>CM034539.1:43448626-43550979 GCA_020002185.1 Paraescarpia echinospica
AATGAAAACGGCCTGCTGAGTCATGATGATTTCTGCCTCCTCGTGTTTAGAAACTAGCTGCAAATGAGGTTGCTTTCACCCTTTGAACACTTGAGTCGGAACTGCATCTTCTCCAGGTCACCACAAGGTGATGGTCCTGTGTGGCATTATTGAGGACGTCGTTGTCGTTCAAGATTTGTTCTCATAGCAAGTGGTTCATTTGCACATTATTGTGGCTCGCGCTGATCGGGTGCTGCTCTTGGCTGAGTATTCCTGGTACCTGTCAAACGCCAAGTATTCGTTGCTTTCAATGAGTTTGGAGGCGAAACAGACTTTGAAGCCTTGAACATACGTCTGGACTGAGCCTTTGTAGGCCAATTAATTGTCAAGAGAGCAGTGGAGACATCAATGACCACAGCAGTCGGAGAGGTCCAAGCCCCCAGTATGACTTCCACAGCAACGGTTTTTCTTGATCGTTGATTTGCCGGTCGCCACTCTCATGCTCCTAGCTGGACGGATCATGAAGGGGTGGGTAGGCTGCCAGCTCGGTTGAGAGTACTTGCGGTAAGTCGAGATCTCTGTTGCTGACTAGAAAACCTATGACTCTGGCGTCGATGGCCTCCTGGTCCAACACTTTACGCTCTTCAATAGAATGAAAAAAGCGTTATTGTGTGAGCTGTGTGTCAATGCAAACTTGTGGGTAACGGTATTAAAAATAGTCACAGTCAAATAGAATTCATATCATATCCTTTTTAAAATTACAAAAATGGGAATTCTAGCAACACTCATCTATATCTGATACATCAAACTAACGGAAACGTATTATTTTAATATGGATGCCGCGTAGATTATGCGCTTACAGATGCGTTTTTAAAGAGGACTGTCTACTCAGACAGCCTGTTTTGGCCTACTAGGCATATAAAATCACCCCTTATGAAAACATATATTTGAAGAAATGTCACATTTTTGCATGCGACTATACTGTAAGATACATGTTTACACTGCACAATAAAACGAAATTTGGAGTCTTGTGAAATATAACTTTTTATGGACATTCTTATACCTCGGACAGGAATTGATGGTCTAAAAGTATAATGACTCAATCGCAGAGTGGGCTGCAGGTCGTGTTTATCATAGTGACAAAGATTCAGGGAATGCAACAAGGTGACGAGTTTGTGACGAGTGCAGCATACTGAAGAGTCAGAGATCATACAGTTTGACCTAATAATGTTACTAGATGACATGGACTAATCAAAATTGCAAAGAAATGATTATAGGGAGACGTGACAAGGTTTTCGGAAAATATGGGGTTCTGCCACTGGACCAATAGACGTCCAACTGAATAAGAGGTCACGCACTTTGACTGCGCTGGGTTCGTCACGTGTTCCTACAATAGCTGTGTTGCCCTGCATGTGTTCTTTTCAGATGACGCGTAGTATAAATACGGGACGGAGCGACCCAAAGTACCAGTTGCGAGCAGTTCCTCGACTCCGATTCTCTCAAGGTAAGAGAAACGTGATTTGTTCGACTGATGATACGTGGTGATCTACATAATACTTTACTAATCATTCACTATAATTATTATTGGATAAGTATTATGATAACACCTATTACCAGTTCATATGTAGCGATTCGGAATAGTTATTCGTGTAGATGTGCGATCATCAAATGAACGTAGGTTTAAATAGTAATTTAGCTTTCGTACGTTGAAACGACACCCTGTCTTTCAGTGCAAAAACTGATGGCAGGTTTGGTTTATTTGCATGAGACATAACACATTCAACACCAATAAGTTAGATATCCAATGAGGATAGTTTCACTATCATTATTTTTAGCCTAATGTTCCTCTTTAAAATCCATTGTTTCTCCGTAACAGTGATCTTGTCTACTGAAACATGTCAACACAGGGACGCGTCAACAAGACACATTCACCGCTGTGCCACTGAAATAGTAGTTATCCTCTGTGACACGGCAGTGATTTTTTCATTTTGACAAATGCTCCTTAAACTTAAGAATGGATTATATTTGATTTCCTTGTGTCCATTAAAACGGCAGTCTTCTTAAAATATGTAGATACTTGTTACTAATACACTTCCTTGAGCACACACCGTTGTTAGTTCAGTGCGTATCGTTTTCACGTTCACAACAGGCAGATATAACATGGTTCAGTGTAGCATCACTCTATTACATGTTACAAAAATATAGCAATAATATATTTAAATAAGGATTTGTCGATTTACGTGGAGAATAAATATTATTGTTGTTATTATTGTTGTCGACCATCGTAAGCTGTGCTGAAATAGTATCCTATAGGATTGTGAAAATAACCAAACTTATTTTATATAAAAAAATGTAAATAATTATGTTGTGTGATCGTTTATGATGCGAAAGAGAATACTGATTTTAATCTTAACACAGGCTTAATTACATTCATGTTGCAGATGCTGCTCAAGCCGATCTTTGCGTTGGTTGTGTTGGCCACTGTTGTCAACAGTCGAACTTTGACGTTGGAAGAGTTACTGAAAAGAGCTATTAATAACATTGACAACCCGAATGATGTGCCCGTGGTATGTATGTTCATTTGTACGGTCAATTCACTATACCGTCGCCTTCGATCTGATCATTTACATTGTTATTGTGGATGATGCTTTCTTTCGGGTAGTTACCGCTCTCTTTCTGTCTGTCTATATCACTTATAGTCGCACCCCTCAATTGCGTGCGTGCGTGCGTGTGTGCGTTGATGCGTGTGTGTAGTGTGGGTGCCTGCATACCTGCGGATGCCCGTATGCGTGCGTGTGCATGCGTGTGCGTGTGCATGCGTGTGCGTGTGCGTGTGCGTGTGCGTGCGTGTGCGTGCGTGTGCGTGCGTGTGCGTGCGTGCGTGTGCGTGCGTGTGCGTGCGTGTGCGTGCGTGTGCGTGCGTGCGCGTGCGTGTGCGTGCGTGTGCGTGTGCGTGTGCGTGTGCGTGTGCGTGTGCGTGTGCGTGTGCGTGTGCGTGTGCGTGTGCGTGTGCGTGTGCGTGTGCGTGTGCGTGTGCGTGTGCGTGTGCGTGTGTGTGCGTGCGCGTGCGCGTGTGCGTGTACGCATTGTGTGCGTGCGTATTGCGTGTGCGTATTGCGTGTGCGATTGTGCGTGTGCGTGCGGTGTTGCGTGCGTGTGCGTGCGTGTGCGTGCGTGTGCGTGCGTGCGTGCGTGTGCGTGCGTGTGCGTGCGTGTGCGTGCGTGTACGTGTGCGTGCGTGTGCGTGCGCGTGCGTGCGTGTGCGCGTGTGCGCGTGCGTGTGTGCGTGCGTGCGTGCGTGTGCGTGTGCGTGCGTGTGCGTGTGCGTGTGCGTGTGCGTGCGTGTGCGTGCGTGTGCGTGCGTGTGCGTGCGTGCGCGAAAGTGCAGAAACGTGTACAGAAAGGATAGTTTAAGGGTGCGCATAAAACCCCCCACGAACCGAAGAAAACATTTCGCTCCCGCGCCGTTATAACTTAAGCTTCTTCGCTGTCTCAGCCGGACTGTCACATCCGAAGACGGGGGAGGGGGATTAGATGATAATTTATGGCCGCCGCGTCGGCATTAGTTAAGCTTATTCTAACCTGAAAGGGGCACATTTATAAGTGTCTACGGGGCACGGTCACGTTGGCCCATTCAAAAAGGTATACGGGCACGCCAAATTCCAAAGGTCTAATGGGCACCTGCCCCCCAGGACACCTAGACACGCCTACGACATGTGTGTGTGTGCGAGTGCCCGCGTGTGCTCGCGTGTGCGTGCGTGTGTGTGTGCGTGTGTGTTAGTGTGTGTGCGTGTGTGTGTGCGTCTGCGTCTACGTCTGCGTGCGTGCGTGCGTGCGTGTGTGCATGTGCGCGTGCGTGTGCGTGCATGTGCCTGCGTACGGTTGCGTATGCGTGCGTTTGCGTTCGTGCGCCGGTGGTGCCTACCAAGTGACGAATGCAAAAACGCTCTCGACAGACCACATGTCTGGAGCAAGGAATGTGAGGCAAGCACGGACCACACACGGCACTGAGGGGGACTTTGCTAATCAACTTGCGAGATTAAAAATTGTCGTGCGCAGTAGTAATTTATGTAACTGTGTCAATCTTTCAATAGCAATGCAAATGTTGTGGTAAATTTAATTGATTCATGATACATGTTTAACTCTTCATCTTCCCCCGTTCTATCGTTCGCTGTCCCTCCCTCCTCCCTCCCTCCCTCCTTCCGTACTTCGCTCCCTTCCTCAACCTTACTTCCCTCCCTCCCTCCTCCCCACTTCAATCCCTCCCTATTTCCACCCCTCCCTCCTCCCCACTTCAATCCCTCCCTCCCTCCCTACTTCCCTCCCTCCCTCATCCTTTTTTCCCTCCCTCCCTCCTCCCCACTTCAATCCCTCCCTATTTCTCTCCCTTCCTCCTCCCCAATTCAATCCCTCCCTATTTCACTCCCTCCCTCTTCCCTACTTCCCTCCCTCCCTCCTCCCTCCTCCCTACTTCCCTACCTCCCACCCTTCTGTCTATAGTTATTTGTTGCCAGACATTCTGGTTATTTTGATATCTGGTACTAGTATCCTACTATACTCTATTTTTAAATTCAACGTAAAATACAGAAGAAAAAAACAACAGCTACTATAGTACATTTCCCTCACATCACACGTTTACTAAACACGATAAAGTGTATATCGCAATTGGTCTTGTACATACGAATATGTATTTCCGTACAGTTCCCCTTTGTTCACATTACAGACGGAATTTAAAGAAGCTACCGGCCTAGCAGAATCTATCAAGGATACATCAGTCGATCATTCAGTTCCGAGTTTGGAGAAATTGCTGGAAGATGTGGACCAAGATGTGCAACAGGTGTGGTAAAATGTGTGTGTGTGCATGCGTGTGTGTGTGTGTGTGTGTGTGTGTGTGATGTGTGTGGTGTGTGTGATGTCTGTGATGCGTTTGATGCGTGTGATGCGTGTGATGCGTGTGATGCGTGTGATGCGTGTGATGCGTGTGATGCGTGTGTGTATATGTGTGTGTGTGTGTGTGTGCGTGCGTGTGCGTGCGCGAAAGTGCAGCAACGTGTACAGAAAGGATAGTTTAGGGGTGCGCATAAAACCCTCCACTGGTGGTCGAACCGAAGAAAACATTTTGCTCCCGCGCCGCTATAACTTAAGCTTCTTCGCTGTCTCAGCCGGACTGTCATATCCGAAGACGGGGGAGGGGGATTAGATGATAATTTATGGCCGCCGCGTCGGCATTACTTAAGCTTATTGTAACCTGAACGGGGGCACATTTATAAGGGTCTACGGGGCACGGTCACGTTGACCCATTCAAAAAGGTCTACGGGCACGCCAAATTCCAAAGGTCTAATGGGCACCTGCCCTCAAGGCCACCTAGACACGCCTACGACATGTGTGTGTGTGTGTGCGTGTGCGAGTGCCCGCGTGTGCTCGCGTGTGTTGCGTGTGCTCGCGTGTGCTCGCGTGTGCTCGCGTGTGCTCGCGTGTGTTCGCGTGTGCTCGCGTGTGCTCGCGTGTGCTCGCGTGTGCGTGTGCGTCTGCGTGCGTGCGTGCGTGCGTGTGTGCATGTGCGCGTGCGTGTGCGTGCATATGCCTGCGTATGGTTGCGTGTACGTGCGTTTCCGTTCGTGTGCCGGTGGTGCCTACCAAGTGACGAATGCAAAAGCGCTCTCGACAGACCACATGTCTGGAGCAAGGAATGTGAGGCAAGCACGGACCACACCCGGCGAGATTAAAAATTGTCGTGCGCAGTAGTAATTTATGTAACTGTGTCAATCTTTCAATAGCAATGCAAATGTTGTGGTAAATTTAATTGATTCATGATACATGTTTAACTCTTCATCTTCCCCCGTTCTATCGTTCGCTGTCCCTCCCTCCCTCCCCTCCCTCCCTCCTTCCGTACTTCGCTCCCTTCCTCAACCTTACTTCCCTCCCTCCCTCCTCCCCACTTCAATCCCTCCCTATTTCCCTCCATTCCTCCTCCCCAATTCAATCCCTCCCTATTTCACTTCCTCCCTCTTCCCTACTTCCCTCCCTCCCTCCTCCCTACTTCCCTACCTCCCACCCTTCTATCTATAGTTATTTGTTGCCATACGTTCTGATTATTTTGATCTCTGGTACTAGTATCCAACTATACTCTATTTTTAAATTCAACGTAAAATACAGAAAAAACAACAACTGCTACTATAGTACATTTCCCTCACATCACACGTTTACTAAACACGATAAAGTGTATATCGCAATTGGTCTTGTACATACGAATATGTATTTCCGTACAGTTCCCCTTTGTTCACATTACAGACGGAATTTAAAGAAGCTACCGGCCTAGCAGAATCTATCAAGGATACATCAGTCCATCATTCAGTTCCGAGTTTGGAGAAATTGCTGGAAGATGTGGACCAAGATGTGCAACAGGTGTGGTAAAATGTGTGTGTGTGTGTGTGCGTGCGTGTGTGTGTGTGTGTTGTGTGTGTGATGTGTGTGATGTGTGTGATGTGTGTGATGTGTGTGATGCGTGTGATGCGTGTGATGCTTGTGATGCGTGTGATGTGTGTGATGTATGTGATCCGTGTGATGTGTGTGATGCGTGTGATGTGTGTGATGTGTGTGATGCTTGTGATGTGTGTGTTGTGTGCGATGTGTTTGATGCGTGTGATGCGTGTGATGCGTGTGATGCGTGTGATGCGTGTGATGCGTGTGATGCGTGTGTGTATGTGTGTGTGCGTGCGTGTGTGTGCGTGTGTGTGCGTGCGTGCGTGTGCGTGTGCGTGTGCGTGTGCGTGTGCGTGCGAGTGCGTGTGCGTGTGCGTGTGCGTGTGCGTGTGCGTGTGCGTGCGTGTGCGTGCGCGAAAGTGCAGGAACGTGTACAGAAAGGATAGTTTAGGGGTGCGCATAAAACCCTCCACTGGTGGTCGAACCGAAGAAAACATTTCGCTCCCGCGCCGCTTCTTCGCTGTCTGTCACATCCGAAGACGGGGGAGGGGGATTAGAAGATAATTTATGGCCGCCGCGTCGGCGTTACTTAAGCGTATTGTAACCTGAACGGGGGCACATTTATAAGGATCTACGGGGCACGGTCACGTTGGCGCGCGCGTGTGTGTGGTGCGTGCGTGCATGTTTAATTGTGCCTGTGTCATGTCTCTTTTTGTACGTGTGTCCGGCTTTGCATGTTTGTCGATTTGTCATTGAGGGCAGAATCGAGATTGGCGTCATCCCAGAGGTTTAGAGAGAGAGAGAGAGAGAGAGAGAGAGAGAGAGAGAGAGAGAGAGAGAGAGAGAGAGAGAGAGAGAGAGAGAGAGAGAGAGAGAGAGAGAGAGAGGAGCACAACTGTGAGTTTTTGAAGGTTGACGCAGCCAGTGCAATGTTATTGTAGACCAGGAGTCTGGCTGATCCGGCAGCGGGTGACGTCGTTGAGCACGTCGTAATTTCAGGAGAACTGAAAGACATCTTGGTGTCCCTATACAATGAACTCCGAGCGAACGTGAAGCCGCCTGCTACTGATATGCAACAGTTGGTGAGATCGTGTGTCGTCTTTAGAACACCCAGTTGAGAATGTTTTTCTTTATGTTGTATCGATTATTAATGAGTTTTGTCTTGGAGGTATTCCAAGCGCAGATCTTCACAGGTGCACACGCCTTTTTCTATGTTCGCGTTCTTGGAACATTGACCTATGAACCACCAATTGGCGATGTGTTGAAAATGGTAGTTATTTAGAGGTATTTACTTTTTCAGAAGACACATTAAGTGGTCAGTTATCTCCGGTTAGCGCCTCTCTTTATCAGGATATTATTAACTGCTCTACATAATGTTCGACTGATTGACTTATTGCTAGCAGTTACGTTTCTATAAAACTGGATTGCATATTTTAGTGTACCGGATGGGAATTATACTATAACACAGCATTAATTATTAAAATGATAAACCTTTTATTGAAAAGTAGGGTTTAACGATGGCAAACGTTTAATGAGTAGCTGTGGAATTTGTACACCAAGTCATTGATATGTGCGGGCGTTTTCTGGGTGTTTTATATATTTCGTGACAATGTGAAAACCAATTTAATGTTAGCTGAGACCTAATGCACATTATTAAGCAAGTCGACGGAAACGTTATATTTTTGAGTCCTCACGATATTTGTAGAAAGGAATCGTTTTTGTGTTTCGCTCATAACATGGGAAAAACAGCAAAGCTCGAAATTCGTTTAAATTACTTAAGTAGAATAAGGAATTCACTTGTCCGTATAATAATTCACTTGTTCCATGAACAACTTTCAAAACATTCTTCTCAATAATTAACGGACACAAAATTAGACGAATCGATATGTTTAGATTTGCTTCTTACAAATGGCTCAAATTTCCCACCAAATAGAAAGATAGTCACTCGTCCGACGGTTAATCCACTTATCCCAGACAACCGGACAAACATCAATTTCTAGCCATGTACATAAATAAGTCTAAGATAATAAATGTTAGAGGTAACCATAATATAACATGTGGTCCAGGTTTCACAAAGGAATATGTTTAGATATGAATGTACAAACACATTATGTGACGAACATGTTTAGATGAATAAGCATATTGCGTGAAGGTGTATTAGTCAAAAACGCATTCTTGTGTGGCACGTGATGAGGTCGATTTGTTTTGCTGTAGCGTTGGGACGATAACATTGCCAAGTATGCCGCCGATTGGGCAGCATGTGGAGACAATTTCTTCCGCCACCGCCGAACCACCGGAAGACCTGACAAATACGGCGAGATGCTCTATGTTTCCATGAGCGGTGCGACGGGTGCTCCCGACTTAAAGGAAAACATCAAGGTGGGTGGATCACCGTGAAAGGGCGCGATAGTGTGGTGATTAGCACACCCGCCTGGCATGCCAGTGATTTAATACCCGGACCGGGCAGGCATGGTATATTTGATGTAAAGACCTGGCTCTCAACATTGTGGACTGTGTATCCCTCGGTCCCGTCTCAATTTGGTTCGTAAAAGAACCACTGCGGATGACAAGTACCCTGGCAGTGACCACCCTCAGTGCCAGCATAGAAAGGTCGGTTTGGCGATAATGTTCTGAAAAAGGCTGACTAGTTGAATGTGACATGATATGACCATACCGTTGCCTTAACGCATTATTACAATGGTTGTACTAGGCGCAAACGCGTCTGTTGCTGCATATATCTCACTAGTTTTCTTATTGCTAGCTTTAGTTGCGGTAGTTGGCACATTAGTCAAGTCATTATTAGTGTCAGTTTAGGTAGCTGTCGCATTACTTATTTCATTGGTAGCGTCAGTTAACGTAGATGACGCATGAATAATATCACTGGTAGCTTTAGTTAAGGTATGTCATGAGTTAGCCATGTCATTGATAGTGTAAAATTAGGATTCCGTATATACGGAAACGACATGCGGAATAGGAAGTACATATGTTGTCACGTCACTAGTGAGATTCAATTGTAAGCGGCCTCATCCGCCTGAAAAAATGCATCCGCGTCTGTACATATAAAATAACTCCTAGTAATCTCTATTAAACACTATATCCATGATTTTGGCTGCAACGGCCACTGACGTACTGACTTTATCGACTTATTATTTTGCTGATTTTACCAAACGCTGCGCCATATATCACACGGTTGTCGAGCTATTAGAGAGCCGGACTGTCTATTGAAGAATCGGAGTTCAGATCTTACTATCGACCGCTGTTTCGTACCTTGGAAATTTTGTTCACCCTACGTTGCCTGTGTCTTTCGCTAGGAACACCAATTACCGTTGATTCCTGGTCTCTGGTATATATGCCATGAGAACTAAACAGTCCCACAAAGAGGGAAAATGTATTACCTGTAGTGGACCCACTAACTCTTGACAAGGAAACGTCCTAACATAAAACACGCCTGTGTTAGTTATATATTGGGCTGTTCGTAGTTAAACATCAGTCAAGTTCTAACAATATGTTGAGCGTGTCTGAGAATCAACTGTGACATTGATATTGTGCATCTTTCTTGTGTCTTCCTAGTATGGCCTGATGGGGTGGTGGAACGAAAAAAAGCACTACAACTTTGCCGACAACTCCTGCGAATCCCGCGGATTATGCGGTCACTACACGCAGGCAGGTGGTGCTAGTGTCGAATGTCAATACGTATATATATATAGGTAACAAAGGTATGTTAAGATTGTCGAATATGAGACACATTTTGTTGTAAGGCACAATATGTCATACTGTTAAAGATTGCTTGTCACCTGTGTGAGAAGTGCGATTAGTTGCCTTGAAAAGTAATGTAGCATGATACATGGAACATGTGTTTGTCTTTAGATTCGGCGTAGAAATAAACACACCAACCTCTGCACACTAACCTCGGGTGTTAGCTAATCGCAGAATAGCTTACGTTATTTGTGTCGTTGATGCTACTGTGACTCAGTATATTTAGTGTCGTACAAATGTATGCCATCCATTTGTTTAGAATCACTCTAAATCGACCAGGAAACCGATTGTCACAGGCAAATACATTAATTGTAAGTAGATATAGGGACGGTGAATACACGTGAACGCGGACTATGAACTTTTGTTTCGAATGATGTTAACATCAACTTGCGGTATTATTTGAGGTAGATGACAGATATATATATATATATATATATATATATATATACAAATCTGAGCAATGCAATTGTCATGACGTTTGCATGAGAAATTGAACTATAAGTCAGTCACTTGTCATTTCGTACACTGTAGATGGCTTGGGCAAAATCGAACAAAATCGGATGCGGATACGCACTGAATTGTCCGTACTACGGTTATCCCAGAACATTCTACCTCGTATGTAACTACAATCCTCCGTGAGTATACCAATAACAACATCAACACCACTTCCATCAAGAATGACAACAACAACACTACCATCACAACCACCCCACATCACCACGACCACCACTACCACCACCGCCATCACCACCACTACCACCACCACAACCACCACAACCACCACAACCACCACAACCACCACAACCACCACAACCACCACAACCACCACCATCACAACTACTACCATCAACAACAGCACCACCACCGCTATCACCGTCTCCTCCAACACTACCACCATCACCACAAACACCACCACCATCAACACTACCACCACCAACACCACCATCACCACCACCCCCACAACTACCACCACCGCCCCTACTACCACCATTACTACTAATACTAATACTAATACTACTACTACAACTATTGCTGTCATTATTATTTCTAATGCAACACATGTCATTACTACATATGCTGCTGCTTCTGTTTATTTTGTTATAAATCTTACACAAACTAAATTTAACAGAGTAAATAAGCCTACAAGTGACATCAGAGTCAGTGACCACCACATGCCGTATCATAACAGTACATGCCGAACTACTCTATCACGAACACGCATATGACAGGCTGACCTTGTTGTGTCTGCCGCAGGACATTTCAGTAACGACATATTGTGAATTGGTACTTGCCAATCGAGTGACGTAATTTATTCGAATTATATGTCTTTCTTTATATAGAGGCAACTACGTCGGCCAGAAACCATACACAGCCAAGGCACCAATTGGTCCAGGTACGCGGTCTTACGACCTTAATGTAGTATACGTGCGATATTTATTAATTTATCAAATCAATCGGATACATAAAAATAGTCGTGTTTTCAACGTAGATTAATGTGTGTGTGTGCGTACGTGCGTGCGTACGTGCGTGCGTACGTGCTCGTGTGGATATACATATATGCTTCATTACCTCATTAAATGTATCGGTGGACAGTTTTTCTTGTGCGACGTTTAGTTCGAGGGTCGGCAACACAGGTCGGCCGTGTTCAACCATTCTAGATATTGCTAACTCCAACTATTAAACGTTGATGGAAGACACATTCAGTGGACTGCTTGCCCATTCACGGTGGACGGCACAACCACCCTCACACGCACGCATACAGTATACGGTGGCAACGGTCGGTTTATCGACATTCTTATCGTTCGTATTCTACAGCCATCTTCACATTCGGCGGCACGTCCAATAGATCGAAATGTCTCTTCCCCTTTGAGTACCACGGAGAGTCTCACAGCAAATGCTTCGAGGTGTACCCTGGAGAGATGCCTTGGTGCAAGACGGAGAACGGGAAGTGGGGATACTGCGAACCCGAGGGTGAGTGTTCCTATAGCTTCCGGTGCGAGCCAACTTATAAACAAACATGATAATTAAAGTTTCATTCTGAGATCGTCCTTCTTTTGCATACAAATTATAAGTAAATCTACATTCCTCATACATTATACGTCACGTTCCTCGACTGCTTCTAAACACTGAGTATACAATTGTGTCATAAAACCGCGCAAAAAACGAAACGTTATCGTTTATTTTTCAGCTGGCTGGACATGGCGAACAATAGTTTTGCAAATGCATACTTTATTGATTAACCTACCAAATTCCAAAGCGACATGACAGGTAGCAAGTATTATTAAATAAAATAAAAAATATTTATCACGTTGTACAAATATTTTTTTCAATGTTACAAATGGTAGTTTTAACTCAGCATGCAAGTTTAAGGAATACGAGGGTTAGTACACCCGTTATCTTGGGAATTAAGTCACTGTTAGCTTAAAGTGGTTTGTTTTACTACGAAACGGTACGACGTTGCCTTCATCTGCAGAGTAGTCCTCCAAATCGTGCATACCCCTTATTAGATGACGGTATATAGTAAATTGACTATACCGTAAATTGGTCTCCTGTTGATTTACTATCAAATATCACGACGAAATGCTATTGTAATGTCATCATTGCCTTTACGTATTGTGCCTTGTCAAAGCCAATGCCAGAACGGACATTCTGTCTTCAATCCCCTGAAATAATCGGTCACATATTTTTGAGAAAGGAAGCAGAAACAAAGAAATAATATAATCGCCATTCACGTGAAGACTATAATTGGGAGAGTCACTTGAATTGATTCGTGGATATGAATTAAATAACACACAAGTTTAAATGACGATTTTATCAAAAGCCACATACAAAATGTTGTATAACGAGTTAGCTTGTAGTTTATAATAGGTAGGGTTTTTTGAAAAATTATTTTGAAATGACACGAGCAAAAACAAAGAGAATGGAGACACCTTTAAAAGACAAGGCCGTTTTCTATTTTAGGAACCGAATCAACACCTCCCTGTAAGGATACAGAGTTCCATTGTGCATATTACAAGCGAATACTGTATGGGAAATGCCCGACGGATACACACATGAGCGCCTACAAGAGTTTCATGGAGCAACATTGTAAAGCCATGTGCGGTTATTGCAGTGAGTATCAACGAGAACCTACACACACGCGCGCACTCACGCACGTACACACTCACACGTGTGCGCGTGCAATATTATTGCAACCAGAACGAGGAGAAGGAATATCAAAATAACGACAGTGATGTATTGTGAATCAACATAATACTTGCACCAGTAATATCTACCATTATTATATTCATAACATGACCACTTTTTGATCATTTGTGATGCCGGATCTTTGACACATTGAACTGACAACTAAAAAAACACGTTTTTAATATTTGTTTTGCAATTTGTATATTGTTCAACAAAATACACAAACCTTCGCCAAGAAAAAATTAGTTTTAATACTAAAATGTCTTTATTCTCTCTTTCTCTCTCTCTCTCTCTCTCTCTCTCTCTCTCTCTCTCTCTCTCTCTCTCTCTCTCTCTCTCTCTCTCTCTCTCTCTCTCTCTCTCTCTGAGAAACAAACCGCGGCGTACCTGTACCGCATACAGACGATTGCACTGGCAGAGAAGAACAAAAGTGATAGCTGAAATCGAGCAACTGAATTGATGCCATTTTCACCCCCGTCAGCAGGGAATCAACAGGAGAACTGTTTTTTTTATTTCAGAGTGTCCAGGTGTTGCAGAATGCCAGAATGGTGGCGACCTGGTGGGATGCTCCTGCCACTGTAAGGGCGGATGGATCGGCGGTGATTGTGGAGGTTCGTAGCTTCAGGAGCTAGCTTTGTAATTTGCAACAGGATGTCTGCTGTGTTATACGTGGGAAAATCGGAAATCGTTGAACATCAATGGGCGTTGCGGTTTTCTCAGCCCACCTCGGCAGTACTGTCAGTAAAGCTTGTTTTGAAACTGGATGTTTTGTTTATCTTTCAACATGCTCCGGGATCGTATCTTCCAAATTGCGAACGTTGTTACGTTTTATTAAGCAGGATTTCATGGGCAGTATACCTTCAATATAGTTACTGTAATCTTAGGAACGTTACTTAATTATTAACAGCCTCCTTTTAACATTGATCGATCATCTTAGCTCTAGTTAGAACTGAATCAACTATATATACCACTTCTTAAACACAGTTATTTATCGATACAGCAGCTGAGCGAACTGGTGCAATGTGAAACGAATGAAACAGCCCAAAGTTCGATACAAGAGCATGACGATTAAAATCTGAAATACGTTGATTGAGAGTCAGATTAAACCTCATGTGTAGTTGGGTCAACATTGTATAAACAACTGTTGATATACACTAAGCTCTATCTATGTCGTTATGTACAGAGCTTGTGGCGTAGTTTATAATATGATGTTGTTAATCACAGTTCTGATAGGACGTAATTCCCACTTGCGAATTGTTAGTGATTTATCGTTAAGGTGCCCCGCTACGGTCCAGTATATCCCGGAGAAGCTACGTTACGATAACCAAACTAAAGTGTTTTCGTATTTGTTGACAGTGTGTCTTATAAAGGAATGCAAGAACGGACGCACTCTTGATCCAGCGAGCTGCTCGTGCAAATGCCCTGAAGGATTCGGAGGCGTCGACTGTACGTGATACAAATCCAGGGCACCACTTGTACGCACACACGAACGCACGCACGCTCGCATGCACGTACACATATATGCAGAAACGCACACGCACACGCAAACGTACACGCGCACAGCACAAACACACACACGCGGGGGGGGGGCAACTGAGTATGTTTAGTTATGTAAATAGTTAGATATATACATGTCGCCATGCAATTCTAGCATATTACGGTCGTAATATATATAAAGGTTGTACTTTTTGCCTATCTGATTCCTATAGACGTTCACCTGCTCAAACATAATTATAATTTTCGAAGGACTGTCAGTACATTTTCTAAATTCATTAAATACGGATATTTATTTCTAAATTCGTGTATATAAAATATATTATTGCGATCGAATTCCACGAATAGTTCAATGCCAATAACCCTGCACCAAACTACGAGGTGGTCATATAAATCCTCAAATCCAGTAAGATGTATAGTGTTTCGTATTGATCTAAACCACCTATGATCTAAACCATTACTACTTCTATCACCCAATACATCAGGCCCTACCTACCAACCTGCCCGGTACTGATATCCATAATAGCACCAATGTCCATTACTACTTCTATCACCCAATACACCAGGCCCTACCTACCAACCTGTCCTGTACTGGTATCAACAATAGCATCAATCTACATTACTATTTCTTTCACCCAATACATCAAGGCCCTACCTACCAACCTGTCCGGTACTGGTATCAACAATAGCACCAATGTCCATTACTATTTCTATCACCCATTACATCAGGCCCTACCTACCAACCTGTCCGGTACTGGTATCAACAATAGCACCAATGTCCATTACTACTTCTATCACCCAATACACCAGGCCCTACCTACCAACCTGTCCGGTACTGGTATCAACAATAGCACCAATGTCCATTACTATTTCTATCACCCAATACATCAGGCCCTACCTACCAACCTGTCCGGTACTGGTATCAACAATAGCACCAATGTCCATTACTACTTCTATCACCCAATACACCAGGCCCTACCTACCAACCTGTCCGGTACTGGTATCAACAATAGCACCAATGTCCATTACTACTTCTATCACCCAATACATCAGGCCCTACCTACCAACCTGTCCGGTACTGGTATCAACAATAGCATCAATGTCCATTACTATTTCTTTCACCCAATACATCAAGGCCCTACCTACCAACCTGCCCGGTACTGATATCCACAATGGCACCAATGTCCATTACTATTTCTTTCACCCAATATGTAGCGCCACTGTAACGATTTATTTTTTTAAACTTCGCGAATTGTTGCTATCACCTGTAGATGGAGAGGTGTCCCTGCCTTTACTTAAGCACGACCCCTTGTGAATGTGGTATTTCCAGCAAAGCTCTTTCGGCTCGTAGACATAACACTTTGTCTCTTAAATTGACATAGGCGGATGCGTTAACAACCCGGTTGAGTTCACGAATCACGGCATCAAGTTCAAGTGCTGGCACGATTGGATCAAGAAACATGACCTGTGTGGTTGCTCTCACTGGGGCCCGGTACTCAGGCAGGAATGCCCAATCACGTGCGAGTAAGTTATGTATGAGTTATTGGTGTTTCTTGCAGTACGTGTCCAAAAACGAATTAGTTATCAGTATTTTATAGAGTGGTTGTTATGTATGAGTTATTGGTGTTTCTTGCAGTACGTGTCCCAAAACGAATTAGTTATCAGTATTTTATAGAGTGGTTGTTATGTATGATTTATTGGTGTTTCTCGCAGTACGTGTCCCAAAACGAATTAGTTATCAGTATTTTATAGAGTGGTTGTTATGTATGATTTATTGGTGTTTCTCGCAGTACGTGTCCCAAAACGAATTAGTTATCAGTATTTTACAGAGTGGTTGTTATATATGATGTATTGGTGTTTCTTGCAGTACGTGTCCCAAAACGAATTAGTTATCAGTATTTTATAGAGTGGTTGTTATATATGATTTATTGGTGTCTTTTGCAGTACGTGTCCCAAAATCGGAATGGATGATCGTGAGTAGACCAGTGACGTCACATGAAGCGTGGGAAGAACTTGTGACGTCGGACAACAAAAACGGCTACGAAACAAGGAGCGCGCCTACACATAGAAACCATAGATACTGCATACAACTGGCTGGTTTCTGTAATGTAGTGTCCAACATAATTATCAAATGACGCACAAGTAGGCATTTTAACACGCTCAAAATAAAAAATAAACATACACTGAATTCGAATGTAAATGTTTTGAAGACGTCATTTGCATACTTACCGTACTTAGTTTTAAATTTAACAGTTTTAAAGTTTTAATATGCATGCATACCGTTTAAACATTAAGAATACATGAGTGGATGAATTGTTTACATAAAATTATAATTAATTTGCGTTCAAATAAGCCACAGTACAATAAATATTGTTGTTATGATTTTGCCGTTAACATGTAATATGACATCATGGCTCCAACAAGTGAGTCTTTCACCCCGATTATGTCAAATACATTGATGATGTGTTGATTTTTGTTTCACGTCTTTAAGTTATGTATTGCGTGGCACGGCTTTCTAGAAATAAATGTTATAAAACGTTTATTGTTTTATTGTGTTATGACACCATTCAGCCACGCTGCAATTAATGCGCGAAGACTATTCGTAGTCATACAGCCAACACTGTCTACACACATATATTTATTCATACATATGAGTGAACTGGGGCAACGTAAAATAAATGAACTGACCCAAGATTCGCAACGGTAGCACATTCGAACAAGGGTTCTCTCGATTGAGAATCCGACGCTCTAAGCACTGTATTCCATAGTAGGTTATGCGTTCCATACACACACGAACACGCACACATCCCGGTGACTTTGGGTTCAAACACTGAATACCGTGCTCATTCCACATGGTGTCTATGTAAGGGGAAGTAAGTGGTGGGGTAAGTTCCCTCTGACGTGGACACCGGCGCAATATATGAGACCACTGTCATTGTTACTTGTGTTTGCGCGGGTTCACATGCCCTAATAGTAAACCTTATTCTAACTGTTTTTTTAAGTTAACATTTATTGCCAAAATGAAGTGATGTAATCATAAACTTAATAATAGTTAACTCTTTTCAATTAATCATCATCAATATGCAGTCGTAGTGTCCCGTGTTTGGGCGAAGGCCTCAAGCATTTTGTTTCCAGATCTGCTTGTCTTGCGCTATCCTCAGCCAGATGGTGCCCTTCCAGTACTCGTCTTGTTCGTCTCTCCACCATCTCGCCGGTCTTCCTCTAGATCGTTTCCCTTCACAAGGTCTAAATGTAGTGATACGCGATGTCCATCGGTTATCTCGCTATATATTGATGTGACCTGCCCAGGTTCACTTCTATCTTCTAATTTGTTCTATCTCGTCTATGACCTTTATCTTTGTCTCTCTTACCCAGATATTTGTTTTTATCTCCCGATATGTGATGTTTAATATACTTTTTTTCCATCTTTGTTTGTGCGGCTGCTAACTTGTTTTTATCTGGTTGGTGAGTGTTCATGTTTCCGCGCCGTATATCATCGCTGGACGTTCGCATACATTGTAGTGTTGTCTCTTCAAATAATATAACTGGCAGAACGTCCGTCACCGGACGGGATGCCTTGTTAATAATAGTACTATTTTCAAAATGTTATAACACACACGTGACATAGACATTATAAAGCGTTCGTCATTATAATGACGAAGATAGAATGTTAATTGTCAAGTAATACTCGTGTTGCTGTGCTATTGGCATGAGGGTAGACATAACCTTTGTTGTATCAGCGTCGACTCCATGTATCGTATATTCCATGATGCAAGGACCGATTCTCTGAAGTATTTGCCGCTCGCCCGTGGTTCGTGAGATTGTTAATTTACTTGTTATACATTACGCGTACATTACGTTTTACGTTCAGAACAACCGATTTACCCCATCAAAGCGACAACCTTACTATTTAAGTTTTTTTAAAGATATATATCTTACGTCCTATTCTAAGATCGTACATTAATCCTGGACGTTTGACGATCGAGGTTCAAGCCGTGTAATAGGAAACACCATTAAGTAGTAAATAGCTCTATTATACTCGTACATTACGTTTTACGTTCCGAACATCTCACTTACCCCCTTACGAAGTTAGATTCTTGACATATATGGGGTACTTTGAAAATGTATAGGTGTTACATCCTATTCTAGGGGTCGTACATTAATCTTGAAAGTTTGGTGCTCGAGTTTCAAACCGTCTAAGAGGAAAAGGTTAACCTACCCTCATACATACGCACTTTCAATTATAAGTGGATGCGTTCGAAGCTATTCAATATTTAACTTACATTTTAACAAGTAATACAATACAATAACACAGAATTTAAATTTGCTTCGTTTATGCTTCCACTTTGACGTGGTTGATCGGCATAGTCCATAAGTCTGGATTTTCACGCCGATTATTCCCTACCCGCTTAGTCGCTAGGTGGCGCATCGCACAGTGGAGGCTCCTCTCAATAAGTAATTTTGCATCGGCATTGTCTTGCAGGCATTCAAACGGGAAAAAGACAAACTGTATAAAAGGAATACAAAACTCGATCTAACTCACCTACATGATGTGATGTGTAATTTATATCGACCTCGACAGTCGAGATTATCTCCAGGATACGCCAGGTTACAACGAATATACGTGACTAACTGGTTGCGGCGTCGGATTTGTGAAGTAATTTGTACTATAGCAATATGCCTGTATAGGCCTAGTGATACAGTCAATATGTCTGTATAGGCCTAGTGATACAGTCAATAAGTTGATTAATAGGTGCAACCAATTATTGCAACAGGAAACCTAAACCCAGGTCCATAAGAATATTATGCGTACAACGTGTCTATTCATTTAGTTGATAGAGTATAATGATGTATTCATTACTTGAATAAATAAGACCAATGGCTATGTAAATGTATATGTCATCACATGCTTAAATTTTCATCCCATTTTGCCCGGTTCAAAATTCCGTTTTTTCCCGTACATCCGGATAAAATGGGAAAGTCACGGGTAAAATAAGATAGTCCCCATTTATCAAATATTAATGGTGTCAATAATAAAACAATATCACACCCAATCGTATCATGAAGTATTTGATTGACACAACACGATTTGTTCCCCTGTTATGCAAACTGGTGTTGTGAAGGACATCGGAACATTAAGTATCCCGTTAAGCCCGGGTCTTCCCTACTAACGTCATCGTTTTTCAAGTCAAGTACCATCAGAGTGGTTCATTTGTTTCACCCTCTTTTACTTTAAAATATTTTTGATTGTGAATACTGTTACTTTTAAAATATAATTTCCTTAACGAAAACATACATAATAATAATTATGTAAACATTGATAACCGCAATAAATAAATACTTTTTTGGAAATGCGTAATCACCATTTGACATCAGATAACATCACTGTTTTAATTTTCAAGTAAACATTTAACATTCGACTTAGGCCTATTTTCCAGATTTACTTCTTGGCGAGTTCACGAAGGCGAGCGAGAGTTTCATCAAGTGCTATACGCTTGCTATAACTACAGTGTAAATCTCACTAAATCGTATGCGTAGCGTCCTCTTGCGGTTACAATTGTATTGATTTCCAAGTTTCCTATAGATGGGGCGACGAGTCTTTGAGCCTTCGATGGTTTTAGTCAGAGTTGTCATGTCCGCGGTTTCGCCGCAGAAATGGGCTTGCTTTTCTTAGAATGTTGCTGCTGAAACTATGCAGTTGTTGGTTGCGGTATTTCTGGCTAATTATTTTAGTCAATAATATTATATTCGTGTGGGTGCTTGTGTCTATATCGAAGCTTGTTAACGCTAACGCATACCGAGATCTTGGTGTTACAGTCGATAATACATGTATACTTAAAAAGCACATTGTGTCTATTTATCTCGAAGCATACAGCGCAATCAATGTTATTTTCGCTGCTTTAATACCGACGATGCTTGTGCTTTCATCAAAGCATATAAATAATTTGTGCACCCACTGCAGGAAAACTGTTCTACTGTGTGGAACACATTCATATCAGCTAGGCATGAATGACCAGTCGGAGGATGTGCAACGCTTCTTTACGCGCCGGGTCTCTTACAAAGATTTGAATATCTTCATCTAGAGAGTCTCGAACTATGGTAATGGTATATAATATCATGCATGTGTGTATCGTGACACACTTAAAGGCCCTATACAAGTTTCGATGGAATACAATAGCGTTAATAATAATAATAATGCTCTATTCTTCACGTAAGTCAAGAAATCCTAACGTAACGCTAATGTTACTATACTTTTGTAACATGAAAAATAATAACGTTCCGATGAGCTTTGTTATATCTGCCTGTCGTGAACATCCAAACGATACGCACTGAGTCGGCGTGTGTTCAAAAGAAGTGCAATAGAAACAAGTGCCTAGATATTACAACCAGGGGACCATTTCACAAAGATAACGCGCTCTTATGGAAACCCACCGTTAAGCAGGATGCGTTGTTCAATTCCAGGATATTTTACCAAACTACAAAAACACCGATGTTTTACTGAGTCCAAGGAGCAAAGATGATTTTAAAGAGCAAAATTTGGCTTAATAATGTATGTGAAACGGCCCCATTAGACATCGAACTTACTCTATCTCGAGTGTTTTATGCCTCACGATAATACTACGTTAATTTTTATCATCGTACATCCACACTAGTAACTATAATGAATCGTAACATATCCACTGATATTAGGTGTAAATAGCATATATTTAATTATTCAACATGTGTCTGTGCGTGTGTGCGTGTGTTAGTGTGTGTGCGTGCGCGCGTGTGTGTATGCGTGTGTGTGTGCGTGTGTGCGTGTGTGTGTGCGTGCGTGAGTGAGTGTGTGTGTGTGCGCATGCGTGAGTGCATGAGTGCGTGTGTGCGTGCGTGCGTGCGTGCGTGTGTGTGTGTGTGCGTGCGTGTGTGCGTGTGCGTGTGCGTGCGTGCGTGCGTGCGAGTGTGTGTGTATGTGTGTGTGTGTGCGTGTGCGTGTGCGTGTGTGTGTGTGTTGCATGCTGAACAAAATGTATGTAGCAACAAGTGTGCACAGTATAACAGCAGGTTGTGATTACAGCAGTAGCTATGGTGCTGATTGCAGTTGATAGACAGGAAGATTATTTCAAACAAGACTCCAAGGACACCAGAAACGACGTATATAACACACACACAAAATAGAAATACACAAGTAGCGAGAAACAAATACCTCCTCAATCAACAAATCGACCCTCACGGAACAAACAGCAACAGAAAACTACAGCATAAACTGGGAGGGAGCAAACATGGTAGACAGAGGGTCAAACCGAAGACTACGACACATTAAAGAAGCCGACTGGATTAAAAAAGTATTGGGCAACTGCAATCTCAAATGGGTACGATGACGTCATTCAAAGAGAAGTCACGTGTACTGATGACGCTTGCGTGGTTCACAGGAGGAAGTCACCATAACGCAATACACATCTTAAGTATGCTAAGAAGAAAGTTGTTTTCTACAACAATATTATTACGCTAGCCATCGTCGAATAGTAGATCGATTTCTTGTCAACACAGAATGACGTAATTAAAAATGGTGTCCCTGTTAAGTGGAACACACTGCACGTTCAAGCCCGGTTAAGTTAAAACCTAGTTGGGCAAATGAAATACATACGTTTACTCAGTAGGTGAACGCTGAGGAGTGAGTTCGCCATAATTACTTATAAAGGTGAAGGTAAGATCTTATATAACGCAGAATTCAGTCCTTATGACTGCTCAAAGCGCTTTACACTTTACTTCCTGAAAGATATGTTCAATCGAACACCATCTCGCCTTTTTTATGCATCCAGCCACGCTACAATTAATGCGCGAAGTCTGTTTGTACACATATATCCACCAGTGTCTAGTGTCAGGTACACCCATACAGCAGAGTGAGCTGGAGCAACGTAGAGTGGACGAACGTGCCCAAGGTTCGACGCGGCAGCGCAAGATTCGAAACCGGGTTCTCTCGATTAAGAGTCCGATGCGCTAAGTACTGCGCCATTGCGCTGCAAGCTTAACAAAACCTAAACCTAAACACTGTCCCTCTCATAGCAGCCACTAACAAAACAGCCTTCTCTGATGACAAATGTAAAACAAATCTCCGATAAATTAGATGGGGTCTGCAGGCGAATCGATGTCGACTACCTTCTCTGATCCCGATCGCGTCACATGAGAGAGAGGAGAGGTAGATGAGAGACGAGAGAGAGAGGGGGGGAGAGGGGAGAGAGAGGGGAGAGAGAGAAGAGAGGGGAGAGAGAGGATAGAGAGGAGAGAGACAAGGAAAGAGATGTGCAGAGAGAGGGGAGAGAGTGGAGAAAGAGGAGAGAAATTGTGTTGACCAGAACGGGTTGGAGAAAAAGAACCGAGATCTGGACGTTTGCAGACACTGTCTGTTAATGGTAGCCAGTTGGTTTCTCTATCATGAATAAGCGGGCAGAGTGTTTTGTAACATTAAGTTCGGTGTGTTGAACGTGGGAAAATGGGACATCGTTGAAAATCAAAGAGTGTTGCGAGTAACTCAGTCCGAATTGGCCGTATTGACAATAAAACTAGTTTTAAAAATGGATGTTTTTTTCTGGAAGATGAAGCCGTGCACAGCATGAACCATGATATCGCTATTATTCGTTATTCAACGGTTAGCGATCGATGTCTTTTAAAACCTCTTAT
Source organism: Paraescarpia echinospica (assembly GCA_020002185.1). NCBI lineage: Eukaryota > Metazoa > Annelida > Polychaeta > Sabellida > Siboglinidae > Paraescarpia > Paraescarpia echinospica. The sequence goes on from CM034539.1 coordinate 43,472,126, forward strand.
AATTTACAATGTTGCTTTTATAAAAGGTGTCAGATATTTTACAAATAAAACGTTTTCTTCTCGTTGTAACTGTGATCGGTTTAATGTTGACGCTTAAATAACCAGCCATTATTTATCGCTACAAACCAGATATATATCACAGATGAAAGGACCCATTTGCATACTGGTGTCATTATGTTATTACCCCCACCCCGCCAGGTGCGACGACAGGGTTTCCATTCACTCAACTGTACTTCACACTACTGCGTACTGAAAAAACTATCCTCATACGACTAAAATGGGTTCCACAGGGGTGCCCCCGTATTTGTCTGCACATAGTAATTTGAAAAGAAATATGCAGGTACCTTTATATTACATATGCACAAATACACACATGCAAGCATCCACGAACGCGCAAGCAAACAAACACGCACACACACACCCACGCACACATGGACACACACGCACGCACACACAGACAGAGAGAGAGGAGAGAGAGAGGAGAGAGGGAGAGACGCACACACAGACGCACACACACGCACGCACACATGCATAATGTTCAAAACCTTTAATGTACTCTAGCGGGAACATAACGTAATGCATCTAAATTACATAATTAAGAGGACGAAGACTGTCTTCAGATCCAACGCTAGTAGTGTTATTATGTTATTACCCCACTCCGCCTTCTAGCAGTCAGACTGTCTTCAGATCCAACGCTAGTAGTGTTATTATGTTATTACCCCACTCCGCCTTCTGGCAGTCAGATTGTCTTCAGATCCAACGCTAGTAGTGTTATTATGTTATTATCCCACACCGCCTTGGATTGACTATTTATTGACAAATCGACTGCCTCTTGATGCCAGCAGATCATGTTTCATTGGCTTGGGCACATCTCCCCCAAGGACGGCAATTCCAGTTGGGACAGTGATTCCTGGCTGTTTCAGATTTCTCACAAAGACATCATTCACTTTTTCCATGGACATTTGGGTTGGCAGATAAATCTGCTCCTGCGTTTTGTCGTTCGCAGCACCCACTGCTTGCGCCTTCTTGACCAGACATCCGCAACGTTAACAGGGTTGTCTACGCTAGGGCTTGGTTAGAACTTCCATAGCAGAGCAGACAGTATGAGCCGTGCTTTCGTCCCTAAACAGGACATACAGTATTGTAATATAATTCTGATCAACAAAAAGCAACAGACCCATCAGCATCTATATCGTGTTAGTAAGCTGCTGTGAATTACTTTCCTTACGACTGGTCGGCTTTCAGTGAACGTTGAAACGCCATTTTCCAAATGACAATAATGTATAAATATGTCTTCTATATTTGCACTCTGTAATCGTGTTTAAAAATGTTGACTGTTTGAATCATACTCAAATGGCCAAGTATTCATAATCAGAAATTGAAAAAATAATGTTGATCCTTACAAACAAGGCATCCCATTATGACAGCCCTCAGTGGCTGTATTTTGTTATCGTTACTATTACATGGAGAATTTATTACACTAAAATTAGTGAATACAGTTGTGAAGTATTCACGCCATCTCTGTGACATAGTTAACACCTGACAGTCCTGTCCATTCAACCACCATCCTCCTCTGGGAAGTATTCAGCTCCACACAGCATATACTACGAAAATAGTATCACTGTCAGGTACTCATTTATTTATCAGAATGAACTGGAGCAATGTGGAGTGAGCAAAACTCCACAAGCTTTGAAATGGCAGAGACTTAAAAGATTCTGATGATCTAACCACTATGTTACCATGCCACAATACGTTAGTGGTGCTATTATTAGAATGACTGAGGTCGATTTTTTACAACTAAATACCTATTGCAATGCATGACTTCTGTCCTACCTTCATAGAAGAAGTGCTGTCTTTTGGAGCAGTACTTGAGCAGGTAACTGTGAAATACTTCAAGTTGTCCAGTGTGGCAGTAATTTGTCAGGTGGGGAAGAGCTGGCAGAACATGTCGTGGTGTAATGGTGGAAGTAGAAGCAACCCTCTTTCGTGGAATCTGTAAAACATGACATTGCACTATTACGGTAAACAATTTGCTATAAATTATCACATTACAAAAAAAGATAATGTAGAATTATTTTTATTCAAGTGAGAAACCAATAAGTTTCCATGTGAATAATGCAGTACATACCGACTTGATGTGATGTGCAGTAGACTTGCTAGATGTAGTAGGCCCTGGAGACTGCGGAATGCGAGTGGACAATGGTTGTGTAATGGTCTGCAATAGAGACAGATACTGAATAAAGCTCATGTCTGGATTAATTATGGAGTGTTTGGTATCATTAATAATATGGTCATATAGTGGGTCATTCTAAGTGAAGGTAACCAATAATTCTGAAATTGGTTGCACTCAACTCTTCAGTTTTTGAATAATCAATTTGGTGATATCCCTTGAGAAGATGAACATGAAACCAAAATGGGAGCCTCTCAACTCCAGTAATTTTGGGGCTACAGCAATTTGACATTTAGAACTTCAATTTATAATTACGTTGAGTTTAAAAATTAAATAAAACAATCAATATTTCAAATGTTAATATATATTGCCTTATTCAATTTGTAGTTTTTTATAATGAATAAATAAAATCATAATATCAATAATGTTACTTTTGTGTTGCTTTAATTCTTGTTACTTTTTTATGTAGTTTTCTGACAACCAACTAAACCATACTGCTACACTGCTACACTGTTGCTTGGTTGACAGATAAGTATCAGTTCAAGTACAAATTGTATAACCAGTACAAAAATAATATTGTGATATTTTTTACACCAATGGGAGTTTAGGTTCAATAGTCTGCAGCCACTAAACCCGTCTTATGTAAAAAGGATAGTTTGTCGCAGACATACTATCAATTCTTATTTGATTTGGAATTGAACTGATAAAACATACACATACATTTGAATAAAACATCAAAACAGATTGAATTGGAATTGAATGAACTGATCAAAACAAATTACAGTAAACCTCGCCTAAGTTGGACTCAATCGAACCGAGTGATTTCATCCGAGTTGCGCAAAAATCTGACTTAGCCGAAGATGACATATCCCAGCGCCAAAGGCAACCCTCTAAAAGCCCTAAGGTAACTGTAAATAACGCGGTAACTATAAATGTTGATGTCCACAAGCAACATACAACATCATGCAGTATTAAAACAGTTTTATGCTTCATTTAGGCACGGATCTCTAAGGTTATAGCTTACCAAGTGATTTTGTTGAATACTGCAATTGGACTTAGGCAAGGAAAAACACATAATCTCGGATCAAATGGACCGACTCAGTTATTCCGAGTTAGGCAAAGATCCGACTTACACAAACATTTTTATGGGAAATTCATTACAAATCAAACGTTCCTCGGAATTCTGTCCGAGTTGAGCAAAGATCCGACTTAGGTGAATCCGACTTAGGCGAGGTTTACTGCATTTACAATGATTCCTTACAGAAATTTACATTTATAAATGGTAACAGTCCCAGTACACACATAAAGGGTTTATCACCTGACAACACCTGGGTGAAAAACCCTTTTGTACTGCCCCTTTACATAACCCAGGTTGGTTTCCTTTGTTCATCATTTCTCTTATCTGCTCTTTCAGTCCCTAAATTCTCTATTTACACAAGTTTTATTACCAGCCTAAAACCTGACTGGTAATTGCAGTTGGTACCTGCCTACCAAGTGGTTTATGGAGAAGTGGGTTTGAAGGGCTTGGTCTTTGTTGCATCTCAAGTGATGGATGAGCTAATTACCTGTATTGCAGATTAGGCTTTATTTGTTAAAATTAGAAACAGGTGGTGAATTTGCGAATACAAAACATAACACATTTTAATGTATATATATTGATTGAATTTCAACATCATAAAAGTGACACTTATTTAAATAAATTATAAGACACCAACTTAAAAAAATCAAAGATTTACCTCACACACTTTATTTTAACATAAAAGTACTTTTATAATATATAAAATAGTAATAATAATATAAACAGTGTGTTACTTTTTATACCGTTACACTGTGTCCGTTACTTTCTTTCCTGTAACTATAACAAGATAGGTGTGCATCTGGAGCCTACGAATGTTTGTAAAATCAAATCAAAGTTGTCAAATTGTCAATTATCATTCTAAATACATCAGTAGAATTGTCACTCTCTTTTAATGAAATAAAAACATTGTCACTGTTATGTAATGGGAGTTGATTATCCAGCATGTCCCTGCTGCTGATTGATGGGTAGTTAGTGGAACCCTTATCAATGGTCATCAGTCAGTGATTTTTTATAAGACAAATGTTCAACATTTACACAAAATTCATTTTAACTCACAAACACATTCCGCCTAATGTTATTACAAAACATTCTGATGAGGTCATAACGACAATTCCATACTTTTCTGCCCAGTGAGGTTAATCAAAGTGCTGTACTATCGCTCACGCGAATTGATTGCCGGTAACTTTTGCTAGTCGTCGGCTTTCTTCTAGTCTTCAATGTGTAATATAGTTCTAGATTATTTCCAGCATATCTATGCCTTTGTTTACGCGGCCGTGATACCAATCAAAGTAAGTCAAATTCCCGGTGGAAGGCATGCATTCCTCAAAGCCAGAGCCGAGGCTAGCTAAGTCTGTCTGAGGTTCAGTTCCTGCCGACACCATTCCCAAACTAGAAAGCTAACTAACGTATATAACGTCAGATCCTGCAATATGAAATGGTACAAGATTGTCATTTAGGTAGTGAATATTCAATACTATCCTTCTTGCGATCTGACTTCATATGACAGCGCGCTAGACGGAGAATGTGCGGCGTTTCGACGGCTGTGGTCTGTAACTAAATATCGTCGGCATTGCTCCAAGCTTCAAAACCCGACGTCGCCGACGTTTCGACGGGACTTGTCCCATAGCATTACAAATATACATCCACTTCGAAACACGTTTCTTCAAAATGAGCCGAACAGAATTAACTGTACAGCGTATGCCATAACATGTGTACATGTGTTGACAACATTGCTTGCATCATGGGAATACCGCGGTAAAAATAATGCTGCTCGTTTATTGGTTGCTTTTGGTCGTCATCAGTAAGATGGCTGCCTTCGTGTTATCGAAGATTTCATTAGAATTTTCCACTTTTAGATAATATTACCAGTAAACCACTGACGTTAAAAAAATGTGATTATAGTTGTAAATAGTTAGTTTGCATTAACTCTGTTAGGTGCATAAAACCAAACAGTTCCCTTACGTTCCCCTTTAAGTAGTATCCATTTAAAGGGAATAAAAACATATATTGCTTGAATTCATGTTATATTACATCTTGCTATCTATTTCCACGTCCACCAAGCCAAAAAAAATTGAAAAAATAAATGAATTAGAAATTCCACATTTTATGCTGTGCATCCGGGCATTTTCGAATATGCATATTTTTGGCGCGCTTTTCGGGATGCCGAGTTGTGACGTCACTTATGACACACACTCGCATCAGGCCGACCCTTTCCATGCATTCAGAGCATGTTTACAAGTATACGTTTTGGGTCGAAACGAGCGTCAGAATGAGTTATTGTGCAATATTCCGGCGTAATACAAACACTAGTCATCTTAGAGCAACAAGCAGTTATCTTACGGTTCCACATGAATCGAATTTTATTCAAAACAACGAATGCGAATGGGCCTACAAGTCGACTAGGTTTCGCCGAGCTTGGGCTCGTTTTCAGAATAATTATATCGAATGCAACCAACGGGAGATAATCTACATCAATAAACATACATAGCAAACATATATTGTATACAGCTCATAAAGTAACGTGTATAATCACATAATATCACTAGAATATCAATATATGAAGGAGTTGTACAATTTATCATAACAACTTAAATCAGCCAGTGAATTTCCGCTGGTCCCGATAGCTCAGTGGGTAGACGCGTGTGTGATTTATCGTTTGTTTTACAATCGGGTGACGCCGGTTCAATCCTGACAGCATGCAAACTTTTGATTTTCTTTACACTTGTTTTGTTTATGTTTTCACGAACTAATATAAACAAAATCATTTTATACTATAATGCACTGTTTGTAAATAATTTTTATTTTTGTAGTAATTATTTATTCGCCACAAAAATGAAAATATGATCATTATATAACGATGTTTCTAAATTTTATTTATCCAAACAAATACCATGTAACGGATATATAATTTATTAATTATAAATATATTGCACGGTAATATAGTGTAATTATATATGTGAAAACAGATTGAGATATGTCTGGATAAATACAATTTAGAAACATCGTTATATACAATGACCATATTTTAATTTTTGTGGTGAATAAATAATTACTACAAAAATAAAAACATATTTACAAACAATGCATTATAGTATAAAATGATTTTGTTTATATTACTTCGTGAAAACATAAACAAAACAAGTGTAAAGAAAATCAAAAGTTTGCATGCTGTCAGGATTGAACCGGCGTCATCCGATTGTTAAACATACGATAAATAACAACCGCGCCTACCCACTGAGCTAACTGGACCAGCGGAAACTCTCTGACTGATTTAAGTTGTTATGATAAATTGTACAACTCATTCATATATCGATATTCTAGTGCTATTATGAGATTATATACGTTCCTTTATGTAGCTGGATACAATATATGTTTGCTATGTATGTTTATTGGTGTAGATTATCTCCCGTTGGTTGCATTCGATATAATTATTCTGAAAACGAGCCCAAGCTCGGCGAAACCTAGTCGACTTGTAGGCCCATTCGCATTCGATGTTTTGAATAAAATTCGATTCATGTGGAACCGTAAGATAACTGCTTGTTCCTCTATGATGACTAGTGTTTGTATTACGTCGGAATATTGCACAATAACTCATTCTGACGCTCGTTTCGACCCAAAAGCTGTACTTGTAAACATGCTCTGATTGCATGGAAAGGGTCGGCCTGATGCGTGTGTGTGTCATAAGTGACGTCGCGATACCACGTGATCGCCTTGCTCATTAAATTTTTATTTTCCGCGGGAATCGCTTCACAGACGGGCTTAAAATCGAATTTATGCTACAAATGTATTTTTCTGTATTTGTTTAATGTTGTCAAATGTTACATACAATGTTAAACTTTGTGTACACATGGAAAAAGGATTTTAGCTAATGCCTTATTTTTATTTCCTTTAAGGATTCTACACAATTATATAATATACAATTCCAGGTTGACAGCGCAGCCAAGTAACCAGATTATTTTTAATTATTCCAATGTAAGATGATAATGATTAAATAAACTAGTCGCAGCATCCCCAAAACAATTATCAACAATGATTTCACGTGTAGTGTGTTGGTTACGTTGCTGTAAGTAATAGAACATGTAAATGTAATAACAGTAATATTATATGATAAATGGATTTTGAGATTGACCAACCCTTTTGTTTTTATGCGCCTCTGAGCTTGGTTTCCAAGGACTTAGGCGCAATAGAAGTTATCTTATTATTATTATTATAAGTAGTCTTGCCAAAAAAACATGTGGTTATGATAAGCTGCCGCAATGGTATAATACCTAAGTAGAATAACATTACATCAAACTCATATGTCAGACGTTTCAGGTTGGAATGAGATTAAACTAGAACATCATACCCCCTTAAACAATTTCCTTTAACGATAATATAACACTATTTAAATTGGGTTTATTTTGTATAACAGTTGGAATTGTATTCCAGATCATCGGACCTTTACATAACAAACTATTCGAAGATCTTTAAGTAGAACTGATGATATGACATATATTACAGGTTTGTCTGTTTTGTAAAAGTGAATGTCATAGGTAAATGTAAAAATATCCGATCATGAATGTGGTAGACTCCAGTGGACATAATTATACATAAATTTTCCAACTTCAATTTCATAAATATCATGCAATTTTATTAAATTGTAACATTAAAGAGGGTTTGTGAATGTTCCCAATAGTTTGTTTTAAGAATGGAACAAACTATTATTTTTGTATAATGAATAATTGTTCGATATGAGTTGCAGCGACGGCGAAGGTGCCCGCCTGTCTAAATGTAGCACATTGCTGATTTGGTGAAGAATGCACCGTAGCAATTGTAACCAGAAGAAAGCCAGATATGTGCAAGAAAATGTTTAAAACTACTTAGCTAACAACATTGGACGCGCTGATTTTACTAACAAAATAAACCAGTCGCGTAACCTGCAACATGCACAGTACCAATCACACACTCACTCACTCATTGACCAACTCACTCACTCACTCACTCACTCACAAATTAAGTCACGTACTCATTCTCGCACGCAGGCTCTCTCTCTCACTCACTCATTACTTTGCATTATGAAACCCTGTATACCTACATAAATTTGGCAGAGCCATCGGTAGCCCTGTGTCCCCCATTGTCGCCAACCTCTTCATGGAACATCTCGAGAAAGAAGCCATCTCCACAGCCCCTGTCATATGCAAACCACGAATGAGAAAGCGCTATATCGATGACATTCTCGAAGTTATAAAGACAGGGATGACCGAAATACAAGGTGAACACAGCAATGAAACCTCACAACACTATCAAGACGTCACTGGTAAGTTCAAAACAAAAAGTGGAACCACACAAGATGAGTGAAGTATGCTATATCATCTAAAACCTGCAATGCCACATACATCGGAGAAAATTAACGGACACTTGGAACCCGTAACAGAGAACACAGAGAAGACGCAGACAGACCAATAACGAACAAACCCTACAACAGAAAAACATCGGAAAAGGAGACGAACAAATCAGCCATCACAGACCACATGACACAATAAAACCATACAGTAGACTGGCAGGGAGACAAATTTGCGGTCAGGGTGTCGGACTGTAGGAAAGGAGGCATCAAAGAAGCGATGGCAACATGAACCGAGACGAAGTACGGTACCGGCTCTCACACATATATAACAATATCTCGAAGAGATACCCAGGGCTCTGCCGTGGGGGACACACAACGTGGTGACTACGTCTGCGCTGAATTACTACCGTATCGCCATCTAGCGGTAGTCGTCTGAAGAAGACTGCTGAAAACAGTCGAAATGTCACGAGAAGGAAAGGTAAACTGATCGCAAAATAAGTAAAAAAACACTTTTGTATTGAAAATAGATCAACGCGTTTAGCATGTGATTTTTACTCCAATGACCACCAGGCATATGTGCTATGAGTTATTCATCAAGCCAATATTGAAATTTGATACGCACGCTTTACAATACATGCATGAATGCTTGAATCTTTTCTTCCAGATCCTCCGTTTCATCCAGATCTTCCATCCTCAATACGCAATTTAGCAACGCTGCGTATTACCGGTGACTTACGGTTCATGCCCTTATGAATAGATGTAATGATCCTGCTTAGGGTGTGCCTCTGTGTCATTTCGTGTAAATTTCGTATGGAATTTTGTAAATGTATTTTTGCGGATGGTGTTAGGTAGGTAAATGCACAAATCATGGTTGTTAATTTGTTGGCAGTCATATTGCATCAATGTCAGCCATATTGAATTCATCAATCAATATAGCCTCACATATAGTGTGTAATGGGGAAAATGTATGAAATTGGTGTAACTGTAAATATGAACAAAAATAAAGTTGTTGCACTTCAGCGCAAAAGACGTTACATTATTATTGGTATTATTATTATAATAATTATTAGATTGGCTTCCCCCCATACACACACAACACACACCCGCATGCACGCACACACACGCTCGCGCGCACACACACAACGACTACTAGGATAATAATATTTATTGGCACTAACACCATATTTTTAATTTAATACAACAAGCAATATCTGGTGTTTGGGATATTAACGCATATTCCAAATCCGGAGAGCAATGAATTTCAGTATCACACCCAGCGCTTACTATGGGTGTGATGCTTTGTTGATATATCATCCAATCATACCAGCATTTCAACATTGTTTATATTTATATTTACTACATGACATCTTATACATGTCTACATAAAAATAAGGATATTTTTATTGTTCCCAATAGCATTGGAAAACAGGACAAGTTGTACAAGCATACACATTTGTTAATGTAATATTCAATACAATTTAAAAAAAATACAAAATTAACAAAGCATACATTTTGCACAAAAAACAATTGCTGTAGGTAGGGAGAATCATAATAAGACCAAAACTGATAGTTATCGTAGAAACCTCCCAAAGTTAACGTAACTGCTGACAGCAGATGCCGCCACGATAGATGGATGAGGAAATACGCTTGGTGACAGCACCATTCTTGAGATGTATCACTATCCCATTACACCTGGCCATCCCATTACACTCGGGTTTCCCCTATATATATATATATATGAATATATATATATATATATATATATATTTATACGTATAAATATATTTATATATATATATGTATAAATATATTTATATATATATACTTATATATATATATATATATATTCATATATATATATATACATTTATACGTATAAATATATTTATATATATATATGTATAAATATATTTATATATATATACTATATATATATATATATATATTCATATATATATATATATATTTATACGTATAAATATATTTATATATATATATGTATAAATATATTTATATATATATACTTATAGATATATATATATATATATGGGTGTGTGTGTATATATATATATATATATATATATATATATATATATATATGGGAAACCCGGGTGTAATGTATATCTGAAGGTTGTTCTGGGATTCCTATAGTGAATTACAACTTGTATATACACATATAACAACATATGTGTCAGTCTAGATAATTTAAAACTGCTATTAATCGTTATCGAGTTGTCACAACGCGACCCCAAATTCCTTTGTCACTACGCTTAAGTGCCTGTACACAAGTTCGCTCCCACCTACGCACGTTTGCAGAACAATGCGAGACTAGGCAAAACTAGGTCTAGTCTCAGCTCCTGTCACCGCTGCCCATCCCACGTCTTTGCACCTAATAAACATCCCCATTTACTCAAAACGCACGACACAAAATACTCCGGCGACTGGTGAATTTGGGCGCGGTTATCTGACGTAAGCGCCGCTTGATAAGTGTCTGGACACGTCATTCGTCGCCGTCTCTGCGTCGCTGTGGTTGTTTTTGTTCGCTGCTCCGTCTGTTCAAAGCTCTTCGGCCGACGCAACCATGTCGCGACTTATTGTCGTTGTCTGTACAGCTGCCTGCGTAACACTCTTGTGCAGTCACTCAACGTAAGTTCTGCATAACGGTCTAAACGACGTTGTTGGTTGTTAGGCGTAGGTTAGTACCTGTGACAACATAGGGACTTGAACGAGAAAAAAAACGATTGTTTGCAACATACGTTATGTGTCAGAATAATAAGTTATTCTAATTAGGGTTTCCAGAACGACTGGAGAGCGATGACCTACTGAGAGAACAACATTAATAATACGGTTCCTATAAATGTATAAATATGTGTTACAATTAATATTAAATAGTCCTAGGGATAAATAATGATATAAATTAGTATTACGGAATTGATATTTATGCAAACGTTCGTGGATGTATAACACATTGCACACAATGCCAGATGTGTAGTGTGATAAAAAAACACGATAAATGCATCGATCTGTTTTATATGTAAAAGTTTTGTTATGGCTCAAAGGACCCCATATGTTGGCTCAAAGGATATGCAGTTGGGGTCCCTTGAGCCTACACATGCTTCCACTAGTGTTCACATGTTTGGAAATTGATATATCACAGGTTCATCAATGCAATGATCATATTAAAAGACATCCATACGTTGTTTGTATGATGATAGTGCAATTTTAATGTTAAAAACTGTATTGTTTTCAAGGTTTATTGTTGATGACGTGAAAAATGTCTCATAGTTCCCAATCTTCACCTATAACACTTCTAGTCTATGTATGTTTATACTTCTCGCGCCTTTAATAATAAGAACACAATATCTAGCTTGTGTAATTGTTTCATACTGAACCATTACTAGTGGGGCGACGTAGCAAACCAATTATGCGTTTTGTGATAAAAAAAAAACAGCAAAAAAATTTATATATATATAAAATAATATATGACGGTCATTTTCAGATATTGGGCCATTCAAAATTATACACATGTGCGTTAGTTTGGATTACAGAGCCCAATTTTGCTTGAAATTGCAGGTAGTGCCTATCTACGAGATCATGATATACAGACACTACAATTTAGAAAACATGTAGTGCCGTTAAATTTAATTTTATAACATAAAAAACTCAATTGTTATTAACTTTTTCTGTTTTATTTTACTTTAACTTTTGTATGATCCACTGTGAACAACTATGCAGAAGGTGATCTACACTGAACACCAAATAAATATTGTTTGTTAATGGCCACGACACCCAAAGGCATATAAAACAAAACGTGTGCTATTTTGTAACTATGTCATTATTAATTATATTTAATACTGAAAAACAACTTAAACAGTAAGGTCGTATTATATGTTTAGTTGTTGTATGTATGAACACCTAAACTCTTACCTTGTTACTGGCTGGAACATTCTCCTTCACAAACACATAGAGCATCAAAGTTTAGCGTTGTGACACTTGCAGCGCTTGTGAGGCCCTTTCTTGCTTCCGCACGAAAGTTGTTCGTAGCAGATTTGTGACGCTTCGGGATGGTTTGTCCAGTACTGCTCATATAGACCACTGTCCGTCTTGATCCAGCCCCAACTAGTGGGGGAGGGGAGCACAGGAGTTGGTAGCATTGCCTGTCCCAAGATATGACCACCTTGATAGACAGCCTCTTCACAAGTTGTTCCAGTGCAACTTGCGATGGTGGTATTCTTTGCACCCAATTGTTTTTTTCGCGAACAACTTCTTTCTGGCTTTGTTCACATCAGTGCAAGTGCTTGTTCGGTCATAGAGCAGAATCACAAACCTCTCGATGACACGCATACGATCCACTGGGATATCACATGGTGCACAGGTCAAACTAAGCAGTGCATCAGTAAGCTCTGGTAGCGAGTTCCACGTTGCCCATGCTGTAATCTTTCCATGCCCAGCAGAGGATGATCCAATGCCACGCACTGTTAGTGCGTGGAACATTGGAAGAGAGCGCAATTTATCTGGTCCGTGGATGACAGATATCAGATGGGCCGGTAAATAACGGATATTTCTCCCTGTTCCGAATGCCAGCTATAATTCATCATTAGCTGCTAGAGTCTGCGCAATCATTACAGATAATATCACAACATCAGTGTCGACTGTGCGTATGCTAATTTTATGATGACCATGTTGTGCTGCATGTGTCACAAAAACATACGGGTGTCTGCCTCTTCATGTGTGCATAGGGCGAGCGAGTTGATTTCATGCAAAGGAGGCGAAGAGAGTACCTGCTCTCCATCTGTAATCACAAGCTCCTTTCCATCCTCATCAAAGGACTGGATGAGTACCTTCGAGAGGAAGCTAAACAGCTCAGTCATGTTACTGTCGACACGTAGGAAGTTATTCCAGTTTCCCGGTAGGGGAGCTGCATTACCCACCCCCTGACCATAAATTATGTGATGAAAACCTGATAGCCATATTCTTCAAACGTTTTTGCTGTGCCTGTCTTCAACATATGAACGATTGCTGCTTCATCAAGAACAACAGCGGTAGCAGCAGGTGACTCAGACTGTGGCGCAGACAGTTTTTTCTAGGTATGTCGAAAGGCCACTCTTTGTGACAAGGCGTAGTCGTCCCGCATCAGACAGAGCAGAAGGACATATTTTATTATTGTGCCGAAAGAATTCATCTACGTTGCCATTCCATGTCTGACAACCAATGTACAACCTTGATAACAGTTCTACATCTCTCTTCATCGAGGTGAGCTGTTATTTCCCTTTGCTCGCGACATTGGATGTGGATGTGCTGAACAACAGTAGCTTGTTGCGATGCTTAGCAACATATAGTGACTTGGTCATGTTGATGTGGCATCCTTTCGTGAAAACATCGAATTGGTCTTTGCCAATCTTCTCCAGATTATAGACTGTCTTAACTATAGACCGATCTGCGATCTTCCTTGTGTCATAAGCACGTCCTTCCTTTCCTTTACAAAGGGATTGCCAAGCTCCCCGATCATGCTAACGAATGAGAGAACATCTTTCGCAAATGCTTTCTGTACACTCGGCGTTTGGTCATCGTGACGTGGATCAACTCGTTTCCCCCAGTGTTGACGTGATTCTTCAAACTCTGCTATGATTCTTGCGAGTTCTGGACCTGCAACCATCCATCGACGAAGGGCCCCTGGGTTGTCTGACAAATCAACTGCTTCGCCATCTCCCTTGATGGACGCAGTATTGTGTTCGTAGGCTTGGTCAATCGAAATACTTTAGAACACGCGCTTACTCCTCTGCACAGTGAAATGGCCAGCGTTGAATACTTCGGCAACTTGTGTGTGTTTTGTCGGCAGCTCGGCCATATCTCCCAGATGGACTGGGATATAGCGATCATAGTTGGTTCTGTCTATAGCGTCGAACCATGGGACAAGTTTTGTCAGAGCATCTAGATACATGGAGAAGTTGGCCTCTCGCAGCGAACGCACGTAGACAAGAATGCATCATTCCACATCCATCACTGTTGCCTAGAGTTGTAAGTGAGGATAGTTCTGTCTTTTTTCATCACACAAGTCTTCAAATCGCAACAACGACATCTCATTGGCTCTACTTATGAGTTTGTAGTAGTCATAGGCACGATGCTAAAAAATTTACAAAGCGGCTGCAGTGGTTTGGTGGGCTCGTCTTGTGCGTGTGACGTGTGATGCATGCACGAAAGAATCAGCAGTACCGGCTGATGTAATGTCTGCCTGTACCAATACATGGGTCCACCCACTTCCTCCAAGCACATCATCTACAGTCTTCAGAGCTGTCATCTCTATGTGAACGCCACCGAACATCACCACGAATTATCTTCACCATAACTGTCTGGCCACTTCCACTGGATCTGTTTTGCGATGGCATATAGTGGTTGGTCAAACATCAGTACAGGTGATTGGCTCTTGTTGAGATGCTCAACTGCATTCTTGACCACATATATATAATGTGTAATCATTGCCACTGTGTGGGCACTGTGATGAAATAGAGGCAGTAATGCAGTGTTCGAGATCACACGATCTCCAGATGGTTGCCGGCTTGCGTGGAAAGCAGCCCGAGACGTATTCTCGGGGATCCCTTCAGTTGTGATGTGAATATGCCGTCTTGTATTCTCCAGCCATACATGTTCTTCTTGCCTGTGTTTATAGAAATTGTCCCTGCTCAAGGATGTCACATTTGAAGCAGACACAGGTGATTCTTTGATGCAGGGTGTAACTGGAGGCACGTCGGTGTAGTAATGAGGTAGATGACCAACTGTCTTCAAGTCAGCGTCGTCTCCGAGAACAACAGTGCTACGATCAATGCCTTCGCCTGTTGTGGTGGGATGTTGAAAGAAACTGATGCCAGTTCCGTGGAAAGAATATTTTGCTGTGGTAGCGCTGGGATTGTGATCAATATTATCAACAGCCGCTGTGGTGAACACATTGCCTCGCATAGATGGTGGACAAACAACATTTTCCAGTTGGTACTGCGGGCACACACAATCTCCTATCTGCGCCGAGGTACGCAACGCACGGTCATAAGAGATGGTGATACAAAGATTCGACAGCCTGTCGACCAGTTCCCGCTTGTGCGTTTGTATGTGCAACATCAATCCAATGTACATTGACAATGGTGTATCCTGTGCTGTGCAATGCCTCACAGACGCAGCCGTTTCCCTATGGGCTCGCTTATGCTTCACACTGTTGAACTTCAGTAGTTGGGTGATGGTAAGTGCGGCAGGTGAGGCAGGTGCTGAAGTATGTTGGCACTGTTCCTTAATTCTTGGGCCTTGAGCAAACAACAGGCTGGATGTTGATTGCTTCTGACAGTCTTCTTGGAATGACCCATTGAAGGAGATTGGTTCATCGAACATGTGTTTCCTTACAATCATTGCCGCTTGTGACAGAGTCACAGCCTCGCTGACACTATCATGTTAACAACCTTTCGCAACTGCTTCGCCTGTATCATCATTAAACACTAACAAAACATCGCGTCTCCGAAAAGGCAGCCAGTAGTTTGTGTTTCAGTCGCGTTCTGTGCATTCTGCTATCACGTTGAATCCCAAAATTCGCAATCCTTGACATATAGAGATGAACAAGATCGGACAGTTTGAAGACAGGAGGTGTGCTTTCCTCTTGGCATTTCTCCTCAGTATACATCACCAACTCTGCAATCACGTTACTCATTATCTCACGTTCCCTGTTGCTGCCTAGCAATGCGAGTTTCTTGATGTTCTTACGCGGTAGTATAATCCCGCCAAACACTTGATGTGATATTTTGCCTCCAGAGCAATCAAATATCCCATGCTGAGCCATGCCAGCAGGTCAGTGTCTTTAACAAGTCCGGCACTGGCACGAACACGACGGTCCATTTCAAATGTTGACGCTTCATGTAGCACTTCAGTAGTACTGACTTGGCCGCAGAAAAAAAGTAGACTGATTCCCATCTTTCTCTAAACTTGATGACTGTGATCTGGTGCGTTTTACAGCTGGCTCATTATTGTCTTCATTTTTGGCTGATGTTTGATGCAGTCTCTTGTCTGCCCTTTGCAGCTTTGTGTTACTGTATTGGAGTCTGCACGATTGATGCCATTGAGCCTTATATACTGCAAAAGCCTTTTCTATTCCTTCACCTTCGTCCAATCTGTCCAACTTTACGTTTTGTGCAGTTTTCCCAAGTTACTGAATTTTACGAGATTAACAGCGAATGTCTTATATGCACTTACAGAGTCTTTTAGGTTTAAAAGAACTGGGTTTTTAGCGCCTGTGTTGTAGTTTCTTGACAAATGACACACAGTTTCCTATTTGTTACAGCGTGTTGTTGAGATGTTGGCGGTGCAGATGTCGACGATCCGGAAAGTTTTGGACATAGCTAACACATTTTGTCACTACCAACAAATAAATTGGCGTGCTGTTCCAAATCAATAACAGTTTGCCACACTGCTTTTTTACCATTTGTGTAATATATATTACATAACTAATAAGAATAATTTATTTACGAAAATAAAATGTCATTATATGTCAGCCATTTTGAATTTCAAAATGGTGGGGTATACGGGTATGGTTTCAGATGGCCCAATAGCTGAAAATGATCCATGCATATTGTTGCATCAAAGTAACAGAAAACAACTCACTGGTGAAGAGAGAGAACGTTTTAATTGCAGCACTGACACACACGTCGCTTTACGTCTGACTGCCCGCAACCCGCCAGTCTTACACATACATGTCAACCTCGCATTGTGCCAACGTCGCCGCCGACGACGACCGCCGAACAATAAAGGACACGCCCAAAATACACTGCTCTTCTAAGCCACACTGCACTTGTATATACCACACACCCCCCTGATTTTCAGAACATCATATACATCATGGTTCATAACAATCTGGGACATCATATACATCATGGTTCATAACGATCTGGGGGTCGTCTCTCCCGGGAGCTTCGCCTGGGCAGAGGTCGGTCTACCTCTTCCTCACTGTCAGAAGACTCCCCCTCAGATCCTTGACGCGCAGGAAGCCGCGGAAGATCTTCGTCACTGAATGTCTGCGCCCTCTCGGGAGGAGCAGCCTCCGGTGGTACAGCCGAGCGTAGGTCGCGTACGTGTCGTGGCATACCATCCACCTCCATGGTGTGATCGGAGATCACTCCCGTCATAGTTCCCAACTTGAACTTCGTGTGACACCGGTTCTCTGATGGCTTCACCCATACGGCGTCTCCAACGTCATATGGACTGTCGATTGCGCCTGGCTCATTGTGTAGTACGCGGTCGATTCCAAGCACTCGTATCTCGTAGTTGTAGAGTTTGTTCGCAGGGGCAGTTGCCGGGTCGACATCATCTTTCGGCGCCACATTGTACCAATAAACGGCCTCCGCAATTGGACAACACTTCCTCGCCGCAATGCGCTTCACCGATCGATGACACCTCTCGGCAATCCCATTCCCGGAAGCAACGTAGGCACATCTAAAACGAACTCGCAGTCCCCATCGCTCCGCAAACTGCTTAAACGCACCACTGCGGAAGGCCGAGTCGTTGTCCGTGAGCAGCTCCACCGGCGCCCCACGCTCGAAGAACACCAACTCAAGCTGCTGAATAACACTGTCAGTGTCCTGTCGTTGCAGGCGTCGCCAAACGGCGAACCGTGTCGGCCCGCAGTCGATTAGAGTAAGGTAATGACAGCCCTTGACATGGGTCACGTCCATACCAATCCTGTGCCAGATCTCATCAACATTCAGCTCTCCCTTAGCCCACTTTACAGGAGCTGGGTCGATAGACTGGCAAACTTGACAGGCTTTAACAACTCCCTGACGCGGACAAGAAGGACAGTGAGAAGATTAAGAAAGCGCTGCGAACCGCCTTTGCTGTTGATTCGTTCATAGCTTATGAACAATTCGTAGCAAGGAGGCTGCAGCCCGGGGAGACAGTAGATGTGTTTCTGGCGGAGCTGCGTAGGCTCGCTGTGCCGTTCGGCGGACTAAGTGACAAAGCGCTTGCGTGCGCTTTTGTAGCAGGACTGCCTGATACTGTGAAACAACTGCTTAGAGCTGGTTCGCGTATGGATGAGCTGCCAATTGATCAAATTTTGGCAAGAACGAGAGCCGTCCTGACGGATGAGGTTGGTGTTGCGGCCGCTGTTAGTGCGGTGAGAATTGGTGCTGGTGCGCCAGTGAAGCGAACGGCTGTGACGTCAGGGTTACTGTGTTTTGAGTGCAACCTGCCGAATCATCTGGCCAGAGATTGTCTGCTCCGCCGGAAGGGTCGCGGCAATGCATATGGCGGGCGTGCACGAGGTGGCGGACGAGGCGGTATGAGGTGTTACGAATGCGATGGTCTGGGTCACTTTGCGTCGTCGTGGCCGGGAAACGAGAACGGGGGGAGGCCGTCTGCGCTAGCCTCCAACCCCGACGTCCAGTAAGCGCCGCGGCTTTGCCGGTGACGGAGATATCCGTTGATGGTGTCATGTGTGTTGCTCTCATTGACTCTGGGTGCTCACACTGCATCGTTCACGAGGCCGTGCTGCGCATCGAGGACGAGAAAAAGTGCCGACGTGTTGACTGTGAGCGGTCAAAGGTAACGCTGTGAAGGTGTTGGCCGCGTTCAGCTCCGTGTTAGTAACGGCGACTCAGTGGTGGTTGATGTTTATGTTGTTGACTTCAAACCAGTGGGTTTTGAGTTCATCCTGGGAATCAACGGCATCTCAGCTCTAGGCGGCGTGACGATCTTCCCTTCGCTTGCGACGCGTTTTGGGTCGCCTAAGACAGTCGAGAAATCGCGTATGTCTTAGGCGACCCAAATTCATGTTGTTATCACCTATTACACAATCGTTATGGTTTTGAAACTGCATTGTATGTCAGCCATTTTAAATTTCAAAATGGCGGCCTTTACGTGTATAATTTCAGATGGCCCAATTTCTGAAAATGATCTATGCATATTAGTCTACATATTCACAAAAATTAATGTTATTATCACCTATTACAGAATCGGTATGGTTTTGAAACTGCATTGTTTGTCAGCCATTTTAAATTTCAAAATAGCGGCCTAGACGAGTATAATTTCAGATAGCCCAATACGTGAAAATGTTCCACACACATTAGTCTACATATTCACAAAGTTTCATGCTTTTATCATGTATTGCATAATCGTTATGGTATTCTAAACTATGCTGCCCCGCTACAAAGTGCTCAAGTATAGTTACTCCAAATAATGCATGAGCCAAAAATTGGTATGCCATAACCCATATGTTATGACTATGCGTTTCAGATGGGCGTTGTCTCTACACAACAAGCCTCGCAACCACCAGCCAGGCCGCTGTAGACAGGTTCCGGGTATCGGTAAGTTTTGGTCTGTTGCGGCTAGCTAAAAACCCGAAGTGGCGGTCGCAAAATAAAAATGACTGTTCAATGTTTTTACTTAGAGAAACAGCGTAGGTTGATTTATGACCTGCCGAGGCTTCGTAACTCGAAACATGATACGACGCAATTCGATTTTATATGATATGGCGTCATTTGGAGAACCACCGTAACGCACAGTGTAACCTTAGGAAGTTTTATCGATGTGTGGGCCTGATTAATCATAATTACGGTCAGTTACAGCCGAGCAGCGCTATACCCAGCAGATTCGGAACAACTGCCGGCTGCCCCTCTGTTAAACTCAAAATAACTGCCAACAAAGTAAATTGTAATTAGAAGCTACGATACTGGCATGTTTACACAGAGGCCAGTAAACTTCAGAAAACTAGAACACCCACGGCACTTGAGATATTCATCATCTTAGGTAACACTTTGAATTCAAATTATATTTGGATGAGTAGATTCCCAGATAAATACGACAACCCGGTCGGTCTTGATGCTAACAATAAAGTGTCATTAATTAATTATCTAACAAAGCTGAACTCAACTGGAGCGGTAGGTTCAGTATGGTTTACGAATTGTTAGATTTTGACAAATGTATGCGATATGGAAGCAAATGATAAGAGACGTATCATGAATGAGTTTAAAGGAAATAAAAACAAGGCATTCGCTAAAATCCGTTTTCCATGTGTACACTAAGTTTAACATTGTATGTAACATTTCAGAACATAAACAAATACAAAAAAGTACAGTTGTAGCATCAATTTGATTTTAAACCAGTCTGTGTAGCGATTTCCGCGGAAAATTAAAAATTAATGAGCTAGGCGATCACGTGGTATCGTTACGTCACAAATGACCTATACTAGCATCAGGCCGACCCTTTCCATGCATTCACAGCATGCTTACAAGGATAGCTTTTGGATCGAAACGAGCGTCAGAATGAGTTATTGTGAAATATTCCGATGTAATACAAACACTAGTCACCATAGAGGAACAAACAGTTATCTTACGGTTCCACATGAATCCAATTTTATTCAAAACAATGATTGCGAATGGGCTTATACAACTACAAGTCGACCAGGTTTCGGCTTTCGCTTAGCTTCGACTCGTTTTCAAAACAATTATATCGATTCCAACCCACGGGAGATAATCTACGACAATAAACATACATAGCATACATACATAGCTAATTTATTTATCCAGACAGATCACAATGTGTTTTCACATATATAGTTACAATACATTACCGTACAATACATATATAATTAATACATTATATATCCATTACAGTATATTTGTCTGGATAAATACAATTTAGAAATATCGTTATATATAATTACCATATTTTTATTGTTGTGGCGAATAAATAATGTTTACAAACAGTGCATCATAGTATAAACATGATTTGGTTTATATTACTTCGTGAAAACGTAAACAAAAAAGGGTCAAGAAAATCAATGGTTTGGTGTCAGGCTTGAACCGGCGTCGCCAGATTGTAAAATAAATGACAAGAATCCAACGCATCTACCAACTGAGCTACCGACATCGACGGACTTTCACTGACTGATTTAAGTTATTATGCTAAATTGTACAACTCCTCCTTCATATATCGATATTCTAGTGATATGATGAGATTATACACGTTACTTTCTGTAGCTGGATACACTATCTGTTTGCAATGTATGTTTATTGTCGTAGATTATCTCTCGTGTGTTGCAATCGATATAATTATTCTGAAAACGAGACGAAGCTCACCGAAACCTGGTCGACTTGTAAGCCCTTTCGCATTCATTATTTTGAATAAAATTGGATTCATGTGGAACCGTACGATAACTGCGTGTTCTTCAATGACGACTAGTGTTTGTATTACATCGGAATATTTCACAATAACTCATTCTGACGCTCGTTTCGACCCAAAAGCTATCATTGTAAACATGCTCTGAATGCATGGAAATGGTCGGCCTGATGCGAGTATAGGTCAAGTGACGTCACATCTCGCCATCCCAAAAAGAGCGCCAAAAATATATACATATTCGAAAATGTCCGGTTGCACAGCATAACATGTGGAATTTCTAATTCATTTTGGGGGGTGGGCTTGGTGGACATGGAAATATATAGCAGGGTGTAATATAATATGAATTCAAGCATGTTTTTATTCCCTTTAACTCCCGTTATATCATGTTCTCTGTATACAATCCTGTACGTGTACGCTTACGATGGCCGAGAAGTGCCATCGCGTTTTTGTGTGGAAATCTGCACCGCCGTGGGGCTATGACGCGAAGCGCGATGCGATTGACGATGCAATGACCGATGGGCGGTGCGCGATGCGATGCGCGATGTGAGATGGACGATGCTCGATGCGATGCGATGCGCGATGCGGTGGTATACATTATAAAAATGCGGTAATGAGCATGCGTACGTCAAAAACGAGACTTAAGCAGCCATTTGTATTTCATTAAACTCACTTATTTTACTGTTCAGAGCATCTGATGATGGCTGATGGCGTTGATTGTACGTATACGGTTACGCATCTAGTTATTGTGTACAAAAGAGTATGTGTTTGTACTTCTAAATATTGTCACGGAAGTCTTCAGGGATTGAATTTATCCAAACAAAAGTGGCTGCCAGGCAGGTAGCCTCTTTGCAAAAACTAGACTAGGGACCGAAATAGGTTACTTTATAACATGAAATATATCCTGTTCAACCGTTCCCAATTTTATTTGTTAAATTGTTTCCAATTGGATATTCTTGATCACAAATATAAACACTATTTTGTGTGCCTCCAGAAACAATGAATCAGGGATGGTTACGGCATTTCTCAGTTGAATATTAACCAACAGTTTTGAAGCATGTTTGTATTTATTAATTAATGACATATTATACGTTCAGAATGCAAAACATGTTATTTATGCCTGATATAAATTAAAATATAAACTTTTAATAATTATGCTTCTTGATTTACTCCCTGGTTCACAATACTTCCATGTTTGGGAAAACTGACATATATTCCGTGAGACGATCTTCGATACAAATGCAATGATGTTTGATGACATGATCTATGTTCCGTAGTAGCACTTAAAAGCAGCGTTGCGTTGAAATACAAGTACGAATAAATGTGTCTTCCTCTCTCTCTCTCTCTCTCTCTCTCTCTCTCTCTCTCTCTCTCTCTCTCTCTCTCTCTCTCTCTCTCTCTCTCTCTCTCTCTCTCCCTCTCCCCCCTCTCTCTCCCTCTCTCCCTCTCTCCCTCTCTCCCCCTCTCCCTCTCTCCCTATCTCCCTCTCTCCCTCTCTCCCTCTCTCATTCTCTCCCTCTATCCCTCAATGCCTCCCTCCTTCTCTCTCTTCCTACCGCCCTACCACCGTGTGCGTGTGCATGTGCGTGTCCGTGTGCGTGTGCGTGTGCGTGTGTGTACGTATGAATTTATTTAGTTTGTAAACATTACTGCGTTCAATATGCATGGTTAGTTAATCAATACGTTTTCAGCATCCAGTACGCATTTACTCAACAACATACCGTCATTCTCCTTACAAAGGGCGAATGCAACAGTTATCTAAAGAATTGAGTACAAGGGGCCTAAACTACGAATACAATTTGAAAGAGTATCCTCTCTCATCCTCACAAGCCTTGTCGATGACGACGTACGCTAGCCCTGGCAGGTATCCTACACACTGTATGGAAGTCAGCTGATTCAAACTAGTAATTAACTTCGCCGCAACTGTACCACCCGTGAGAACCGTGCAAACACCCGCCCCACCCGCACCTCAATTCTAAGACGAAGGCAGTGACTTAATGGTATGGTGTCACAACATTCTCACGATGGGCTGAGCAGTATTGTGTATTCAAATAATTACTTCTACTTCCCCACCGTTACACATAACATTAGCAAACTCATGTGGTTTAAATGAAGATCACCGGAATTTGTCGGCAAGCTATATTATTGGTTTAGCTTATATTACGAGTTTCGCAAAGCGATCTGCCGGGGTGTACTGAGATATGTATTCAGCAGCGCCCCTGGCGTGCGAGGATGTCATCTATAAACACATTATGCGTTTTAGTCAGATTATTATATTATTACCATATCATATTTATATAAAGAACACACCTGATGGATATTCCATTGTGGCTGAGTATTGCACAGAGTTCAACATTATTGTCTTATTAAATTGTGAACTGAAGTGGAACACATACACCCTTTTGTGAATGCACGCTCATGAAAAAATACGCGACAAGTTTGTAAGAGTTAGCTTTATTTGACAAGGCAATGATGCTACAACAGTATTTACAACAATAAAAGTGACACACATGCAGGCTATAATTATAGGTTTATATTCACACACGCACGCACGCACGCACACACATACACACACGCATACACACACACACGCATATACTGGAATATATTACAGACGTATCTTCCATGTTGGAATTTACTGGGGGTACGTAAGATAGGCGATTCATAAATTCACTGCCTACACTGTACTTCCATGTCAGGGAACAGACTGACGCATACAAGATATTCATACTGTGTGACAATCTTTGGTACAAATATTCACTGTGTGCAGTTCTAATAAATACGTCTGCCTTCACTAGTGGCGCCTATTTCAAAACAATAATCATATCCACATGTGACCACATCAAAGCAGTTGCCTACACACAACTATGACCAGACCGTATCAATTATTACCCCTTCGGACCGCATGCTATATCGGGCGTTGTCGTAAACTGCTGCGATTGAAAGGCTGTTACATTGTAGCCTATCTACGTTTTAGTAAACGGTGCCTCAGCAATTGTATACACTTAACAAAAAAGAAACATTTACACGGTAGACAGAAAGAAAAACATGTAACGCAAGTGACGACTAAATTAAATTTGTTCGATGAAGATAAACAAATGTACATGTTTCGTATTAAATCGACTTCAAATATTGTAACTATTTATAATATTGAAACAATATAAATTTGGACACAAAGGAACGGCATTTGCAATAAGCTAAAGTTGAAAAAACAGCTTCAATACAAAATACGTTTTAAATGTTCTACCAAGGATAGCCAGATGGAAACAATTTAACAAATACAATCTGATATGTAAGAGATGTACATATATGTCATGTTATGACATATTTTTGCCCCAGACTTTCATCATCAGATTTAGAAGTACGAACACAACAAATTAGTTGTGCAAACAAACATATGTGTAACTGTATACGTAATCATCCATCATAACATGCTCTGAACACAATACGGCATCGTTATAATGTACACCATCGCAACGCGCATCGCGCATCGCGCATCGCGCATCGCGCATCGCTTCGCGCATCGCATCGCGCATCGCATCACGCATCACATCGCGCATCACGCGTCACATCGCGCATCGCTCATCGCATCGCCCATCGCCTCGCGCATCGCGTCATCGCCCCATGGCGGTGCAGATTTCCACACAAAAAAGCGATGGCCCTTCTCGACCATCATACACACTGTACTTAACATTTTAGGAAAAGCAAGTACACCCTGTACCTGTAACCAGAAATAATCGAGACACTACACTATACTTGATATCAACAAGGCATTTGCTTAATATTCATTGCTACTAAAATCACATGTACCTGAACAATTTTCCCAATTCCCATGATGCTCCAGTCCCCATATTCAGTATTAGGGTTACCTCGATATTAGGGTCACTTTTGTCCAGTCCTGTGAGTAACCCTACTGCCGAGGTTCTACAATATATATATATACATATATATATATATATGTGTGTGTGTATATATATATATGTATGTATATATATATGTATATATATATATATATATATATATATATATGAGTGTGGGTGTGGGTGTATATATATATATATACATTTATATTTATATATAACTGTGTGTGTGTGTGCGTGTGCGTGTGCGTGTGCGTGTGCGTGTGTGTGTGCATGTCGGCTGTAGCGTCATCGGAAGGACGGTCATTGTTGTTAGTGAACATAGTTACCAAGCGATGGTCAGGCTCGTGTTTCCATAATAACATTATTGCACGCAATTATTTTATTTGATATTTGATCGTTGTAATCATGGTTTAATCCTTCACCTGTCTTGACCGTTTGTGATTGTTTACCTGTTATTGTTTCGTCGCTATGCCTTGTATCAACTCACATTTATTTACGTATGTTTACATTCACTGTTTCACCGTTGTGTAACATCCTCTAGATGACGGCGCTGTGGACATTCAGGTGCTACCGAATGGACTGGCCTTTATCACATCGGTAGGTTCCTGTGGCTGTTTTTGTTTGTTCTTATTGATACTACCCTTGGTGGATTCAGAAGATGCTTATCATGTACCTGAACGTCTGCTTCATCCGGCCAGATATGTCATTGCATCATAATTAGTTGTCAGCAAGTACACTTCAGCATCACCACTAACTTGATAGTTTCACGGTTTTGGTACAACACTCAACAGTCAGACATTTGTTGACTTTAAAATATTAAGCATCATCATTAATCTGGTCTTGAACGAAGTCGGAAACATGTTTTGGGGAAGAAATTGATATTCCGTTATGTTTGTTTCGATTAATTTTGCTGGCTAGTTTACTCTACTTAACAAATCAAGGAAATATAAACTAGTAGTGACATAGTGACATGTCCCACAGTTATTGACTGGATCTGTTGGGGGCGTACCAAATGTCGAAATGCACGTGTCACAATATACAAAAAACAACATACGTAAATGAATGTGGCACAATCAGCTGAAACATATCACCAAACACGAAACGAACGGTTAACCGAAATGTATGGGTTGGTGAGCAACATAAAAATTAGTGTAAAGTTCGGCGACTGGCGAACTGGGAAGAGTAGGAATTGGTGACGTCAAGCTTTCTACAACAATGGTGACGTCCGTGCGATTTAGATTACGTGTCATCAACAAGGTTAATCTACTAAACTGCTGACAAAATATTGTTATTCTAGCTGTTAATTATTAAAATAATTTATCGGAAGCATCGGCCTACAAAATGCCTTTTCTTTCCGTTTAACATAAAATTGATCAAAGCTGCAGCAACAGCAATTCCTTCATAGTCAATATCATAACGACAATAACATCATTAGGGGGAAATGTTATATAAGTAGTCGAAAAATATGATACGCAATTTTGATTGACAATAAAATATTAAAAAAACCAATGATATCATCCTTGTTGTTGGACAGGGCCTGGACGCAAACGTTCGTGGAAACATATTTCTGTTTGACTTCAAGAAGCGCGTAGATGGTGCCCACGCGCTTGACATCGTAGGGTACCTCGACAGAGCCGGTTTCTCTCCTCAATGTTTAAGCATCTGGAGCGACACTAATCGCAGTAAGGCTTCTTCCAATATAAGCTGTTTTCTTTTATTGTCTGTGGTCATAAAATATGTCACCGTTAGCATCACTTACTCGAAACCAGTATTTGTGTAAAGCGCATAGTCGGACTGTTTTCTCTCACCAACACTGTTTTACCATAGCTGATTGATATTTAACATTTATTTATTATTTAGTTATCTATTTATTTACTTTTCATATACATTTTAGCCTAATTTATTGACCTGTGAACAATAATGGATTAACATAATAAAATATAATTATTATTATTATTTATGTTCGCTCACATATAGTACACTTATCTAATTAATGATGTCAGAACGAATATTCTTGGTTATAATGTATATTTTAAATTATTTGTCATGGCTGATTGTATTTCTTATTTTCAGACTTAGTCTACATATTTGTTGCCAATAATAACGGAAAAAATACAGCGACAGTGGAGAAGTTTCGTTTCGACGAGAAGAGACGAAAGTTGTACCACGTTCGAACGTACAAGGACCCAACAATCACTACGTCAGTGTTGCTAAACCACATCATCGTTACTATATACTATCATGTAGAAATTTAGATAATACTAAATAATTTTACCCGTGAAGCGGTTTGATATTGGTGACTCTAAAATGGCCTTTCAGATTCAGGTTCACGTCGTAATAGATACTTCTACTATGCTGAGGCAATTTCCGATTAGGAGAATACTCTATTGATAACATAACAATCGATCTCTATCTAGGACGGCGTAGACACATTCTGATAGTATATGTGGTGTCTCTTCGTGAATGAAATATATAAATCAAAATTAATGACGTGATCACTTTTTCGTATGCCCCATTAGCCCCGTCGACATCGTGGCGACAGGAGAAGACACTTTCTACTTCGTCAACTTCTACGAGTTTAACTGGATCTTGGAATTTTGCTTTGGCATTCGGGTTGGCAGTGTCGGTTTCTACGATGGCACAAGCGGACGTATTGTTCTAGCGAAACTTGCCACTCCGGTTGGCATAAACGCGTCACCAAATGGCAAGTAGGTGTCTCCTGTATTGTTATGTACGCGATGTCTTGATGATAGAACTGATGGTAAAGACATTCTTGATCAGGAAGCTTTATCTCTTTCTCTAAGCGAAACGACGTCAGTAATGTTTGTAAACTACAATGAATAACATCAAAAAGTGTGCTGAAATGTCTAGAAAATGTCACAGCTATCAAAGATATCGCATGCTGGGGCATATTCCCATTATTGTGTCAATCCCTGCGTCCCACTATCCTCGTGCCACCATCCCGTATATATCTTTGAAATGGCGAATTTTACAACGCATTGTAGTACATTTACAAATGATCATTGCATGATATGGATATGCAGCTTTGTGAACCGATATCATATATACAATAATATCGGCCGGTGGATATTATTGTCATAACACAACGTTCGTAGATAAGGGTTAGGTCGTCACAAAATGCCAAAATATTTAAACTAACGATTCAATAGTACCCTGTCCGCGAATCCTTCATGTTTATGTAACGGCCTTATAGAAGTAGAAACGGCGCAAACAAATAATTATGTTCAATAATCTGTTATGCTATACGTTAACTAATTGACATGTATGTGTCCGACTGACACTTGACTTGACAATATTACAGATACATATACTTGGCGGAGTATGGTGGAAGAAGCGTTACTGTCTACAACCGGGAGTCGGACAACTCTTTGAGGTTGAGGCAGGTAAGATAATGTACGTAACGAATCAGAATAATAGGAAATGATTCCCAAAGGTGATTACGAGTTGCTATGATGGGGAAATGCAAGTATGATATTTTTTATAAATTTATAATTTCTTGGTGGTTAATACATTCCATAGGAACTATGAGATCGACTAAGGATGTTTATGGTTATGAACCGGACGAAGAAGAAAACATCCACAAAAAACAACTCCAGCTCATTGGTTTGTTTATTTTGCGATAATAACGCATTTATCTTTAGTTGTGGTGAAGGAAACAAATCAAGTTGGAACACACATACACACACACACACGCACATCACGCACACACACCACACACATATACACATACATGCACACAAACACCATGCACATATACACACACATATGCACACGCACACCACACACACACAAAAGCTCACACATACACCACACATACACACACGCACACATATACACACACATACAAACACGCGCACACGCGCACACGCGCACACGCGCACACGCGCACACGCAGACACGCAGACACGCAGATACGCAGAGACGCAGAGACGCAGACACACAGACACACTGACACACAGACACACACACACACACACACACACACACACACACACACACACACACACACACACACACACACACACACACACACACACACACACACACAAACACAGACACACACACACACACACACACACACACACACACACACACACACACACACACACACACACACACACACACACACACACACACACACTCACACACACACAAACAAATTGTTCGCGTGTTTCAGGTGGTTCCGTTGTGCTCGCTGATCGACATAATCGACGTTGATGTTGCGACGGGAGACTTGTGGGTGGGAGCGCACCCAGACGCCTACCTGATATTGAAATATTTTACGCCACCTCACACCTCTATTTCGCCGTCGCGGGTAAATACTGTTAGCGTGCATCGGTCTGAGAGTGCGTAAGTTTGCATGAAACGATTATAAAACTAACATTTGTGTGTGTCTGTATCAACGCCCCATTCCTCACTGACCTCGTTAGACCTTTTCAAAAGACATAAACAAGGAAGGGCGCGGTGGGGACCGGTCGCGAGTACCGGTACTAGTTCCTTGTGTGGCGCACTCACTATTATAATTATTATAGACATATATATGTAAGACACAATAAACGTCAACTTTTTACTGTGTTACTTCCTACGACATATGGAATGACATTAGGCCAAACATTCCATAATACTACATGCTGTTTTGCAAATAAATCCGCGCTCACGGACCACACAGCAACAGAAAACCACATCTCAGACTAGGAGGGAGCTAAAGTAGAAGACAGTGAGGCGAACTGAAGAATCCGACACATAAAACGAACCATCTATATAAGAAAGACCAAACACAAATCAATCGAGACGAGGGTAACTATGGTATATCTCAAGTGTACGATGACGTCATTAGACGTCTCATGTACTGATGAAGTTTGCACGACAACCAGATGAAGCCCTATACAACGTAATTATCGTTTTGAATATGTCAAAATATGTTTAAATCAAATGATCTGTTCTGAAGAATGTTCAATAATCAATCATAACCATTGATTATTTGAACAACCTAGTTTCAGCAGATGACATTTGGGCAACCAAGTTTCAATTTGAGCAGATTATATTATGCTACGTGCCAAATGTCATATGGTATCAGGCAAATGTCATAATGGCTTCTGAGAACTACCTCGATGGTATGTTACAAGTGGCAGCTTAACGTTGTCTACAAACACATAACAAACTTCTGAGAACTACCACGATGGTATGTTACAACTGGCAGCTTAACGTTGTCTACAAACACATAACAAACTTCTGCGAACTACCAATGATGGTATGTTACAACTGGCAGCTTAACGTTGTCTACAAACACATAACAAACTTCTGCGAACTACCAATGATGGTATGTTACAACTGGCAGCTTAACGTTGTCTACAAACACATAACAAACTTCTGAGAACTACCAATGATGGTATGTTACAAGTGGCAGCTTAACGTTGTCTACAAACACATAACAAACTTCTGAGAACTACCACGATGGTATGTTACAACTGGCAGCTTACCGTTGTCTACAAACACATAACAAACTTCTGCGAACTACCATGATGGTATGTTACAATTGGCAGCTTAACGTTGTCTACAAACACATAACAAACTTCTGCGAAATACCAATGATGGTATGTTACAACTGGCAGCTTAACGTTGTCTACAAACACATAACAAACTTCTGCGAACTACCAATGATGGTATGTTACAACTGGCAGCTTAACGTTGTCTACAAACACATAACAAACTTCTGAGAACTACCAATGATGGTATGTTGCAAGTGGCAGCTTAACGTTGTCTACAAACACATAACAAACTTCTGAGAACTACCACGATGGTATGTTACAAGTGGCAGCTTAACGTTGTCTACAAACACATAACAAACTTCTGAGAACTACCACGATGGTATGTTACAATTGGCAGCTTAACGTTGTCTACAAACACATAACAAACTTCTGAGAACTACCTCGATGGTATGTTACAACTGGCAGCTTAATGTTGTCTACAAACACATAACAAACTTCTGAGAACTACCACGATGGTATGTTACAACTGGCAGCTTAACGTTGTCTACAAACACATAACAAACTTCTGAGAACTACCTCGATGGTATGTTACAATTGGCAGCTTAACGTTGTCTACAAACACATAACAAACTTCTGAGAACTACCATGATGGTATGTTACAATTGGCAGCTTAACGTTGTCTACAAACACATAACAAACTTCTGAGAACTACCATGATGGTATGTTACAATTGGCAGCTTAACGTTGTCTACAAACACATAACAAACTTCTGAGAACTACCACGATGGTATGTTACAACTGGCAGCTTAACGTTGTCTACAAACACATAACAAACTTCTGAGAACTACCTCGATGGTATGTTACAATTGGCAGCTTAACGTTGTCTACAAACACATAACAAACTTCTGAGAACTACCACGATGGTATGTTACAAGTGGCAGCTTAACGTTGTCCACAAACACATAACAAACTTCTGAGAACTACCACGATGGTATGTTACAAGTGGCAGCTTAACGTTGTCCACAAACACATAACAAACTTCTGAGAACTACCACGATGGTATGTTACAATTGGCAGCTTAACGTTGTCTACAAACACATAACAAACTTCTGAGAACTACCACGATGGTATGTTACAATTGGCAGCTTAACGTTGTCTACAAACACATAACAAACTTCTGAGAACTACCATGATGGTATGTTACAACTGGCAGCTTAACGTTGTCTACAAACACAACACACACTTCAATCACACCCAGCGGCAATACGCCAATAAAACAGGATGATAGAAATATAATGTGAATGATAATACAACAACCAATGTACAAAGACTTTGTAAATGGGATATTAGAAGGAAATAATACATGATGACATTTTACACAATGCATAATGCAAAAGAGCATGTAAAATGATGGAAATTTTTTTCCTTATATATTCCCATAGTCGTATGGGCTCGTGAATATATAAGTGTATGTAACATAATCATGGCTAATATGTTTTAGTGCATATTGTTTGTCCTACTATATACTTCATCATAATTTCCACGTGCAGAAATGTACACGGAAGTATGAGAGTACTCGTGTTCGTGCGTGCGTGCGTGCGTGTGTTTGTTGTGTGTGTGTGTGTGTGTGTGTGTGTGTGTGTGTGTGTGTGTGTGTGGGTTTGCTGTCTGATTACAAGTCTACATGCTGTTCCTCGACGTAGGTTCCACTATATATATATATATATATATATATATATACCTGTGAGTGTATGTGTGTGTGTGTGTGTGTATATGTTTGTGTGAGTGTGTGTGTGTGTGAGTGTGTGTGTGTGTGTGTGTGTGTGTGTGTGTGTGTGTGTGTGTGTGTGTGTGTGTGTGTGTGTGTGTGTGTGTGTGTGTGTGTGTGTGTGTTGTGGAGTGTGTGTGTGTGTGTGTGTGTGTGTGTGTGTGTGTGTGTGTGTGTGTGTGTGTGTGTGTGTGTGTGTGTGTGTGTGTGTGTGTGTGTGTGTGTGTGTGTGTGTGTGTGTGTGTGTGTGTGTGTGTGTGGGTTTGCTGTCTGATTACAAGTCTACATGCTGTTCCTCGACGTAGGTATTTCGACTGAAGGTAGGCGACGGTGGCTCCACGGTGCGGCACGTTGAGGAGGTGTACTACAACGATGGACAACAAATCTCTGGTTTATGCGTCGCAGTTCACTACGGCCGGCACATGCTCATTGGCAGTCTCTTCAACAACATGCTTCTTTGTCAAGTTCGCCAGTTATAAACACATAATCCTTTACCATGTTTTCTATACATGAATATTGCAACATTGGAGCATTGTAAGTGTATCCCCTCCCAGATGCTTAAGTCCACTCGTTTCTCTCTACGTTTATTCGTTCCCTTGAACCGTTGGCCTCCACCCTACCAATTGTTGATGGGTTGTTAAACGGTAGTTATTTATAGTTGTTTACTATTCCAGTAAACTAATTGAGTAGTACGCTACCTGTGGCGCCAGAGTTACATTAGGGCCGAGTGGCTGGAGCCAAATAAACGACGTGGATCAATTGTTTGTATGTAAATTTAACATTACTTATCATTACTAATAGTTATGATTGGATTCAGTTGTCGTTAGGGTTAAGGCTAATCATAGTTAGGATTAGGTGTGGTTAGGGTTAGGCTTATTTAGGGTTTCGCTTATCTCTTAGCCGAACATTATTATTATTGGCTGCAAATCATGCCGTGGTGACAGGAAATATTAAAAGGTCTTCGGGAAGGAGTTTAATATCAAAACACTTTTATGGTGAAAACAGCTGTCCGTGGTTTGTTTCCCAATGGGTGGAGGTAAACTATTGCTTAATGGATCATCATATGTTTTGATATATCCACCGTCTGATTGTATTCGCTTATTTTGTTGTTTTCGTTTGCAAATAAAGATGTGTGTTGGTCTTCTTCCACCATTGTTTGAATATTGTCCATCACCTAAAGCGTTGACGTTGATATAAAATATATGTATTCAGGTGCGACGATTTGAAATGTGTTTCTTTTTACCTTCGCCGATATTCAAATATCCACCAGTTGTAAAGATGGCGCTCGTCACATGTTATTATCCCTGAATCGTTATGATGTTGACGTTAAGCTGTAGGTTTTGTTTTCAGGTGCAACACATTCAAACGTGTTGCTGTTAACCTTCTCCAACTTTCATGTCCGCCATTTTCATCCCACACCATGTGGCCGCCAGATATACCCAAGAGTGAGCCCACGCGGAAAGTCGCTTCAAACGTTGTTTTTATTGTCTTTATGGTGAGACCTGCTCTATAAATACACACCAAGTATTTACAAACGGTTAACACATCCTCTTCACATCAACAACCGATGAACAATGCATCGGAATGATTTATCTATGCCGATAGTCACCACAAACCAGTCGCAGACATGTTCGCGAGTAAATCTGACACATAGCATCTAGAAACAATTGTTAATAATAAAAAACCATAGGTGGCTGGAAAAAAAATACGGATGCATATCGAATGGAGAAATGAACGCGTTAAAGCAGACATGCTCCGCATATTTTGGCAAGCTATTCCATATTATATATGGGTCTGTCTTGTAAGTCAGTCGCTGATCATAAAGCACTTGCGGGCACTTTGTTATCGGACAGTTGAGGTATTTTAGTAGACCGGGGTTAAGCCATGGCTGATTTAAATATATATATATATATATATATAAATGACACAACAATTACGACATTGCTGCTAGTCCCAGTAACCATTGGCTTGAAAGAAATTTCAATTTTTTAACAACAAACTAAGACCAGTGCTCCCCGATTATGTAACTCTTGTTATGTTGCTTCAATAACGAATAATAACGGATGCGTACAAGGATAACGCTGATATTAATTGGTAATCGAGTATATTACAAGGGGACGCCCAGATTGTTTTATACCTTCCCTTTAGTGTCTCTTACATAATGAATCTTACTTATGTGTCTCATATGACTGCATATCACATAAAACAACACAACGTGTACCTTGTAAAAGGCGAAATATAGCACCGCATTTTTTATTTGTACTGAGATC
Source organism: Paraescarpia echinospica (assembly GCA_020002185.1). Classification (NCBI taxonomy): domain Eukaryota; kingdom Metazoa; phylum Annelida; class Polychaeta; order Sabellida; family Siboglinidae; genus Paraescarpia; species Paraescarpia echinospica. The sequence goes on from CM034539.1 coordinate 43,507,248, forward strand.
ATCAGTCGATCAAGTGAAAACTATCTCAGTCTGAGATTGTGTGTGTGTGTGTGTGTGTGTGTGTGTGTGTGAGTGTGTGTGCGTGTGTGTGTGTGCGTGTGTGTGTGGGGGGGGGTTTGCTGTCTGATTACAAGTATACATGCTGTTCCTCGACGTAGGTATTTCGACTGAAGGTAGGCGACGGTGACTCCACGGTGCGGCACGTTGAGGAGGTGTACTTCAACGATGGACAACAAATCTCTGGTTTATGCGTCGCAGTTCACTACGGCCGGCACATGCTCATTGGCAGTCTCTTCAACAACATGCTTCTTTGTCAAGTTCGCCAGTTATAAACACATAATCCTTTACCATGTTTTCTATACATGAATATTGCAACATTGGAGCATTATAAGTGTATCCCCTCCCAGATGCTTAAGTCCACTCGTTTCTCTCTACGTTTATTCGTTCCCTTGAACCGTTGGCCTCCACCCTACCAATTGATGATGGGTTGTTAAACACAACGGTAGTTATTTATAGTTATTTACTATTCCAGTAAATTAATTGAGTAGTACGCTACCTGTGGCGCCAGAGTTACGTTAGGGCCGAGTGGCTGGAGCCAAATAAACGACGTGGATCAATTGTTTGTATGTAAGTTTAACATTACTTATCATTACTAATAGTTATGATTGGATTCAGTTGTCATTAAGGTTAAAGCTAATCATAGTTAGGATTAGGTGTGGTTAGGGTTAGGCTTATTTAGGGTTTGGCTTATCTCTTAGCCGAACATTATTATTACTGGCTGCATATCATGCCGTCGTGACAGGAAATATTAAATGGTCTTCGGGAAGGAGTTTAATATCAAAACACTTTTATGGTGAAAACAGCTGTCCGTGGTTTGTTTCCCAATGGGTGGAGGTAAACTAATGCTTAATGGATCATCATATGTTTTGATATATACACCGTCTGATTGTATTCGCTTATTTTGTTGTTTTCGTTTGCAAATAAAGATGTGTGTTGGTCTTCTTCCACCATTGTTTGAATATTGTCCATCACCTAAAGCGTTGACGTTGATATAAAATATATGTATTCAGGTGCGACGATTTGAAATGTGTTTCTTTTTGCCTTCGCCGATATTCAAATATCCACCAGTTGTAAAGATGGCGCTCGTCAAATGTTATTATCCCTATATCATTATGATGCTGATGTTAAGCTGTAGGTTTTGTTTTCAGGTGCAACAAATTCAAACGTGTTGCTGTTAACCTTCTCCAACTTTCATGTCCGCCATTTTCATCCCACACCATGTGGCCGCCAGATATACCCAAGAGTGAGCCCACGCGGAAAGTCACTTCAAACTTTGTTTTTATTGTCTTTATGGTGAGACCTGCTTTTTAAATACACACCAAATATTTGCAAACGGTTAACTCATCCTCTTCACATCAACAACCGATGAAAAATGCATTGGAATGATTTATCTATACCGATAGTCACCACAAACCAGTCGCTGCCATGTTCGCGTGTAAATCTGACACATAGCAACTACAAACAATTGTTAATAATAAACCATAGGTAGTTGGAAAAAAAATACGGATGCATATCGAATGGAGAAATGAACGCGTTAAAGCAGGCATGCTCCGCATATTTTGGCAAGCTATTCCATATTATATATGGGTCTGTCTTGTAAGTCAGTCGCTGATCATAAAGCACGTGCGGGCACTTTGCTATCGGACAGTTGAGGTATTTTAGTAGACCGGGGTTAAGCCATGGCTGATTTAAATATATATATATACATATATATATATATATATATAACAAAACAATTACGACATTGCTGCTAGTTCCAGTAACCATCGGCTTGAAGGAAATTTCATTTTTTTTTAAACAAATTAAGACCAGTGCTCCCCGATTATGTTACTCTTGTTATGTTGCTTCAATAACGAATAATAACGAATGCGTACACGGATGACGCTTATATTAATTGGTAATCGAATATATTACAAGGAGACGCCCAGTTTGTTTTATTTCTTCGCTTAAGTGTCTCTTACATAATGAATCTTACTTAAGTGTCTCATATGACTGCATATCACATAAAACAACACAACGTGTACCTTGTAAAAGGCGAAATATAGCACCGCATTTTTAATTTGTGCTGAGATCATCAGTCGATCAAGTCAAAACTATCTCAGTCTGAGATTAAGTCACAGCCAACGACGCGTAACCTAAAGATGTATCGTGACTAAGCAATTAGGTGTGCGGTTCGCTGACGTCACAGGCTCATGTGAGGTGTCTGATCACGTCATTCGTCGCCGTTCCTTTGTCGCTGTGGTTGTTATTGTTCGCTGCTCCGTCTGTTCAAAGCTCTTCGGCTGACACAACCATGCCGCGAATTATTGTCGTTGTCTGTACAGCAGCCTACGTAACACTGTTGTGCAGTCACTCAACGTAAGTTGTACATCACGGTCTGAACGACGTTGTGTTGGCTGTTATGAAAAGATTGGGATGATTGAGCCACTCCCTGTAACTTTGAAAATAATTACCAGGCGTTCAACGGTTCGAGTTCGCTAGAAGCAGGTCATGATTATTATAACTTCACGACTATTTGACTAACTATGGACGAATAAAAGCACGTAGAATCATGATTGTACGTGATTTAACCGATAACTTATTATTGTTTAGTAAACATTTCATGTTTTGTTGTTTTGTTTGCACAGCTACCACACAATGCAATGTTGTTGATAATGGCATGTTGATAAAAAGTATACATGTTTCGTCAATACCTGAAACACATCATGGCAGATGTTTGTCTACGTTTCGATAAAACTTATTTTGCAGGTACATTGTAGACAGTCAAACATTCACCGGCAATTTGCTATACATACGTGCCTCGTTTTATCACAGATGCTGACATAAAATGTTATCGTGTAGCACTATAATTAGTCGATATATATAGCCGATTATGTACATGTTGGCTTAATTTTCACAAAATAGCAACGCTGTAAAAAATACAACAGAAAGTGTCATCTGGGTTGGTTATGACCGGTAAAGGTCATAGATATACCGTGGCATGGATGAAAGCCTGTAACATTTAAGTACCCATTAAGTGTTTTATGTAGCTCTTTTGAGATTGTGTGCATATACTATTATGATCGAGGGATATCACATGGTAGGGGTGTAGTTCTGGACCTTCCTAAACGTTCATTAGACACTGAGAAGACCTGTTTACTAGAAGATTCTACGGAGTCGATTCTGTCAGAGTAGAATTGTTTCTTGGCCGCCTGGACACACTACCACACAGCAATCCTATCCTTCACGGAGATCTATTTGTGCTCTGTGTGGTGTGTCTTTCTCCATCGTCGTTCAGCTCGTCTCCTTTTGCGTTGTGCTTCCGTGACGTACTAAGACATCCACCGGGCGGAAGGGTGATCTCTCGGGCACCTGTTTACATACGTAGTGTGTCGGTCGAGGAACTTTCGCAGCCCATTATAATAGACATCGACGAGGCCCACCATATCCACGTAGGGACGTTGTGAATCCGTGGAATCAGCCAGGACGTTCACATCAGACTGAAAGTCAGACAGTTCCACAGTCCAGAGGTTCGTTGACGTCACAAGCCGTGTGGAATCTGGAGACTTGGTGACAGCCAGAAGACAAACGACGGGGTAGTGGTCGGAATGACCAGCACAGTCTTGCACTATCTCCATAGACAGAAGACTGCCATCACTACCGACCACAACCCAGTCCAGGCTGGCACAGGCCGAGGTCACCCAAAATAGTGAAAATTTTAATCTCCTAGAAAGGAAACGTCACTGCGAGAATCAGTATAGCTCGACAACAATTCCAGGAATTCCCGAAGGAATGTGGAATTTGCCACTTCGTTTGTTTACCCGGAGGTGGTGTTTACAAACAGACTAGACAGAATAAGAGTTCTTTCTCCTATGTCTTGGCTATAATGAAACTTATGTTGCCATTTTTATGTTTATTATCAATGACCTTGAATTAAGGATATTTGTATATATTTCTTCGCTTAAAGGCTGCCTCCTACATGGTGATTGTTTGAAGCAATCAATCATTGTAACGTTTAGAAACAATATTCCTGGTAATTTTCAGATATTTGGCATATGTGTTCATGGATTGATTTTCTGACCAAACGATTATACCATCCTATGAGGTCAAGAGTGCCTATTTTGTCAAGCAAGCATCCATTACGGTATCAAGATAACAAGGCTTTTTTCGACATAATTGTTAAATGTTTTGTCTTGGACCTCCTCAAAATTAAACACATTGATATATATTTCTTGTAATTATTTGTACTCATAATTCCAGCTATTTCGAATACAAACTGTTCATTGTAGTTCCATTTTTATTGTGCAATATATATATATATATATATATATATATATATATAATATTAAATAAAACTACAATGAACAGTTTGTATTCGAAATAGCTGGAATTATGAGTACAAATAATTACAAGAAATATATATCAATGTGTTTAATTTTGAGGAGGTCCATATATATATATATATATAGACAATTACGACATTGTGGCCAGTCCGGGTAACCACAGGTTTGAATGAAATTCCAATTTTCAAAGTTATGCTAACTCGTTTATTTAAGAGGGATGCCCTTTGGAATATTTTCAGGAAGGGTTTAAGTCAATACAAACACAGAGCAACCAAACATGACACGGGTTGTTTAACAACAAATTAAGACCAGTGCTCCCCGATTATGTACTTGTTGTTATGTTGCTGCAATATCGAATGATAACTAATGTATAAATGGTTGACGCCTATGTTAATTGGTAATTGAGTATGTCACACGCCCAAGTTGTTTTATGACTACGCTTAAGTGTCTCTTACATAATTTTTAAATCTTAGTTAAGTGTCTCTTAACAATGCTTAACACATATGACAAAACAACATGTTTCTTGTAAGGGGCGAAATAAAGCACCGCATTTTTCATGGGTGCTGGGGTCATCAGTCGATTTAGTCAAAACTAACTCCAGTCTGCGCTCAAATCACAGCCGACGACGCGCAACTTAAAGCGATCCTTTGATCATTTTAATGTCTTTGTAAGGTAAGCAATTATTAAATAATCCTGTCAGCATGATTATTTAATGTAATCCAAACATGATGAGCATAAGAAAGCATACATTTTATTATGTACTCATATTTCGCTACATACTGACAGGATTTTATGCATTTGTATGCACAAATCGGTCGATTGCACAATTCCAATTCAAACATGTAGTGATGTCCATATTCCCATTATTATACGGAACTAATGTGGCTGAGCAAAGTGGGACATCTTCTTCACAACTGTGCCAGTTAACACATAATCCAATTAATAACTTCTATGCATTTTGATACACAAAGCTAATAGATGCACATATCCATTTGAAACAAGAAGTGATGTGCAAATTCCCAGTAGACGTAGCACATAATAGAATGGGGCAGAACAAAGTCAGGCACCATGTTATGTCAGGTGACCCTTTGTTCAATTAATGGCACTGTTGAATAAAGCTCTTCAATTTCCTCTTTCCATCAGCTCGGATATTTTCAAACTGTTAATGGTCAAAATGTTCCTGCAAATAAACAAAGTTGAATTTAGGAAACTGAGCCTAAATACGAGTTAAATAATTCAACACTATGCAGATTAATTCACTTCAGATAATAGGACTTATTACGAAGTGTATAGCTGGCTAAATGGAAAAGAAATAGAAGAGAGCCTTGATATGCTGATTAAATCAGACTAAAATCCCAATCGATTACTTTGGCCAACTTTTAATTTACTTCTACATAATTACCTGTATGCGTCGCATCGATCACATACATTGCCCTCCTGATAACTCGAACTCACATCAGTTGATTTTCGCTAAGTTAAGTCAATCTTTTTCCTCGGTCCTGGGCGTACGTCCCAATAAGGGAGAACTTTCTAGTTATCAGAAGTTCCACTTATCAGTATTGTCATGGGTCCCTGGAGGTTCGACCTTATCCATAGTGCAATGTATGTTTTAATGTATTCTTCCTCTAATAATTAATGTTGTATATATATATATATATATATATATACATAAGGGCCATTCTCGCGAAAATTGTACAATAATGGTAAAGTAAAGTAACATGTCAAAATACATGTTTAATTTGTATGTTTTACGAGTGCTATTAATATATGATATCAAATGTGTTATTCACATGAAGCAGCACAGCTTGATCTGATCTATTATTAATTTTTTTTAATATATTCATGGATACAACTTATGTATACTAGAGCGCAGATATGCTAGTGTCCAAAGTTCGTGCATCGCAAAATGCTATAATTATACTTACTCGAAAAGTTACCCGATGGACGGTATTAGAAGCAGGATAAATAAGCAATGCATAAGCTTCCTGCATTGTTAAAAGTAGCTGTCAATATCCATTATGTCTACGAATTGCTGATTTAAAAAAAACATTGCTTGCAACAACTAACCTCAATATCTGACATCTGTTTGTTTCACTGCGCGTGCAAGAATATTCATTATATTCGGGCTGCATAATTAATCATCCATGTGGCAACAAGCTCAAAATGATTCGCGTAAACACAATTATTTATTGTTTTTTTGCGCAGATAACAACCAGATTATGCATATACATGCAAGACATAAGTAGCAGAGAAAGTACTTATGGGAAATTATCACGTTTTGATACAGTACATTTCGAATGTATATTAGCTTACAAAGAATCGCTTTAAAGATGTTTCGCGACTAAGCAATTATGTGCGCGGTTCTCTAACGTGACCGGCGCTTGTGAGGAGTCTGATTACGTAATTCATTGTTATTGTTCGCTGCTCCGTCTGTTCAAAGCTCTTCGGCCGCCACAACCATGCCGCGACTTATTGTCGTTGTCTGTACAGCTGCCTACACGCAACTGCAACTGTGTGATATTTATATGTTAATGTCTAATGTGCAATTGTGTATATGTGCGTATATGCAAGGAGAGATTGAAACTTAATGTACTGTACTTCCAAACATATATAATGTGTATTTGATGTGTATATGTATATATGTCCTAACACGGTGTGAGCCCAATTTCAAATGTCCATACTACGCAAACCACTGTATTATGGACATTAAAGGTTTTTCAATTCAATTCAACACTGTTGTGCAGTCACTCAACGTAAGTTCTACATCACGGTCTGAACGAGGTTGTGTTGGCAGTTATCAGAAGATTGGGATGTTTGAGCCACCCCCTGTAAGTTTCATAATAATTACTAGACGTTTATTGTTTTGAGTTCATTATATGTAGTTCATGGTACTTACAACTCCACGACCATTTGACTAATTATGGACGCGTAGAATAACGATTGTTTGTGTTTTAACCGATAACATATTATTGTTTAGTAAACATTTCATGTTTTGTTGCTTTGTTTACACAGTTACCACGTAATGTAATGTTGTTGATAATGGCATGTTGGCAATAAGGTATACATGTTCTGTCGATACCTGAAACATGTATTGGCAGGTGTTTGTCTATGTTTCGATAAAACGTGTTTTACAGATGCATTTGTAATTAGTCAAACATGTACCGGCAATTTACCTATCCACCGAGTGACCTGTTGCCTATCAAAGCCTCCGTGGGTTCGGACATTCTGTAGTATATTTTGTTGAAATTCTGGTAACAAAATGTTTTCTTTGTAACAAAAACATAAGACAACGTTTCTACATTGACAACTGTATGCGGAAATGTTTGATTTATGAGATGTCGTGCAGCATTATTGACATAATTCATATTATAACCGTCCATTTTCATCTTTGTTGGAAAAAACAAAGCTTGACGGAGGTCACGCGCAAAACTCGATTGTGACGTAGGCAAACCGCGATATATTGGATACATCAACTGTGATGTCTGGTGAACCGGTTTATAGGTCAAATTGGGTGGTGCAACCCCTCGCATATGTTTATAGGGCATGTTTGATGCGTTCGAATATTGGTACATTACCATCCATTAGGGTTCCATAGATTAAGCGGTTTCCTTTTAACTCGGAACGCTAATATATGATTGATCGAGTTGTAATGACCATAATAATAATGATGACACACTTCTATAGCGCCTAAATTCCCAGGAACCTGAGCTCAGAGGCGCAACATACAAGAATCGTTGGGCAAAATCGTTAACAGTGACAAGCACGAGTCGTCATTAGAGCAAGGGACCGCCGAAGGTTAGGGTGGAAATGCAATTTCAAATAAATAAATCTTCAGTTTTTTACGAAAGGTATTTATAGTCTCACATGATTTTAAAGCGATAGGGAGTTGATTCCAGATTTTTGGTGCAGCTACATAAAAAGCACGTTTGACGATATTAAGCTTGGTTTTCGGGACAAAAATTCATTGTGAAACAGATGATCTAAGATTACTGGAGATATCGGAAAAACGAAGGAGACTAAACAAATAGGATGGGTGCTGCGTAGAAAGGGTACGATATGTGATTGTAGCTAATTTGAATCGTATTACTTAGTTTTTGCGTAATTGTACACGTTTGTTGAGCTAGATTATCCCCACGAAGATATCCAATGTGTGAAATGCCAGTTGCTTAGGACAGCCATTGTGAGTCAGAATAATCATGTGAACCAAGTAGTTGTACCAGACTGATTAGAGAGCAATGTGCTACCAAGATAACAACATTAATAAACGGTCCCTGTAAACGTGGAACGCACCAACATCATGTAAACAATGTTTAAGTAAAAATAAGCATTGAATAGACTATGGGGTATTTAACACTATAAAATAGTATTATGTACCTGATATTTATGCATGTGTTTGTGAAGGTATATTTTCCTAAAGAACATTAGTTATGCGCGACCTGCATGTATTGAAAAGCCTGGGTACATTGGTATGCCATAGGCCCTGGTCTTATATGAGTTTACGATTTCAGATGGGCGTTTTCTCGACACAACAAGCCTCGCAACCACCAGCCAGGCCGCTGTAGACAGGTGCCGGGCATTGGTAAGTGTTGAACTGTTGCAGTTAGGGTGATACCTTCATATAATATCGTATATCTAGTCTTGTTGTTGGTTCAGTACAACACATAAATAACCTTCAAAGGAATTTTACTGTTCTAAATTTCATTGCACAAGGCTGTAAGGAGACGGAGAGGATGCTTATGCGTTTGTGACTACGGGTTTTAAAATTGAATTATTTAGTTTTACTTTGGTTATTCCTGACCGTAGGTGTTGGCCCCAGTGATCAAGTCTTTAGATTTCCCTTGAATGCTCTACGTCTACAAATTCTTGGCAAAGAAGCTTTTAAATGTGTTAATGCTAGGTGCAGTTACTACTTGTTTGGGGAAATTAATGCATAATTCCGTGACTCTGATTGAAACGTTTTCATTTCTAATATTTATATGAATACATTCTTGGAACAGTTTCAAACTATGACCCTTTCTTTTTTTTCTTTATCTCATAGTCTCTATACAGCATGACAATGTTAGAAAATACTTTAATACCATACTTCCTTTTTAGTAGTATATATACCTCTATATCATATATCCACGTGTTCTTCTTTAAGCTAACTTAAGAATGTTCAACCTCTCCAGTTTCTCCGGGTAACGATTATTCTTCAAGTTGATTAGTCGCGCGTCTATGCATAGTTTTATTGCATAATATATTTGAATGAGGGAGCATACATTTTAATTATGCATGATCTAAATGAATCCGAAAAAGAGCTTTAAATAATGGTATACACCTATTACGGTGGGCCTATGAATGGCCCGGGATCAAGGGTTCTAATCTGTTTTTTTATTGCGTAAATTACAAACCTTCCTTAATAATATTCCAGAGGACACACCTCTCAAAGTAGTGGGTCTCACTAAGAGCATCGATATTACATTCAGGTTGACGTGCACCCGGAGTTGCCACGTTGTCGTAATTGGTAATTCTAGATTTGCACAGTAAAAATGGAACTACAGTGAAACAGTTGGTACCACAATCTCCGGAAGGTTTAGTACAAATAACATAAGTAAGAATAAGGCTAATTTCAATGATGTCGGGTTCATTTGTTCAGTCTTTCTTCACCAAGATGCGAATGGTTTCCAAGTCATCATCCACTCCACATAACTGAGCATCAATATTCTTTTCCAGTTAATATTCTTCAAATGCACCCTGTAATTTAATTATTGTCTCGGATAGTAACTTGTGTGCACTCTAATTTTTGGTAGTTATCCCCTGCTGAAGCAAATACTTTGTTAGGCGTTGCTAAATTCTACACACCTATTTATACAGTGAAGTCTTCACCATCACTCCTCAACATTATTTGTTTCAAATGCACCCATGTATTATTCAGGGCAGGAAATTGGCCTAACACAATCAATACATTCCGGTTAATATTGTCATCAAATCGTGTATGTTCTGTTTACCAAAATGCAATGTCACACAAAGCCTGGTCAGCAAATTTTAGTGCATGTTTCCTACCTGTTCCTATTCTGATCCGTTATTAGGCGTGCTTTGCGGTAGGATGCGTAAGATCAGAATGGTACGCTTGTTATTTTGATATTTTCTATATTGCTTGTTATCAGTAAGAGTATCTTATGATGAAGCATGTCACTGTTATTCATTGGTAGATATTGTTTCTGGTAAATCACATTAACTACGCCGAGGAAAGCGGAAATGAAGTACTACATATAATCCAGTCCAATTGGACAGAGGTGTTCAAAACATAATTTTACAATGTTGTTGTACTGTGCAATAGATACGTTTTGTCTCTGCTTTTCTAAAAAATAAACATATTGGATGTGCATTTGTCGTCGCTATTTTCCCGATAAATACTGATGTTGTGTACCGAATTTAGTATGGAAATTCTAAAATATCCAACTACGTCTCTCGCAAAGGGGATGATATGGGCCAAGCGTCGGTCGTTTACAGCGAGGTAACCCAAAAGCCGGGTGGTAGGCCACTGAAGCCTGCATGTGTGTTCGTGTAGTGTGAAGAGGCCGGGATGCCTGCGTTATCCACACAATCCTGATAGAAAGACGACCATGGGCCGGTGGCATGGCACGACAGCCGCTGGCTGTTCTCCAGCTACACCCATCGTCCGCCTTCACAGCCGTTGGGACAGATAGTCCAGCGGAGAGGTGCAAGAAAATGATGGAATTGTGCACTTTTGGGTAAAACAAGACATTTTGCTCATCTATTCTATACACCAAGGGCGGATCTTAAAGATTGGAGGCATTCCAGATGTTGCTTCTTTCGAAATGGCGGGCATTTTTTTAAATGGCCGTCAACTTAAATGTCTCCGTATCTCAACAACTGCGTTACATTGAGCAATAATATTTGTATCTAGGTGTGGGTTTTACCGGTCAAAGATTTCAGATTTTTGACTTCTTCGCTATACACATCCGCCACTTTTAAAGACGACCGTCGTCAATATAAATGCAACAATATCTTAATAAATACGTTACGTAGAGCAGTACAGTTTACGTTTTTTAATACTTTGGAGGATCGCGATCTAACGAAATATAACCTTTTACCTTCGTCGACATGCCTATATCTGCCATTTTTAAAGATGACGCCCGTCAAAGTATATTATTCCCATATCTCAAGAACTACGTAACATAGAGCCACAAAGTTGATGTCAAAATGTACGTTTTAGATGCGATAATTTCAAATATATTGCTTTTGTTCTTCACTGACTTTAATAAAATGTATCCGCTATTTTGAAATATCCGCCATTTGAAAGATGGTGGCTAACAAAGCCTCTTATTCCCGTATCTTAATATCTACATATCCTTAAACCTTGGATATGGTGTGATCTATATATTTACAGTTCAGGTCAATATAATCAATTACGATAGTGGTATATCAAAGCATAGTACAGTACAATTGTATGGATAAAACATTTGCCTTGACCACGCGCTCTGGGAAACTGTTGCGGTCCAGTCGAGACATCAGTGCAGGGTGGAGGGAGAACAGAACAAAGTGATGCTTGTTTTCGAGAGCAAAGCAATTTCCTAGTGCCTTGTTTATGGAATCCAGGTATGGAATGATTATTTGCTAGTTTGATCGTTGAGTTAGACCTCCACATTGGCGAGGCATACGCAACTCAATTCCAAGTGCCTTTGCAATCCTGTCAGTTAGCACCATTATGTCTTCCTCCGAAAGTGTTCTTCAGCTTCTCTTCTATGAGTTTCCAATATGACCAACAGCTGCTGGATGTGGTCGTGAACTTTGAGAACATCGAGTTAAACAGCTTGCAAAGCTTAAGTCACTAGCTCTGACATTGTTAAATATTGACGACCAAACACCCCAGGAATATCGACGTTTCAGATGCGCATTGCCACTGGAGTGCATCTTGGCTGGATTTGCTAGAAGCTGTAGCAGCAGGGATACCTAATTGTTAGTGAATATCTTCGAAGTGGTTGGTGGAGATTATGATGCTCTGGTACTTTGCCGTCCATCGTGTTTTATAATATACATATATATATATATATATATATGTATATATATATATACATATATATGTATGTTATAAAATGTAAAGATATTAGATAAAATGTAAAACTAACATATACTTTGACTGACGAGTATACGTGCGGAGAGATTCAGATCGACAATATAGTGTATTTGAATCAAAGAAAACCAAAGTTATGTAAATTGTGGTAATAGTCCAGCTATCACCTTGTACACACGAAGAGACAGAAACCAGGATGCTGTTGCATGCTGCAGATGGTGTCAAGCAAAGAAGACAGAAGATTGTCATAAGAAAAGTTGACACTGATGTTATCGTGCTATCTTTCATCTTTGCTCGCAGACAATGCTGTGGAAGTCTTGTAGTAGCAATCGGCACAGGGAAATCATTCCGATACGTCGCTGCAACTGCTATTGCACAGGAGCATAGTATTGACAAGCGCAAGGGACTGCCTATCTTTCATGCACTGAACGGGTGTGACACCACATCATGTTTCGCTGGAAGAGGTAAACGAACCGCTTGGGCATCATGGAATGCGTTCAGTAGTGTAACACCTGCGCTGTATGCTCTTGCATACAGTCATTCGACATGTATCCCGAGATACGTTCTTCCAACCATCGAGACGTACGTTGTTGAAATGTACGACCGGGTTAGTTCTGAACTGCGAGAGACAGGTCCTCTTCACACAGAAAGGAAGGGTGACCAACAATATTCCACCAACACAGGATGCCCTCATGCAACACCTGCTCCGAGTGGGCGACCAGTCTCGCCACGTCGGGGGCCAGGCCCAGCTGAGAGCATCACACCTGCCTAGTCCAGTACACTTCGGCATGACTCGAAAGCTGAATGGGAGGTGCAGTGGATGACACTGCCCGTCTGCAGGCACAGCTTACCATGCAATCATCAAGTGTGGCTGCACGAAAGGCTGCAGAGGACAATGTCAGTGTTCCAAAGCCAACCTGCATTGCGCAATGATGTGCCAATGCGGCGGATGTCAGTGGGATGTGTGAAATATTTGGAAATAATTGCTGTAGATTTAGAGGGTAGGCATCATAATCTAATGTTTGAAGTGACATTGCACGTTTTAGATAATATCTAAGAGAGACCCTTAGCATTGTCGCATCCAAAAACATATGTTTTGACACCAACTTCAATGTTCAAGGATGTGTAGATATTATACTATCTTTCAAAATGGCGGATATATTAAAATGGTGTAAATATTTTAAAGTCACTGAAGGTCAAAAGTAAATTATTTTAAATCATCACATCTAAACACATACATTTTGATATAAACTGTGTGGCTCTATGTTAAGTAGTTCTTGAGATATTGGAATAGTATGCTTTGAGGGGCGCCATCTTTAAAAATGGCTGATATAGGCATGTCGACGAAGATAACAAGTTACATTTCTTGAGAGCGCTATCCTCCAATCTATTCAAAACCGTAAATTATACCGTTCTATGTTACGTAATTATTAAGATATTGTTACATTTGTACTGACGACCGCCATCTTTATAAGTGGCGGATGTGAAAGTCGAATATTCCGTAACTAACAAATCAGAAATCTTTTACTCCTAAAACCTACATTTAGACACAAATATTATTGGTCTATTTAACGCAGTTATTGAGATATGGGGAAATTTACTTTGGCGGCCATTTTTTTAATGGCCGCCATTTATGAACGCAGCAAAATCTGGAATGCCTACAATCTTTAAAATGGTTCCCTTGGTGTATGGAATAGATGAGCAAAGTGTCTTGCTTTTATCCAAAAGGGCACAATCCTTTCATATATTCGCTGTACTAAGGTGTCCTCTTCTGCCTGTTCCGCGATTGTGGCTGCGTCATTGTTATGACAGGAATTGTTCATTATGATTCATTAGAGATCCCTCGTAGCGAGGGTGCTCTATCAATGCAGTCGGTGTAATTTGGTGTATGTTCATTGATGGCTTATCATTCCAACTTTTGCATGGCACAGTTCCCCACCACAATGATTGCGCGCACATTACGATTACATCGTAAACGGACATGCAATTAGTGGATTTTACAAATCCACGTAAACGCGCCTCGTTTCGTTGAGCGGATACCGAGCAGCCACTTAGAGATGCACCTTAATATCCGACCGTCGCTATTATTAACGACGCGTCGTCTTTCTAAATATGATTATAGTAATTTAGAGAACCAACATAATACACTACATCACAGTTTAACCTTTTGAAGAAGCGTTGGAAATATGTGGGACTGACGTTAAGCCACTTGTAAAGGACACGCGTGTTTACCAAAAATGTTTGTGTAGTTGCAGAACAGTTAAATATTGATTATTTTCAATAGTACGTCAACCGTGCTCTTGAAATTGTGATCCGGATGTTCAAACGTGCAGCACAAATGTTTTCAATTAATAAGTGTTCATTAAAAACAACTTCTCAAACAAGTTGAATGGACACCATTAATATAATAACTGGTACTGATTTAGATAATTGATTCCATGCGCAAATGCTTTTCTGTGAAAAAAAAGTATATTCAATATACGTATGGTAAAAACTGGCTGGACAATGAATATGTCAGTTGTACTTACAAAAGACGGCAATTTTTGCTAGTCAAATAACTACGACGCGACGGACATCCGTGTACAGGATGGGTTCGTGATTCTATATTGCAATTAATTATATTAGTTCATCGCTGTACTCATGGCATCAAACCTATCATTGTTTTGAGCGTTTGTGATCATTTGCCTCTTACCGTATCGTTGTTATGCCTTGAACAACTAGGGTATTATTTCAGTATATTTACTTTCGTTATGTCTTGTTTGTGTCAAATTTGCTAGATGTTGGCGCTCCGGACATACAAGTGCTACCAAATGGATTGGCCCTGATCACATCAGTAAGTTCTAATGGCAATTTTTGTTATTGTTTTGCTATGACGTTGGCGGATCGAGAAAGTGCCCGTCACGAACCCGGGCACCCCTTTTATTAGGCCAGATTTATGATTGCATTAGAAGTAGTTGTCTTGCAAATACACTTCAGCATTGGCAAGATAGTTTCAAAATTTGGGATCTTCAATTTTAACAAAACTTCAATCAAAACGTTTTACTAACATTTTGTGACTCTTGACACATTCAACATCATCACAAACCAGGCCAACCATGAATTGACCCGTGCCTCAACCAAGACGGAAACATGTGTTTGTGACAAAACTGATCTCCCGCGTTATGTGTTGTTAGTGAATATCGTTGGCTGTTTTACTCTACACACATTCCATGACTTATAAACTACTACAGTTAAGTATGTTGATAGCAAGCACCATATTTCTACCTGTTTCATTAAACGCGATATTCGTTACTGGAATGTCAGTAACATTGTACATGATCACATTTATTAGTCTTTTCACTATTATTTTTGTTTCTAGAGTCAATACTAACAATGGAACAAGGATATATTGAGTAACCAGCATAGGTACAATGATAGGCATGTTTGCTTTATAACATACAATCAATCAAAACACTAAATATTTCTTGTTGGACAGGGCACGGAGACAAAAGGTCGTGGCAACATATTTCTGTTTGACTTCAAGAAGCGCACTCGTGGGGTACATGCACTTGACATTGTAGGCGACTTCGACAGAGTCACATTCTCTCCTCACACTCTAAGCATCTGGACAGACACCAATCGCAGTAAGGCTTCTTTTAAAGATAATACATTTTTGTTTGAAATTTAAATGGTTTATGATCGCATAAACGTGTCAACGTTACCATCATCTCCTTGAAAGCAGTAGGCCTATATGTGTACTGCGCATAGACCTTGATGTTTCTCATTTATGTTCGCTCACAGATAATACATTTAACGAATTAATTAAGTCGCCGCTTTCGTTGTTATAACGTATATGTTAAATTATTGGCCATGACGTCTCGTATTTGTTGTTTTCAGACTTAGTCTACATATTTGTTGTCAACCACATTGGAAACAATACAGATACAGTGGAGAAATTCCGTTTTGACGAGAAGAGGCGAACGTTGTACCACGTTCGAACGTACCAGGATCCAACAATGACTCAGTCAGTGTACCTAAGTCACATACTCGTTACTAGATATTATCATGTAGAAGTGTAGACAATGCTAAACTATAAGTAATTGGTTTTATATGCAGTTATGAGTCTTAAACTGGCTGTAGTCGATTACAAATTCACGTCGCAATTCTCATATTCTGAGCCATTTCACGATTATGAAACTGCAATGGCGCTCTCACGCTGTTTCTTTCTTGTATCGATTAGACAAATATTGAAAATATATAAGAGACCGCTTCGTGAATGTGCAAATAACCATAGAAATAAAAAAAAATTAAATGTCATAACTTTTTCGTGTGTACTATTAGCCTCATCGACACCGTGGCGACAGGAGAAGACAGTTTCTACTTTGTGAAGGACTACGAGTTTGATTGGGTCTTGGAATTCGTTTTTGATATTCGCGTTGGCATTGTCGGTTTCTACGATGGCACAAGGGGGCGTATTGTTCTAAAGGAACTCAGATGTCCACTTGGCATAAACGCTTCACCAGATGGCAAGTAGGTGGCCGCTATATTGCCCTGTATATGCGATGGGTTGATGACAAACGTGATGTTCAGCATATCCTTGATCAGGAATCCTTTCAGTTAGAAAGTTGTCTCTCTGTCTCTCAACGAGGTGACGTCTTTTATATTTGTAAACGACAATGAATGCATTGAGTCCTTTGTTGAAGTGTCCGATGAAGTGTCACAATTGTCAAAGATATCGCATTTTTGGACATAATCCTATTTTATAGCAATCTTTGCGGCACCACCCGCTCCCCACCACAGCACAACTTTCTGACATGCCGAATTTGTGACCCGATGATAGTTGCACAAACACAGGCCGTGCGATATTTTTTGTTACAGCACAACGGTTAGGTGGTTAGAAAATGTCAATGTCTTTAAACGGAGGATTCCTTAGAACCATCCCGCCGAATAAATCCTGCTTCCGTAACTGTCTTACGGAAGCAGGATTGGCGCAAGTAAATATGTTGAATAATATCTTATTGTCAACTTGAACTAAGTGACAGGTATTATGTGACTGAGAATTACCTTGAAAATTTATATAGAACCACATATTACAGATACGTATACTTGGCGGAGTTTGGTGGGAGAGTGATTGTCTACAACCGGAAGTCGGACAACACTTTGAGGTTGAAGCAGGTAAGTAATTTGAGCGTCTGATAATTTGTGTAATAAATCTTAATCAGAATGAACGATTCCTATATATGATTATGAGTTGCTATGGCGTGAAAATGCAGGAACACTATTTTCTTAAATTGGCTTATTTGTTAGCTGTTTAAAAGTAATTTGGAACGAAGACATCGTCTATGGATATCTACCATTATGTGTCGCACGAAGAGGAAAATAGCCACCAAAACCACCCACACACACACCCATGCACACTTGATTACACACACGCATGCACCCGAGAGCACGCTCACACACACACACACACACACACACACACACTCACACTCACACACACACACACACACACACACACACACACACACGCACACACGCACACACACACACACACAACAAACACACATACCCACACACGTTTGTGTTTCAGGTGGTTCCGGTGTGCGGGCTGATCGACCTAATCGACGTAGATGTAGCGACGGGAGATTTATGGGTGGGAGGACACGGCGACGCCTACCTGGCGATGAAATACATGACGCCGCCTCACACCTCTATATCGCCGTCACTGGTAAATACTGCTATATTGAGTCCAATAGCCGTCTGGTTTCAAGTGCGTGCGTGAATGTGTGTGTATGAGTGCAAGTGCATGCATGTAATACTCACTTGTACGTGCATGTATTGTTGCGCTATTTTGAGACTATTATTCCATCGTATTACAAGACAGTCCACTCGTCGTAGGTGCTTCGGCTGACGATGTCTCACGATGGCTCCACGGTGACAGACGTTGAGGAAGTGTACTATAACGACGGACGACATATCTCCGGGTCAAGTATCGCTGCCCATTACGGCCGACATATGCTCATTGGCAGTGTCTACAACAACATGCTTCTTTGTCAAGTATAAGTATATGTCTGCCACTTTTAAACATAGAAGGCGTCGTCATGTGTTCAAAGACCGCAACCTTGATATTAATACTCTAAAATATTGTAGCATTGAACGTGTATCTCCTCTCGGGTATATGGGTTCACTCACTTCTTTGTGCGTTCAATCGCTTCCTTGAATCTTTGGCCTCTGATCTAACAAGGTATTTGTTTAGAGTTATTTAGCTATGCATCCGATTTACACTAGGATTGAATGCGTATTGGTGAAGCCAATCAAACGACGGGGATAAGTTGTTAATATGTAAGGTTAGTTATTACTTGTTATTCTTATTAATTAGGGTTGGATTGACTTCGGGGTTATGGTTAGTTATAGTTAGGGTGTACAGCTGTGACTAAGGTTAATATTATTTAGGTTTTGTGGGTTTGGCTTCTTTCTTAGCGGGACATTATTGTCTGCGGCATGTCTTGCCGTGGTAATGGCAGATTTTAAATGGCTATTGAAATCGAGAATAATGTAATGGTGAAAAGAGCTGCCGATTGTTTGTTGCTCCATGGGCGAGTGTAAGGTAATACTTCATGAGTCATCATGGGTTGTAATATGTCCGCCGTCTGGTTGTGTTCGCTAACTTTGGTGTATAAAATATCGATTGTAATTTTCAAATAAAAATGTATAACGGTCTACCGTCACAATTTTTTTAATATTGCACTCTATAGTATAAAGTGAGTTACTGGTAGGGGGTGGTGTTATTTTGGTGTATAAAATATCGATTGTCATTTTCAAATATAGATGTATAACGGTCTACCGACACGAGTGTTTGAATATTGTACTGTAGGATAAAGTGAGTTACTGGTAGGGGGTTGTGTAATTTTGATGTATAAAATATCGATTATCATTTTCAAATCAATATGTGTAAAACGGTCTACCCACACGAGTGTTTAAATATTGTACTCTTTAGTGTAAATTGAGTTACTGGAAGGGGATGGTGTTATTTTGGAAATGTCATGTTTTAATGGTGTACCCCCTAAGAATATGGAGATACTATACCTGAGTTCAAAACTGCAAAAAGTTGAACAGTTGACTGTTGCTAACCTCCCTATACATACCCTCTGAGAAGTCGTGACCATTAAAATGTGGTCAAAATGACTAAAAATGGTGTTATTATTATTCAATATAAAATTCAGAGCCTTTTGCCGTTGTTTTACGTCAACCTAGGAATGGAAACATAACTATGTACTTCATAAGAATATCAGCTACAATATGTGTAACATCACTTACTTTACAGGGGTTTCCATTGGAGTATAAGATGCAAGTGTTGAAAATTGGTCACAAAATGTATATCGGTGCAGGCAGAGTAACCATGACTGCTAACACATCCTGCGCAAGATTACAGTCTAAATAGACACTTGGCGCCGCAAACTACACACAGAAGGCCGAGTTTTCCCTTGGGAAGACTTCAACTGACAAAGACGTCGTACAGAACTTGACCATGTGGACTAACATTCAGTCCAAATAGATTTTACGAAAGATTAAAAATCGAGCAGTTACTAAGTGATTATGATAGTGTGTGTCTTAAAGTTGGCTGGCTAAACAGCAAGAGGAGGAGCTGAACGAATACAATACTCACAACTCAGAACTCGGAATCAATTTACTTGACCTATAAATCCGATACGTATACAACGAATAACGTAAGTAATAGCTAAGGTCGGGAGACTCCCATTAAGATATATAATATCGCCAGCACAGAAGTCACCCCATAAATATAAACAACAACAAAATTTACATGACATAAACCAGAAAAGCATATGACTTGTTTTTATAGTTGATAATTACTCAATGTATCAACATGCATACATAATACAAGGACTGATTATGTGTACTCTTCTACACATTGACGTACATATGGATACTTAGGTATACAACTCAATGTGTATTACGAATTATAAATAAAGCAATTATGAATATGACAAATGAATTAATAATTTAAAATAAACAAGTTTGTTGTGTGTGTTGAAAAACCATATAGACTGTGAGTGTAACATTTATTTCTGATAACGCTTGGTGTATTGTTTACTGTCTCTACTATGTTGTGTCTAATGCATTTTTTTTTAAATTCATCTTTGGATCTGGACATATACATATTATTTCTTTCACGTGTGCATTGCTGATGAATATCATAGATGTGTGTGTTTGAAAAAACATTGAAGTAGTAGGGTAACAAATTGTTAATTAATTTATATTAAAAAATGTATTGTTGGATTTTATAAAAGTCATCCAACTTTGAAGTCTTTTAAAAATAGGATTTGCCTGAGCATTATATTTACTTTAGGATATTATTCGTATTATTTTTTTCTGTAATTTAAAAATTCAATCTGCCTGATGACCCCATAAAAGCAAACCATAATTAATATGAGGGAGAATAAGAGCATTGTGCATAATATATAATGTATTACATTTATTTAATATGCCTTTTGTTTTATATATTTTATTTGCTATTTTGTTTGTATGACAGTTTAAATGGTTATTTATTGTGATGCTTAAAAAATTGAAATAATTTACACATCCAATGTATGCCCCATCTATTTGTAACACAGGGTATTCTACTTTCTTTAGAGACATATGAAAATCATGAATTAAGTCTTTTTGGCATTTAATGACAGTTTATTAGCTTTCAACCAATTGCTAATCTATGTTAGATCTTTGTTAATATCTCGAGAGACATATCCTTTGAAGAAACTCTGGTAGTCCTAGACAAATTATGCTTTTTGAATTGAAAAACAAAGCAAAAGCCAGGTTTAAATGTGCGATGAGATTTATCAGAAAAAAAGTGAGAATGTACTTATTAAAGAATCGCTTACAAAAACCCTTTTGTTTCAAAATTATAAAGTATTTTGGAAAGATATTAAGCTGATGAATAACAGTAATTTATCTCAGGGTCACACGACATTGTGAATATGTGGAAATCTCATTATGAGGATATGTTTAATTGTAACAAACCTTTGTAAAAATATTGAACATGAGATTAACGTAGACGTGTCACACAGTGAGATTATTCAGGCTATAAAACATATGAAAGATAGTCAGAGTTGTGGCGTGAATGGTATGCAGAGCACCTTAAACATTGCAGAGACGTAATAATTGTGTTTTACTAGTTTATTTCTCCATGATATTTTCCTGAGTCTATGATGTATGTTGTGTTTGTGCCCTTTGTTAAAAACAAAAGTGCCAGCAAAGGTAGTAAGAGTAATTACAGACCTATTGTTCTTGCCAGTAGTTTGTCCAAAGTTTATGACAAAATAATCTATGACCTACATGTAACAATCAGTTTGGTTAAAGAATAAACACAGTATGGATATGTGTATATATGCTTTCAAGGAAGTTGTACTAAAATACCGTAGCTTGACTAGTAATGTGTACCCATGTTTTAGATACATCCAAAGCATTTGATCGTGTAAATAAGTATGCTCTATTTAAGAAATTCATAGTATGTGGTGAGAATTCTCGTATTTTGGTATACTACTCAAAAAATGTTTATTAATTCGAACAAAACCACTGCTCTGTTTCGTACTGCGGTTTATTATAGCGGCACATCTACGCATGTATACAACACGATATGTCTACACAACGTAACGCAACGCAATGCTATGCAATGCAATGCAATGCAGTCGAACTGCAAAGAAAGAAAACAACGCGAATAAATAAAACTAGGCTATATACGATACAAACATTGGCTAAGCATATAATTATACGGGATAATACATAACAGCGATGGGCTCTGCATGGCATAACACATGACCTACATAGCATGACAATGGATAGGCTGCATGGGCGCTAGACCTAGCGCTGTGCTTCTAGCGGGCCGACTTTGGCTACAATTTATGATCCAACAGTTACAAGATAACGAGCGAAGTTATTACTAAACTAGCGATGTCCTATAGCGACTACAACAAATGCAACTTAAGTATGCTATCTATACTTACATTTAGTGCGCGAAACAGTGGTTAAATAGATTAACACGTGGAGCGATTGGCGAAACGGCGAACAGCAGAAATACGGCGAATCGGCGACTGTCGACAATGCATACATGTTCACTGGACCGTAACAAAGCTACGTCATGTGCGCTGCGGCCAGAAATAAACAAACAGGCTATACTGTCAATATATTTAAATACAAGAATAATATCATGTCCGACAGTTTTTTCGTTACCAAATGGTGTACGTCAAGGAGGAATTCTCTCCTCGTATCTTTTTTTGTGTTTACATGGATGAACTCAATAAAAAGTTTAATATAAATGCTGGATGCATAATAGCCGCAGTATTAATTAATTACTTGATGTATGTTGTTGATTTAGTGGTCTTGGCTCCTTCATCTATGGGCTTATCTATGTCTGATTATACACGATATCAAATAAAACAGTACCAAAAATAATGTCATGATATTTTTTTGTAAGTTCAAACATATCAACATCCCAAACTTTGTGTTAAATGATGAAATACTGCTCTGAAGTAATAAATGTAAATATCTGGGACATGTTATCACTGAAGATCTCAATCATGACGATGATATGGCTACGCAGTATGCGAAAAGTTATGCTCAGGGTAATGCCTTGATTCGAAAATTCGATATATGTATACTGAAGATGTGAAATTAACTTTGTTCAAATCGTACTGTACTTCTTTATATACATGTCCGTCATGGTGTAATTATAAATATGAATCAATTAGAAAAGTATATGTGTCATACAATAATGTGTTCAGATTATTGTGCAATGAACTGAGGAATTGTAGCGCTATATATATATATATATTTGTGTTGCGGGTTTACCCTCCTGCAAAATGATGATCAGGAAAAATGTGTATTGTTTTATGACGTGCATAGCTAAGTCGGACAATGCAATATTACTATATTAAGTATTATAAAAAGTGATACATTATTCAAATCATCACTGTGTCTTCACTGGAGATATACGCTATATACTTATAGATTCCAGTCATTATAATATATTCTTCTATATGCGTGTAATATTCCTGAATCAAGTTACTTAATTGAATTGAACTTAATTATATCTGCTCTGAAAGAAAATATCGTGAAGGTACGTAAGGACTTTGTGACACTGATCCAGACTCAGAAACATAGATAAATTAATAGTTTCCTCAACAGCGTGGAAGCTTTATAAAACAACAGAACAGGTGTTAGATATTTTCTGCTATGACCATGACAAGAGCTTCGAAACTGTGGCTAAACTAAATGATATTGTAAAAGATATATGAACTCTGAGTATGATGAGGCTTATTCAGACGTTTGAGAAGCAAGGAGCTGGGTCATATTATGTTCAGAACATCACAGTGAATGGAAAATATCAAAATAATGAACATCCGCCATTCGTGAACATAGCTACAGAGGCCAGAAACAACGTACCTGCTCTCAAGGTTCCAGTCCTCGAAATCCTTGAGGCATCAAGTGATGTTGAGCCCAAATCTCTCTTTGAGAAAACTGGCTTCATCATAAAAGATCACACAGCTCATAACTTCAGTGTGAATGTGATTGTAGCAAAAAGTCTAGTCTCGAAGCAAATCACTGATCATTTGCTCTACAATGCGAATCCGTTGAGCTGCATCGTGATATGTGTCTTGGACGTAGACTTCTTGAAGGTCATGTACTATGCAGGGGCTATGATTGGGCTATATCTGATTGAACTACACCTATCTCTGAGCACGTCGGTTGACACAACTTAAACCGAGACCATCCCAACATTGCTGCAGCTGAACCGGGTCCTGTGTGTAACAAATCTGTAGTTCCACAGCCAAGGTATCCGCCTCTTGTCGACCCTAAGTGATATAGCTCATGAAGATGATTCTCCCCAAAGTGGCTGGTGGCTTCCAGAAGCACAAGGTGGACATATTTAGCTTTGTGAATTATGATGAATCTGTAAAGCATTCAGCTTTCCACATGGACATACATAAGCTACAGAAGACAACAATCCACAACCTGGCCGCGGAGTGGAGTGTCGGCTTCGTGAACTACGAGATCTCACCTAAGGGTGCCAAATTGCTTGGCAGTGCATGTGCATCAAAAGTGAAAACAAAGGCGACATACCTGATTGACCAATAACAACAGGGACTTTCAGTAACTATGACAGTGTTGTAAGAAACGGAGGTAGGATACCAGAAATCATGCTAGAAAGACTTGATGAAACAAGGCCTGCATGACAAAGAAATTGCTAATCTAGCAGTGGACAGGAGGCGAAACAAAAACCTAGATGCACTGTAGACTATGGAGGCCCATTTACATATGCAGTTGACGAGTACAATGCAGTCGCTGGCATAGATGAAGGAACCAAAATAGAACGTCTCTACTTAGAGGTTTGCTATGACTGTGACACATAGTTAGCGTTGATAGATTGAACACAAACGTAAGCGTTTTAACTGAGTATCCAGTCAAAATGCAATGTTATGTCTTTGTCTATATATTAATTAGCAAAACCGTAAGGTCATTACGCCGATATGAGTAGGGAGTTGTTTGCAATACAGTAACCTTAGGTGTGTCTCACCAGTCTAATTTTACAAATGTCCACTTTCGCTGCAGACAAAATATTTCTGATAGACCGTTCCAATTCTTTATAGTTCTGTTGAAAAAGCTGTTGGCGTAAACCTATATCCTGTCTGGCATCTGAATAACCCGCTCACTATGGCCACGCGTGCTGTTGATTGAGCGAAAAATGTGGTGTGGTAAAAGAAGAGCTGTCTCTGCTTGGAAAGATTTATAGAATCATACTAGTTGGCTGATTTTTCTGCGGCTTTCTAGGGATTTCCATTTTATTTTTGTTCATCATTGCTGTTATGCTGCTTTCCCGACTGTTATACTCATTACAAATATCGCCGCTCGGCGCTGTTCTTGCGCTAGTTCTTTTGTGCGTGTGCGTGTGAGTGTATGGGTGTGAGTTCGCAGGCGTGCGTGCGTGTGTTCATTTTTTTTTCTTGAAAACATTGCCCTTTTTGTCGTTGCAAATAGTCTTTTGGGACATTGCCCCCCCCCCGTGAAAATTCAATACAAGAACATTTTCGTCCGTCAACAAACTGCAGAAAAAAAAAGCTATTTATTATACACAATGTTCTCAACAAAATCCGTCGAGGTTTTCCTTTACCGTCGACATGTGCACTCGATACTTTACAAGAAGCGCAACATCTACCTCGTCACCGAGTGACACGATGCCAAATACATTCACTGACTTGTGGAGGATGATTGTAGGCGGACCAAGAATCGTGCACTGTCTTTATTATTGACGGCTGTGACGTCATTGATGACGTACGGACTACAGTGAAATAATGTAAACGTCGCCCTCAGCAGGAAATATGTATACCAAGCAGTGCTGATAGAACCACAATGCTTATTTTTTGCGCCATATTTTCTTGGAAAAAGACAGAACCTTTCCAGAATTCATGTTTGGCAATATAAAAGTTAATATAATAAAAATGATGTGTACAATTACAATGACTTATTCAATAAGGTAATTTAATATGATAAACGATTATGTGTACATGTGTACTACTATCAATTACAATGACTTATTCAATAAGGTAATTTAATATGATAAACGATTATGTGTACATGTGTACTACTATCAATTACAATGACTTATTCAATAAGGTAATTTAATATGATAAACGATTATGTGTACATGTGTACTACTATCAATTACAATGACTTATTCAATAAGATAATACTTAAACAGGTAAGCCAAGCCATAGGCTGCTTTAATTCCAATGAGGCGAAATAAGTAATTGCATTGAATAGACCTGCCTGGGTCCGGTGAAGTGTGAAGTGTTCCACGCAGTTGTAGCGACTGGATACGGCGCTATAAAAATAATTCGTTTTGATAAGAATTTACTTTTTATGTGTGACATAATTAGTTGAAATTGTGGTTTATAAACGCATGTTTAAATAGGTTATAGTTTGCGTGTACAATCTAGCGCTCGTATGGTTCATGTCCCGTACGTATTGAGCGAAAATGGGTTAATAAATGAGGCTATATCCTGAGGTGTTTTTTGATTGACTTGAGTTGCATTCAAGACATGGCAAGTTTCAAAATGTGTGAGCAAAGCGTTCCCATAATAATATGCTATTATTAATTAAAAAAAGCTGTATCGCATTTGTAGCAGAACTATTCAATCATACTTCAAAGAACGAATATTATATATGAACCTGGATTATATCATCACCGGAGACTTTAACTCGGATTACACCAAGCTGAATACTCCAGGTTCGTTAGCTAAATGTGTAAACAGCACAGTAGCATCCTACAACTTCAAACAAGTGATATTACAACCTACCCGGATAACTGAACACTCCAGTACGACCATTGATCTTACAATCACCAATATCGAATCCTATATCACCAATGGAGTGGATGTGGTTACAGTTGCAGACCATCTCATGAACTTTCTGGTATTACATCTCAAGAAAGAACCTGTACACAGATATAAATATGTGACCTCTCGGAATTTTAAACACTTGGATAATGACAAACTTCTCAGTGACATTTCCAAGATTCCATGGTCAGTGACCGAAGTGTTTGTTTTCAAAGAGGATGCATGGTCCACTTGGCAGTCATTGTTTCTCAAAACAATTGACTCCCATGCTCCCTTTGGGAAATTCGGAGCAAAGTCCAGGCAATGCTTTTGGTACTCTGAGGACATTGAACATCTCAAACCATCAGTGACGAGTACCACACTCATGCTATAGACTCTCAAGGTCCTGTTGCCTGAGATGTGTACAGGAAACCATGGAATCATATTACTAACTTGTGTCGTGATGCCAAGAGAAATTACATCCAGGATATGATCTCAACTCGAAGGACTAATACTGTGTATTTAAGAACCTACTCCCACAGAAACCTCGCGGTGACATCAGTGGGCTCGAGATCGGTGAACGTATGGTAACCATAGCTAAAGATACATCCAATGAATTCAACTCGTTCTTTGTGATCATTGGCAAAAAAACTAGCCGATAAGAAACACTAATAATTAAGTTACAGAACATACGTCATCAAGGCCAGCACAACATCAAACAAATTCCACTTTAACAACATGGGAACATTTCTCTGTGGCCTCAATACCAACAAGGCGACTGGTCTCGATAACATTCCAGCCAGGATACTGAAGACAGCGTATATGTTCAACCTATCCCTAACATATGGAAGGGTACCATCTGACTGGAAACGTGCTAAGGTGTCAGCGATATTCAAAAAGGGGTCTAAGCTAGACATTGGTAACTATAGGCTTATTTGTGCGCTCTCAATCATCAGTAAACTGTTAGAGAAACTTGTTCGTCAACAGCTGTATACATTTCTCGCTGATAATAACATTCTATGTTCCAACCAATCCGGATTCCAACAATGTCATTCGACTCAAACCGGTCTCCTCAACATCATGGGGGATATTTACCAAACAACAAATTGTAGCGGTCTATTTGGACTAGTTGCCTTAGACCTGTGGAAAGTCTGTGTTACTATGAATCACTATACACTCATGAACAAACTATAGTAGTATGGAATTGACTATGGAAGTGCCACTATAAATTGTCAGTCGTCAGAATATCTACATATTGATACAGGTGTCCTCCAGGGTTCCACCCATGGACCTTTGTTATTTCTTCTATAACTAAATACCTACCAGTATCTCTACATCACTGTAGAGTAAACACGTATTCCGACGATACTGCATTGTATACTCCAAAAACAATTGCTAACAACATTCATGATATTATTCATATTCTTCAAACAGATCTATGTAATGTTAGTAACTGGTTTGATGCCAACAGACTCAGTCTTCATATTGGTAAAACATAATATGTATATTACTGTGTTCCAGACAATAACGTAAACATATAAATGTACCAACTCTAGATCTATCTCTACAAGGTAAAAGCATTGAACAGGCTGAATCATATTAATATCTCGGTGTCACTATTGATCAAGATCTCACAGTCAATACACGTGTAAAGAATGTTATTAACAAAATCAACAGGTCGCTCGGTATATTAAAACGCATCTGTCCATTTATTCCTCTCTGGAATTGGGATGCGTTATATAACATTATGGTATTGCCTAATTTGGAATATTGTGGTACTCTCTGGGATATTTGTTCAGATTCAATCATAATTTCAGAAAGTAGAGAATCGAAGAATGCGTGTTGTCCTGGGGTACCATCACAGGACCCACATCTCTGATATATTAACATATTTAAAGTGATTAAATGTTCGTCAAAGATGTATTCTTCTAAAGTGTACTTTTATGTACAATATTGTAAATGATAAAACTCCAAATTATCTTAAAACGGTAACACCTGGTATATCTCATAGTCATGGTACAAGATCTAAATCATCCACTACTAATTTCCAAACTCATACTCACCAAAAGTCTTGAAAATATACTGGCACATCATTGTCACTGTGGAACAACCTACCATGTAAAGTAAAAATATACTGGCACATCATTGTCACTGTGGAACAACCTACCATGTAAAATAAAAATATACTGGCACATCATTGTCACTGTGGAACAACCTACCATGTAAAATAAAAATATACTGGCACATCATTGTCACTGTGGAACAACCTACCATGTAAAGTAAAAATATACTGGCACATCATTGTCACTGTGGAACAACCTACCATGTAAAGTAAAAATATACTGGCACATCATTGTCACTGTGAAACAACCTACCATATAAAAGAAATTGTTCCTTTGAGAGACGCATGAATACGTTATTTATGGAGCAAGGCCTAAAGTCACCGAAATTCCAATCTTTTAATATGGGATTTACCACCTATATTTTAACATGGCGTTGAAATCGTCGTACGGATGCGTTATGCGTCGGAGGAACTGAGGAATCGGAAGTATTTCCCTATGTTTTAACATACGACGATTTCAATTTAACATACTACTCATATTACATCCAATTGCGTCTTATCATATTTCGAGTTACGACGCTTCAACAAATTATAAATCACCTTCGCGGTTTTTGTAAGTAAAACATTGAACAGTTATTTTTATGTTACGCCACTTCGGTTTCGTTGCCGACATCACATAACATTTATTATGGTTACGTTCATACATTTTCAATATCCATGGATAATACAACATCCATCTGCATGTATCTATTGCACAATGCAACGACATTGTAAAATAAAGATAAATACCACACATCATGAACCAAACATATATAGCTCACGCTGTAATATTTGTGTGACCATTGAAGGATGCCAATAGGAATTTATAAAGTACTTAATTTCAACTTTCCACGACATAGTAAATGTGATTTACGACAAAGAGTATTACGCTCTATCGCAATATAACCTTACTGATGAAAAGCATTATTAAAAAAAGATGACAAACTTACATACCTTTATACGAGTAATCGACTTGATCGTCAAATTTGCTAAGTAAAGCACAGAGCAACCAAAAAGAGAAAGGGGTGCTCAACATTCCCGGAATTAGAACACGTTCTCCCCTGCTATTCATTCTGAGTCCCACTGTAATTCGATTATATACATGTAGTCACAAACTAAGTAACATCTTCGTCTCCTTATTATGATATTCGTACCAAGCTAGCCTCAACAGACCAAAATTTACCAATATCCGGAACCTGTCTACAGCGGCCTGGCTGGTGGTTACGAGGCTTGTTGTGTAGAGAAAACGCCCATCTGAAACGTATACTCATAACATATGGGTTATGGCATACCAATGTCTGGCTCATGCATTGTTTGGTGTAACTGTATATACAACGATGAACACTTAATCGATGTTCAATGAAGCAATATTTTATACACCAAATAAATGATGCGTAGATTTTTTATTACGTAATGGGTTTAGTATGGGCAATGTTATAAAACAATTACACCACCTAGACCTTGTTTGTACCACAAAAGTATCCCGATTTCTTCTTCGATTTCAAAACATATATGATTATGGGTTTTATTTAACTGACATAATGAATACTATAATTCGAAATAAATCGAAATCCAATTACACAATAATGTATAATGCTAGCTTTGCTCTAATTGTGGCATAAAGGCGCGAGAAGTACAAAAATGCATAGAATAAAAGTATTGTAGGAGAATATATGGGAACTATGAGCCACTTTTTATATCATCAACAATAAACCTTAAAAACAATACTGCTTATAACATTAAAATTACAATATAATCATATAAACAACGTATGTAAGTCCTTTAATAGAACCGGTGCATTTATGAAGCTGGGATATTTAAATTTTCAAATATGTGAACATTATTGGAAGCATATAAAGTAGCTCTAGCGACACCAACCGCATATCCTTTGAACCACAATATGGGACCCTTTGAAGCATACTAACACTTTTACATATAAAACAGATCGATGTATTTAAAGCGATACTTTATTACATTACTCGTCTGGCATTATTTGCAACGAGTTGTACATCCACGAACGTTTGCATAAATAACAATTCTGTAATATTAATTTATATCGTTAGTTACCCCTTGGACTATATTTATTGTAACACATTCATATATGATTTTGATTTGCAATCCATATTTACACGAACCGTTTAATTAGTGTTATTCTCTATGTAGGACATCGCTTTCCAGTCGGTCTGGAAAACCTAATTAGAATAATTGATTATTCTGACACATAGCGGATGTTGCAAACAATCGTTTTTTCACGCATTTCTCCACTTCGTGGATACATAAAAACTCAACGAACGTTTTCAATGATTAGTAATCACGTAAAATTAAGTAAAACAGATAAAACGTAAAGGTATGTTCTCATATTGCGAAGTACCCAGTCATCACGAATGCTGAAAGCGCTTTACACTTTACTCCCTGGCAAACCTGTTCAATCGAAAACCATCTCAACGTCTATGGAGAATATTCTGCGACGCCGCAAACGATTCCAATACCTACCGCTGTCTATAGCTAGGTATTCGTTATTATAACTGAATGAACTGGAACTACTGGATAACAAAGAACATGCCGAATGTTCGAAACAGCAGCATTAGGATTCAAACCAGGGTTCTCTCAATTGAGAGTCCGATGCGCCACTGCGTTCCACAAGTGATATTTTAATTAGCAACTGATCAGTGATATCGTAGCATCCAGGAAATGGTTTAATTTATGTCACGCTAACCTTAATATATCGTAATATACCCATATTCGAACGCTATCCGCAGTCGAACGCTACACACATGCCTTATCGAACGCAAACACATGGATCCAAAAACCGGCTCTTCGGACTCCAGTTTCCAGCTTGTGGATGCCTGACCACAAATGTACGGAGATGCAAAACAAGATTTATCATACATAAGACTAGAAAGTCCCAAGAATTATTCCAATCATTGACAGATCATGCATCCCTTATTGTCAATATACTATTATCGACAACCTGCCACTACGTATGGTCCATGTATTACGAATACAATAAACACACGATAAAAACGCATACAATCATCGCACAACACATAACATCAATCGCAATTTTATGCGATTTGTCGTAATTAGTCAAATGGTCCTGCAATTGTAAGTTGAATGACCTGCTTCTAGAGAAACCGCAAAATTTAATTCTGATAAGTATTAACACAGCTTAATAGTTCCTCTATTGTTATAGGTCACAACCTTCCCCTAACAACAAACAAAGTCGTTCAGACCGTTGTGCAGAACTTACGTTGAGTGATTGCACAAGAGTGTTACGTAGGCAGCTGTACAGACAACGACAATAAGCCGCGGCATGGTTGCGTCAGCCGAAGAGCTTCGAGGAGACGGAACAGCGAACAATAACAACCACAGCGACACGGAGACGGCGACGAATGACGTGAGCAGACACATCTCAAGCGGCGCTTACGTCAGATAACCGCGCCCCAATTCATCAGTCGCGGGAGGCTTTTGTGTCGCGCGTTTTGAGTAAATGCCTTGATGGTTATTAGTTGCAAAGACGTGGGATGGGCAGCGTTGACAGGAACTGATACTACAGCTGCATGGTTGTGCTGTGTGTGTGGGGGAAGCCAATGTAATACTTATAATAATACCAATAATAAGGAAACGTCTTTTGCGCCTAAGTCCTCGGGAACCAAGCGCAGAGGCGCACCAAATAAAAAGGGATAGTCAATCTGAAAATCGATAAGCAGTATTCAAATTGTCAACTGATGGGTGGATACGCTGAGGGGATTTAAGAAGCAATTAGTATTAGTAGTAGATCAAGAACGTAAATTTGTGTATGATCTGCACAATGGTGGTGACTCAAATTACGACTCTTCGACATTGAGCGCAGTTGCTCAATGGTGTTGAGTAGAAAGTGAAACAAATTAATCTAAGGACAGAACCCTGAGGATAACATATGAAAAAAGAGTGCTCAACGTCCTGGTGTCTACATGCTAGATATAATAAAAACCAACTGATAATTTGCCTAATCAGTTGTACCAAAGGCTACATATAGATCAAATAAAGTAAGTGCAACGACTTTACCTTTGTCCATATTTAGAGTTCATTTCGAGTTCGAGTTCATAATTTGTTATCATTACACAGTATATGTGAAACTACACTGTTTGATGAATTCAATATGGCTGTCATTAAAGCAAGATGGCTGATGACAAAATAACAACCATGGTGTGTGCATTAATTTACCTAACACCATCCTCAAAAATACATTTACAAAATTCGATATGAAATTTACACGAAATGACACAGAGGCATAGACTAAGCAAGATCATGACGTATATTCATAAGGATATAAAGTTGTCAGTAATAAGCAGCGTTGGTAAATCGCGTATTGAGGATGGAGGATCTGGAAGAAATGGAGTATTTGGAAGAAATGGTTCAAGCATTCATGCATGTAATGTAAAACGTGCGTATCATATTTGAATATGAGTTTAATGAATAACTCGTTGAACATATGCCGGATGGTCACGAAACAGAAATCACGTGCTAAACGCGTTGATCTATTATAAATGTAAAAGTGTTGTTAAAACTCCACATGGTGGCTCAAGTGCCCCAGTGGTTGAGTCCCTTGAGCCACTTCACATGCTATTAATTTTCAGATATTTGGATTTAGCATTATACATTAATATATAACCGGTGTTCGATTTATTTCGTGTCTCGATCATGATGTAAGTTTAGAGAAACCAACAGTCTTATGTTATGATACCGTGGAAGAATTCGAAACTGAAATTGAATGTTTTATTGAAAGTTATTGACCTCATCCAGCGCGATTCTGGTATGCTTCTGCACATGAACCTGAGTGAGACGAGCCCGCCCAACAGCCCGTTCCTATTGACGCCCTTCAGACGATGAAAAATCGACATCATATGATGTCACACTGGCGCTTTGTACGCGTGGTGTGACTGAAGATGAATATACTGACTTTATGGCTGTAGAGGCTCCATCTAGCGACAAACGAGACGATCGCGACCGCACTGTGAGGGTTTTGAACATTACATTCTACTTAATATAGCAACTCCACAGACAATTGGAAGACCAGCCAAACATTCTAATGCACTGTTTTGCTTTTTCTTATACATATTTTTTGGTATTTGCCTATTGTTGGTATGACGATATATTCTACAAAACGTATAATGCTAAATGTGTATGTACTTTTTGTCTCTTCATTGGCAGTCGTTGTTTTGTCGTTTTTACCATTAGTGCAGCTAGTAGGACTAACTCTATTTTGATCGTGTGTTTATTGTATTCGTTATACATGGACCACACGTAGTGGCAGGTTGTCGATAATAGTATATTGACAATAAGGGATGCATGATATGGTCCATGTATAACGAATACAATAAACACACGATTCCCAAGAATTATTCCAGTCATTGACAGATCATGCATCCCTTATTGTCAATATACTATTATCGACAACCTGCCACTGCGTATGGTCCATGTATAACGAATACAATAAACACACGATCGTGTGTTTATTGTATTCGTTATGACTGGAATAATTCTTGGGACTTTCTAATCTTATGTATGATCAAACTTGTTTTGCATCTCCGTACATTTGTGGTCAGGCACCCACAAGCTGGAAACTGGAGCCGGTTTTTGGATCCATTGAAACCATCACATGTGTGTAGCGTTCGACTGCGGGTAGCGTTCGAATATGGGTATATTACGATATATTAAGGTTAGCGTGTCATAAATTAAACCATTTCCTGGATGCTACGATATCACTGATCAGTTGCTAATTAAAATATCACTTGTGGAACGCAGTGGCGCATCGGACTCTCAATTGAGAGAACCCTGGTTTGAATCCTAATGCTGCTGTTTCGAACATTCGGCGTGCTCTTTGTTATCCAGTAGTTCCAGTTCATTCTGTTATAATAACGAATACCTAGCTATAGACAGCGGTAGGTATTGGAATCGTTTGCGGCGTCGCAGAATATTCTCCATAGACGTTGAGATGGTTTTCGATTGAACAAAACCTGTTCAATCGAAAACCATGGGAGTAAAGTGTAAAGCGCTTTCAGCATTCGTGATGACTGGGTACTTCGCAAAATGATAACATACCTTTACGTTTTATCTGTTTTACTTAATTTTACGTGATTACTAATCATTGAAAACGTTCGTTGAGTTTTTAAGTATCCACGAAGTGGAAAAATGCGTGAAAAAACGATTGTTTGCAACATCCGCTATGTGTCAGAATAATCAATTATTCTAATTAGGTTTTCCAGACCGACTGGAAAGCGATGTCCCACATAGAGAATAACACTAATTAAACGGTTCGTGTAAATATGGATTGCAAATCAAAATCATATATGAATGTGTTACAATAAATATAGTCCAAGGGGTAACTAACGATATAAATATTAATATTACAGAATTGATATTTATGCAAACGTTCGTGGATGTACAACTCGTTGCAAATAATGCCAGACGAGTAGTGTAATAAAGTATCGCTTTAAATACATCGATCTGTTTTATATGTAAAAGTGTTAGTATGCTTCAAAGGGCCACATATTGTGGTTCAAAGGATATGCGGTTGGTGTCCCTAGAGCTACTTTATATGCTTCCAATAATGTTCACATATTTGAAAATTGAAATATCCCAGCTTCATAAATGCACCGGTTCTATTAAAGGACTTACATACGTTGTTTATATGATTATACTGCAATTTTAATGTTATAAACTGTATATTTTTTAAGGTTTATTGTTGATGATATAAAAAATGGCTCATAGTTCCCATATATTCTCCTACAATACTTTTATTCTATGCATTTTTTTACTTCTCGCGCCTTTATGCCACAATTAGAGCAAAGCTAGCATTATACATTATTGTGTAATTGGATTTCGATTTATTTCGAATTATAGTATTCATTATGTCAGTTAAATAAAACCCATAATCATATATGTTTTGAAATCGAAGAAGAAATCGGGATACTTTTGTGGTACAAACAAGGTCTAGGTGGTGTAATTGTTTTATAACATTGCCCATACTAAACCCATTACGTAATAAAAAATCTACGCATCATTTATTTGGTGTATAAAATATTGCTTCATTGAACATCGATTAAGTGTTCTTCGTTGTATATACAGTTACACCAAACAATGCATGAGCCAGACATTGGTACGCCATAACCCATGTGTTATGAGTATACGTTTCAGATGGGCGTTTTCTCTACACAACAAGCCTCGCAACCACCAGCCAGGCCGCTGTAGACAGGTTCCGGATATCGGTAAGTTTTGGTCTGTTGAGGCTAGCTTGGTACGAATATCATAATAAGGAGACGAAGATGTTACTTAGTTTGTGACTACATGTATATAATCGAATTACAGTGGGACTCAGAATGAATAGCAGGGGAGAACGTGTTCTAATTCCGGGAATGTTGAGCACCCCTTTCCCTTTTTGGTTGCTCTGTGCTTTACTTAGCAAGTTTGACGATCAAGTCGATTACTCGTATAAAGGTATGTAATTTTGTCATCTTTTTTTTAAATGCTTTTCATCAGTAAGATTATATTGCGATGAAGCGTCATACTCTTTGTCGTAAATCACATTTACTCTGTCGTGGAAAGTTGAAATTAAGTACTTTATAAATTCCTATTGGCATCCTTCAATGGTCACACAAATATTACAGCGTGAGCTATATATGTTTGGTTCATGATGTGTGGTATTTACCTTTATTTTACAATGTCGTTGCATTGTGCAATAGATACATGCAGATGGATGTTGTATTATCCATGGATATTGAATATGTATGAACGTAACCATATTAAATGTGATGTGATGTCGGCAACGAAACCGAAGTGGCGTAACATAAAAACAACTGTTCAATGTTTTACTTACAAAAACCGCGAAGGTGATTTATGACTTGTTGAAGCATCATAACTCGAAATATGATAAGACGCAATTGGATGTAATATGAGTAGTATGTTAAATTGAAATCGTCGTTAAAACATAGGGAAATACTTCCGATTCCACAGTTCCTCCGACGCATAGCGCATCCATACGACGATTTCAACGCCATGTTAAAATATAGGTGGTAAATCCCATGTTAAAAGATAGGAATTTCGGTGACTTTAGGCCTTGCTCCATAAATAACGTATTCATGCGTCTCTCAAAGGAACAATTTCTATGTTAAAATATAGGCTCGTTGGAGAGCTTTTTTGAGAGTTACTTTGAAAACGAAAAATATCCTTTGTTAAAACATATGCTCGTTTGAGAGCTACTTTCAACATTTTGAGAGATAATTTTAATCATCAAGGCAGACACCTCTTTTGACAGCTACATAATGTGGTGTCACGTAAGGATAGTATTGGGCCGTAGGCCAAGGCTTTGGCTAAGGACTTATAAATTCAACGCATATCTGTTTATTTGAAGAAGTACATACGAAATGTAGATACACGTAGGACTATGTCATAGCAGTATCTAGACCCTCGTGTTTTTCGAACAGGACGACCATCTTAGAATTAGACCCTTGGTATTATTTCCGTACCGTAGTGCTTAAATTCATGTCTTTTATGTGGTAATCTAAAAAAAAATATGTCATAGACGTTATGAAATAGATCATTCGTGTCATGAAATACGTCATTACACGTTCTGACTGGCCTTATATATTTGCACACAGTTTTGATTAGTTCATGGAAAATGGCGGGACAATTGTTAAAATATCGGGAATTCTGTGAATATGACGTCATTAAATAAGTACGCGTGGTAATTAGGTCCAACTGGTAGCAATTCGGGTATCAGGCATTCGGAACTTGCACGCATACACAATATCGCTCAATGACGTCATTAAATAAGTACGCGTGATAATTAGGTTAAACTGGTCGTAATTTGGTTAGCAGGCCAATGATGCATGTGTGTGACTTCGTGGACGTTACAATATTCACTTGACTTTGAAAAAGTCTATATAACTTGCCTGCATCTTTATATCTCACACATCTGCAACCACATCGATCATTACTAGCGATAACGTCAGACGAGGCTGGACGTTTATCGACGCGACCAGAGGGCCGCAACCCATTCTTGACTGTATAACCGTGAAGTCAACATCACCACACCAACATCTCCATTCACCTGCCCGCAGTGTAAGGCACCTTTCACCGGCCGATCGAAAAGGACAGCATAACAGGCGAAATGTGATGCTCTAGTGGTGAGTTATACGTTTATATTGCGTTACTCTTCATTTCTACTAAAATGGCGTCTCCCACGCACTTACTGTCAATGCAGCGTCCTTTTCTATTACGTCCCTTAAAATATAATTATAATATGCTTGTTTGCAAGTAGTGAATGACATCATAGACATGGCACATGACTTCTGGTCACGTGCCTTTTGTTAGCGTCTTTTCCATCATAAAGATGTATTTTCCTCTACTGCATCGCCGTTATTGTTTTATTGATCACACGTCTGTGTAAATTTTATTTAAATGTTCTTGTAGAAATTAATAGAAATTAATAAAAGTTCGGTTATCACCAAAGCGGCAGCCTGCTCCTTCAATGCAACCCCTCCATCCCTTGACTCCGGCGACCAAACAGACGGCCACCCGGACGTCATCGTTCTTAGTGGCCCCGGCGATCAACCAGACGTCGTCACCAGCAGCAAAGCTGGTTAAGGTCCTGCCGCAATATACCTGCTGCATGTGCGGCAGTGACGTCTCCAAGTGTTATGATTTGAATCGCCACCTAAAGCAAGGCTATTACCAGAGGAAGATGGACAAGCAGGGGCAGCAGAAAAACCGCCTTCAAGGAATAATGGTAAGTTGATCACATTATTTAAATCTTTCAGGCCCTTTATGTTTTAATAGCATTATTAAAAGTAAACTTGCATTTATTTCAGGCCCTGCTACAAATTCCATATCTTTATGTTTTCTATATCATTATTAGAACTTGTGCTTATTTCAGTGCCAATAAAAGTAGCGCACCTCCGCTGCTGCTGCTGCTGCTGCTGCTGCTGCTGCTGCTGCTGACGTTGCTGACGCTGTTGCAGAGTAGAATGCTGCATAAAATGAAGGAATGTACCGTGAGGTTTGAATAGGTACGTATTCATCACAATGAGTTCAATGATGAGTAGTACTATATGTAACATTCTACGAGTAGTGGCCCTCTAGAACAAATAAAAGCAAGACCGACAAGTGGTGTATATCAACATACTTACTGGCAACTCATTAACTTCTTTCTTTTTTCAAAGGTTTTGTCCTTTCTTAGCGGGTTCTGACTACTGATGTTCATCGTTCTTCATTGTGGAATATAATGACCGTGCAGACGGCGTGTACCAGTATTTATATAGTCCACAGTGTGGGCTATTTTGTTAATCCACATCAACAACAAGTCTAAAAAAATGTGTACTTCCAATGACAACATACGGCGCGGAGACATGGGCACTCACTATCTCGGCAAAGAACAAAGAGACGATGGTCAGGAAAAAAGGATGAGATAACGGACGAGACATCGTATGACACAACGATTCCACCACTGAGACAACGTACGAGACAACAGACGACAACGGACGAGACAAGGGACGATACACCGTATGAGACTACGGACGAGACAACGTACGAGACAAGATGCCGAGACAACGTACGAGACAACGGACGAGACATCGCATGAACTACGGAAGAGATACCAGACGATATAACATATGAGACAACGGACGAGACAGCAGACGAGACAACGGACAAGACATCGTATGAGACTACGGACGGGCAACAGACGAGACAACAGCCGAAAGAATGGACGAGTAAATTCGTGCCAGTATAGTGGATTTTTAGCGTATGAACGCGTGAACGTCATAAATGATATGAAAATGTTACAAATCTACGGCGCGGAAACGTTAAAATTAAGGAGGAGGAGGGAATATACTTGTAATTCAGTCAATAAGGGAGACAGAGGAGGATGAGGGAGGGTATATACAGACTGAGAGAGTGAATGAGGGAAGCAGCGAGGGAGGGAGAGAGAGAGAGAGAACAGGAGGTAATCATATTTAGGGCGTAAAATTAATTTCGCGCTTCAATTGGTTCTTTACATTTGTAATATAAACACGTATACCATGAGCGTATCGACTATTATACCGGTTGCCAACAAACCCGCACCATCAACTTTCCAGTGCCCAGATTGCAAGAGGCATTTCAAACGTCGGGACAACTTGAAAACTCGCAGTGCCCACAGCCGCTGTGGACCGTCGATAAGTTCTACGTCTCTGAATCCCGGCACCCTGTATGACACCTGCTGACCTCAGCGACAAACTCGATATTGATGTCTCCATCTCGGGTCACGATGCAGCATACAAAGAAAATGACGCTGGCCGATCCCCGTATTTTGGAAAACAATCAACCGCAACGTCCTACTTTCAATCCTATCGAAAGTGTCTTGCGACCACTCGACCACGAAATGCGCGACATATTAGAACGATGCGATATACACGAGAGAGAAAAGGTTGTGTTGTATAACCGGATGCCATATGCCGGCGCAAATATTGATAAGAAACTCGGCGCAACCACGGGGTCGAAGACCGCAATTTGATAGATCGAGCGGTACACGACAGAACCTGGACCACCTGTGAAGTTGGGTATTCGGCGGACTGAAGAGAGTCGTAGTTACTCTTGGTATATACCCGAGTTTATTTTTCGAAAACGCAACGCAGAAAGGCAACTGCTAGATATATTAACAATATGCATTTGGGGGACTTCCGGTGGTGAATTGATTTGAATTTGGTGCAGCAAACTTGCGAAAATATAAGGATATTTGATCAAGATAAGTGATATTATTGAGCGTATAAGATACATAACGTAATTATAGATACATATTAAGCAATATTTTTTTTTTAAAGTTAGCTAGACGGAGTAATCTAGGGTAGACTAAAAGTAGGCGATTTGCGAGCGATAATTGGGGACGTTAATGTAATCGGAACGTTGTTTACAAAGTAGGTCACTGGCGAAGTTAGCGTACCGTGAACGACAATAGAATAGCGTTATTTGAGATAATCGGTGTAGTTAGATGAGTAATTAAAACCTGAAATAACAATCTTTTAAAGTGTATAATAGTACACAGGAAACAGTCTTTGTAAAGACTACCTTGTATCTAAGCCTAACTTGAATACATTGTCATCGACATCGTAACTAGGTAAGGCACGGTGTGTCACTGTGTGTTAACAAATATAACTAACTATAACCTAAACAATCTGGTGTAAATTGTACACAGAAAAGTCTTTTCAAAGACTACATAAAACTACTTTGAACATAAATAAATTCTGATATGGCACCTTGCAAGCGGCAACTCAGGGCAAAACGACACCTAGTTTGCAACGACTGCCAGTGCTGGGTGGATTTTGCGTTGTCTGGCTGTCCAAAATCATGGGCAGAGACCAAAGATGACGGATTCACCTTTCGGTGTATGGTGTGTTTGAGGGTGGAATGTCTGATGAAGGAGGTGTGTAAGTTGACGGATATAGTGAAGGAGATGGAGGCGAGACTCAACATAGAAATAGATGGAGCAGAGAGGGATGACGCGGAGAGAATTGAGAATTCTACAACACAGAAGGAGCAGAGTTGTGACACGGAGACTGAAGAAAGGAGACTGAGAGGAAGGAAGGTGACCGGTGTGAAGGAACAAGACATTGAGAAAACAGAGGGACGGAGGAAAAGTGTTCAGCAGAGGAAAAGAAAACGGGCCAGTGGGGATAGATCAGCAGGTAGTCAGACTGTAGAGAACGAGGAGAGACACGACAGCGATACAGGTGGTGAAGAGGTAGATACCACAGAGGCAGTTGGTAAGACTGTGAGACAGAAGACTGATGGAAGAAGACAGAGTGTTCAGCAAAAAACAGAAAACATGACAGGCGTGAAGGTGACAGGGGAGAAAGTGACCGTAGTGAAGGAGGTAGCCGGGGAAAAGGGACGGGAGAGGAGAGAAGAAAATGTGATGGGAGGAAAGAAGAAGGGACGAAAGGAAGTGAGAGTAAATGTGCTAGAAGAGAAGATGACAGGAGGAAAGGGGACAAGAGAAAACGCGACAGGAAAGAAGGGAATGGAAGAGAATGTGACAGGAGAGAAGACGACAAGAGGAAAAGACAACAACCAGACATATGCAAACCGGAGGAGCTACTCCGAGGCAGTGATTGAGGGGGCAAGGAGAAAAGAGAGAGTGTTTATGGGCGATTCAATTCTGAGAAAACAGACAAGACTATATGCGAGGGGAAGGACGTTGTTGTATGTCTACCGGGGGCTAGGATAGAGCATGTGACCGAAAGGGTAGAGAAGGTATTGGGGCATGGCAAGGGAGGGTCTATACTAGTACACGTTGGGACAAACAATGCAGACAAGGAGGGAACAACTGGTATAGTTCAGAAGTACAGACATCTAGTGAGGAAGCTAAAGAAGACAAGAGTGGAACATGTTATTCTCTCAGGAATTTTGCCAGTAATGGGAGGAAGGGGGGCAAGATACAGAAACTGTAAGAGGATGGCGATCAACGCACTAGTTGAGAAGATGTGTGAGGAAGAGGGCGTGGGATTCATAGATTTATGGGGGTACTTTGTTGGGAGAGAAGATATGTACATGAGAGATGGCCTCCATCTAAGTGGAAAGGGGGCAGCAGTATTCTCAGAGAATCTGCTGCGATCTGTTGACAGTGGAACAGGTTGCATCTATTTAAACTAAATTCGCAGGGTGACTCGCAGAGAAGCCTGAAACTGGAGGCATAGCTAAAGGCAGCAAAAATAATTCAGCAAAGAACAGGCTGGAAAACTGTTCTGAAGCTGGGTATAAATGTGTTTGTTTAAATGCAAGGAGATTAGTAAACAAAAGAAATTAACTAAACATTATGGTAGAAGATATTGACCCTCACATAATAGGTATAACCGAATCATGGGCAACCACCGATATATCAGATGCCGAATTGGGACTGACAGGATATGTAATGTTTAGGAAAGATAGAATAGGAAGAAGGGGAGGTGGAGTTATTTTATATATTAAAGAATCTATCCAGGCTTATGAAATAAAATTAGACAGAGAAGCAGATTGCGAAGAAGCTGTTTGGTGTAACGTAGTTACAGGAAACTCAACGTTAACGGTTGGATTAGTTTATCGAAGTCCAAACATAAGCATACAAGAGAATGAAAAAATACAAAACGCTATAAGGGAAGTGAGCAAACGGGACTGTGTTATTATGGGGGATTTTAACCATGGGCATATAAAATGGAAATCTCTACAGAGTATGGGTAGTGAGGACCACAAGTTTTTAGTTTTAGTACAAGATAGTTTCCTTTCTCAACATGTGCTAGAACCAACCAGGGGAGAGAATGTGTTAGACTTAGTTTTGTCCTCACAGAATGAATTAGTTGACAATGTTAAATTATGTGAGCCTCTGGGAAGTAGTGATCACAACCAGATACATTTTACCATTAAAGTAAAATCAGAAAGAAATAATAAAAAAGCAGTTGAGGAGAAATTTCCACAAAGGAAGATATAAGGAAATGAGGAAATATTTAGCAAAGATAGACTGGAATAATACATTGAAGAATAAGACAGCAACAGAATGCTGGAATATCTTAAAGAATGAAATAGAGTGCATCGTAGATAAATTTGTTCCCTTCAAAAAAACAAGGGAAACGGACCAGAAAGAAATACTTATCGAAAGAAGCCATTAGAAAAATTAAGTATAAACAAATGATGTGGAAGTCATATAGACGTACTGGCAATGACGAAGACTACAACATTTATAAAGAAGCACTAAACCAAGCTACAGCTGGAATTAGAAATTCAAAGAGAAGCTATGAACATAAATTAGCTTGTAATA
>CM034539.1:43551979-43590232 GCA_020002185.1 Paraescarpia echinospica
TATTGACTATGAAGGAATTGCTGTTGCTGCAGCTTTGATCAATTTTATGTTAAACGGAAAGAAAAGGCATTTTGTAAGCCGATGCTTCCGATAAATTATTTTAATAATTAACAGCTAGAATAACAATATTTTGTCAGCAGTTTAGTAGATTAACCTTGTTGATGACACGTAATCTAAATCGCACGGACGTCACCATTGTTGTAGAAAGCTTGACGTCACCAATTCCTACTCTTCCCAGTTCGCCAGTCGCCGAACTTTACACTAATTTTTATGTTGCTCACCAACCCATACATTTCGGTTAACCGTTCGTTTCGTGTTTGGTGATATGTTTCAGCTGATTGTGCCACATTCATTTACGTATGTTGTTTTTTTGTATATTGTGACACGTGCATTTCAACATTTGGTACGCCCCCAACAGATCCAGTCAATAACTGTGGGACATGTCACTATGTCACTACTAGTTTATATTTCCTTGATTTGTTAAGTAGAGTAAACTAGCCAGCAAAATTCATCGAAACAAACATAACGGAATATCAATTTCTTCCCCAAAACATGTTTCCGACTTCGTTCAAGACCAGATTAATGATGATGCTTAATATTTTAAAGTCAACAAATGTCTGACTGTTGAGTGTTGTACCAAAACCGTGAAACTATCAAGTTAGTGGTGATGCTGAAGTGTACTTGCTGACAACTAATTATGATGCAATGACATATCTGGCCGGATGAAGCAGACGTTCAGGTACATGATAAGCATCTTCTGGATCCACCAAGGGTAGTATCAATAAGAACAAACAAAAACAGCCACAGGAACCTACCGATGTGATAAAGGCCAGTCCATTCGGTAGCACCTGAATGTCCACAGCGCCGTC
Source organism: Paraescarpia echinospica (assembly GCA_020002185.1). Classification (NCBI taxonomy): domain Eukaryota; kingdom Metazoa; phylum Annelida; class Polychaeta; order Sabellida; family Siboglinidae; genus Paraescarpia; species Paraescarpia echinospica. Next base: position 43,552,849 of record CM034539.1, read on the forward strand.
ATCTAGAGGATGTTACACAACGGTGAAACAGTGAATGTAAACATACGTAAATAAATGTGAGTTGATACAAGGCATAGCGACGAAACAATAACAGGTAAACAATCACAAACGGTCAAGACAGTTGTAGGATTAAACCATGATTACAACGATCAAATATCAAATAAAATAATTGCGTGCAATAATGTTATTATGGAAACACGAGCCTGACCATCGCTTGGTAACTATGTTCACTAACAACAATGACCGTCCTTCCGATGACGCTACAGCCGACATGCACACACGCACACGCACACGCAAACGCACACACACACAGTTATATATAAATATAAATGTATATATATATATACACACACACCCACACTCATATATATATATATATACATATATATATACATACATATATATATATATATACACACACACATATATATATATATATATATATATGTATGTATATATTGTAGAACCTCGGCATTAGGGTTACTCACAGGACTGGACAAAAGTGACCCTAATATCGAGGTAACCCTAATACTGAATATGGGGACTGGAGCATCATGGGAATTGGGAAAATTGTTCAGGTACATGTGATTTTAGTAGCAATGAATATTAAGCAAATGCCTTGTTGATGTCAAGTATAGTGTAGTGTCTCGATTATTTCTGGTTACAGGTACAGGGTGTACTTGCTTTTCCTAAAATGTTAAGTACAGTGTGTATGATGGTCGAGAAGGGCCATCGCTTTTTTGTGTGGAAATCTGCACTGCCATGGGGCGATGACGCGATGCGCGAGGCGATGGGCGATGCGATGAGCGATGCGCGATGTGACGCGTGATGCGCGATGTGATGCGTGATGCGATGCGCGGTGCGCGATGCGCGATGCGCGTTGCGATGGTGTACATTATAACGATGCCGTATTGTGTTCAGAGCATGTTATGATGGATGATTACGTATACAGTTACACATATGTTTGTTTGCACAACTAATTTGTTGTGTTCGTACTTCTAAATCTGATGATGAAAGTCTGGGGCAAAAATATGTCATAACATGACATATATGTACATCTCTTACAGCTCAGATTGTATTTGTTAAATTGTTTCCATCTGGCTATCCTTGGTAGAAAATTTAAAACGTATTTTGTATTGAAGCTGTTTTTTCAACTTTAGCTTATTGCAAATGCCGTTCCTTTGTGTCCAAATTTATATTGTTTCAATATTATAAATAGTTACAATATTTGAAGTCGATTTAATACGAAACATGTACATTTGTTTATCTTCATCGAACAAATGTAATTTAGTCGTCACTTGCGTTACATGTTTTTCTTTCTGTCTACCGTGTAAATGTTTCTTTTTTGTTAAGTGTATACAATTGCTGAGGCACGGTTTACTAAAACGTAGATAGGCTACAATGTAACAGCCTTTCAATCGCAGCAGTTTACGACAACGCCCGATATAGCTTGCGGTCCGAAGGAGTAAGAATTGATGCGGTCTGGTCATAGTTGTGTGTAGGCAACTGCTTTGATGTGGTCACATGTGGATACGATTATTGTTTTGAAATAGGCGCCACTAGTGAAGGCAGACGTATTTATTAGAACTGCACACAGTGAATATTTGTACCAAAGATTGTCACACAGTATGAATATCTTGTATGCGTCAGTCTGTTCCCTGACATGGAAGTACAGTGTAGGCAGTGAATTTATGAATCGCCTATCTTACGTACCCCCAGTAAATTCCAACATGCAAGATACGTCTGTAATATATTCCAGTATATGCGTGTGTGTGTGTGTGTGTGTGTGTGTGTGTGTGTGTGTGTGTGTGCGTGTGTGTATGTGTGTGCGTGCGTGCGTGCGTGTGTGAATATAAACCTATAATTATAGCCTGCATGTGTGTCACTTTTATTGTTGTAAATACTGTTGTAGCATCATTGCCTGGTCAAATAAAGCTAACTCTTGCAAACTTGTCGCGTATTTTTTCATGAGCGTGCATTCACAAAAGGGTGTATGTGTTCCACTTCAGTTCACAATTTAATAAGACAATAATGTTGAACTCTGTGCAATACTCAGCCACAATGGAATATCCATCAGGTGTGTTCTTTATATAAATATGATATGGTAATAATATAATAATCTGACTAAAACGCATAATGTGTTTATAGATGACATCCTCGCACGCCAGGGGCGCTGCTGAATACATATCTCAGTACCCCACGGCAGATCGCTTTGCGAAACTCGTAATATAAGCTAAACCAATAATATAGCTTGCCGACAAATTCCGGTGATCTTCATTTAAACCACATGAGTTTGCTAATGTTATGTGTAACGGTGGGGAAGTAGAAGTAATTATTTGAATACACAATACTGCTCAGCCCATCGTGAGAGTGTTGTGACACCATTCCATTAAGTCACTGCCTTCGTCTTAGAATTGAGGTGCGGGTGGGGCGGGTGTTTGCACGGTTCTCACGGGTGGTACAGTTGCGGCGAAGTTAATTACTAGTTTGAATCAGCTGACTTCCATACATTGTGTAGGATACCTGCCAGGGCTAGCGTACGTCGTCATCGACAAGGCTTGTGAGGATGAGAGAGGATACTCTTTCAAATTGTATTCGTAGTTTAGGCCCCTAGTACTCAATTATTTAGATAACTGTTGCATTCGCCCTTTGTAAAGATAATGACAGTATGTTGTTGAGTAAATGCGTACTGGATGCTGAAAACGTACTGATTAACTAACCATGCATATTGAACGCAGTAATGTTTACAAACTCAATAAATTCATACGTACACACACGCACACGCACACGCACACGGACACGCACATGCACATGCACACGGTGGTAGGGCGGTAGGAAGAGAGGGAAGGAGGGAGGCATGGAGGGATAGAGGGAGAGAGGGAGAGAGGGAGAGAGGGAGAGAGAGAGAGAGAGAGAGAGAGAGAGAGAGAGAGAGGAAGACACAGTTATTCGTACTTGTATTTCAACGCAACGCTGCTATTAAGTGCTACTACGGAACATAGATTATGTCATCAAACATCACTGCATTTGTATCGAAGATCGTCTCACGGAATATATGTCAATTTTCCCAAACATGGAAGTATTGTGAACCAGGGAGTAAATCAAGAAGCATAATTATTAAAAGTTTATATTTTAATTTATATCAGGCATAAATAACATGTTTTGCATTCTGAACGTATGTCATTAATTAATAAATACAAACATGCTTCAAAACTGTTGGTTAATATTCAACTGAGAAATGCCGTAACCATCCCTGATTCATTGTTTCTGGAGGCACACAAAATAGTGTTTATATTTGCGATCAAGAATATCCAGTTGGAAACAATTTAACAAATAAAATTGGGAACGGTTGAAAAGGATATATTTCATGTTATAAAGTAACCTATTTCGGTCCCTAGTCTAGTTTTTGCAAAGAGGCTACCTGCCTGGCACCCATTTTGTTTGGATAAATTCAATCCCTGAAGACTTCCGTGACAATATTTAGAAGTACAAACACATACTCTTTTGTACACAATAACTAGATGTGTAACCGTATACGTACAGTCAACGCCATCAGCCATCATCAGATGCTCTGAACAGTCAAATAAGTGAGTTTAATGAAATACAAATGGCCTGATGCTAGTATAGGTCATTTGTGACGTAACGATACCACGTGATCGCCTAGCTCATTAATTTTTTATTTTCCGCGGAAATCGCTACACAGACGGGTTTAAAATCAAATTGATGCTACAACTGTACTTTTTTGTATTTGTTTATGTTCTCAAATGTTACATACAATGTTAAACTTAGTGTACACATGGAAAACGGATTTTAGCGAAAGCCTTGTTTTTATTTCCTTTAAACTCATTCATGACACGTCTCTTATCATTTGCTTCCATATCGCATACATTTGTCAAAATCTAACAATTCGTAAACCATACTGAACCTACCGCTCCAGTTGAGTTCAGCTTTGTTAGATAATTAATTAATGACACTTTATTGTTAGCATCAAGACCGACCGGGTTGTCGTATTTATCTGGGAATCTACTCATCCAAATATAATTTGAATTCAAAGTGTTACCTAAGATGATGAATATCTCAAGTGCCGTGTGTGTTCTAGTTTTCTGAAGTTTACTGGCCCCTGTGTAAACATGCCAGTATCGTAGCTTCTAATTACAATTTACACTGTTGACAGTTATTTTAAGTTTAACAGAGGGGCAGCCGGCAGTTGTTCCGAATCTGCTGGGTATAGCGCTGCTCGGCTGTAACTGACCCTAATTATGGTTAATCAGGCCCACACATCGATACAACTTCCTTAGTTTACACTGTGTGTTACGGTGGTTCTCCAAATGACGCCATATCATATAAAATCGAATTGCGTCGTATCATGTTTCGAGTTACGATGCCTCGGCAGGTCATAAATCAACCTACGCTGTTTCTCTAAGTAAAAACATTGAACAGTCATTTTTATTTTGCGACCGCCACTTCGGGTTTTTAGCTAGCCGCAACAGACCAAAACTTACCGATACCCGGAACCTGTCTACAGCGGCCTGGCTGGTGGTTGCGAGGCTTGTTGTGTAGAGAAAACGCCCATCTGAAACGCATAGTCATAACATATGGGTTATGGCATACACATTTTTGGCTCATGCATTATTTGGAGTAACTATACTTGAGCACTTTGTAGCGGGGCAGCATAGTTTAGAATACCATAGCGATTATGCAATACATGATAAAAGCATGAAACTTGGTGAATATGTAGACTAATGTGTGTGGAACATTTTCACGTTTTGGGCTATCTGAAATTATACTCGTCTAGGCCGCCATTTTGAAATTTAAAATGGCTGACAAACAATGCAGTTTCAAAACCATACCGATTCTGTAATAGGTGATAATAAGATTAATTTTTGTGAATATGTAGACTAATATGCATAGATCATTTTCAGAAATTGGGCCATCTGAAATTATACACGTAAAGGCCGCCATTTTGAAATTTAAAATGGCTGACATACAATGCAGTTTCAAAACCATAACGATTGTGTAATAGGTGATAACAACATGAATTTGGGTCGCCTAAGACAGACGCGATTTCTCGTCTGTCTTAGGCGACCCAAAACGCGTCGCAAGCGAAGGGAAGATCGTCACGCTGAGATGCCGTTGATTCCCAGGATGAACTCAAAACCCAGTCAACAACATAAACATCAACCACCACTGAGTCGCCGTTACTAACACGGAGCTGAACGCGGCCAACACCTTCACAGCGTTGCCTTTGACCGCTCACAGTCAACATGTCGGCACTTTTTCTCGTCCTCGATGCGCAGCACTGCCTCGTGAACGATGCATTGTGAGCACCCAGAGTCAATGAGAGCAACACACATGACACCATCAACGGATATCTCCGTCACCGGCAAAGCCGCGGCGCTTACTGGACGTCGGGGTTGGAGGCTAGCGCAGACGGCCTCCCCCCGTTCTCGTTTCCCGGCCACGACGACGCAAAGTGACCCAGACCATCGCATTCGTAACACCTCATACCGCCTCGTCCGCCACCTCGTGCACGCCCGCCGTATGCATTGCCGCGACCCTTCCGGCGGAGCAGACAATCTCTGGCCAGATGATTCGGCAGGTTGCACTCAAAACACAGTAACCCTGACGTCACAGCCGTTCGCTTCACTGGCGCACCAGCACCAATTCTCACCGCACTAACAGCGGCCGCAACACCAACCTCATCCGTCAGGACGGCTCTCGCTCTTGTCAAAATTTGATCAATTGGCAGCTCATCCATACGCGAACCAGCTCTAAGCAGTTGTTTCACAGTATCAGGCAGTCCTGCTACAAAAGCGCACGCAAGCGCTTTGTCACTTAGTCCGCCGAACGGCACAGCGAGCCTACGCAGCTCCGCCAGAAACACATCTACTGTCTCCCCGGGCTGCAGTCTCCTTGCTACGAATTGTTCATAAGCTATGAACGAATCAACAGCAAAGGCGGTTCGCAGCGCTTTCTTAATCTTCTCACTGTCCTTCTTGTCCGCGTCAGGAAGTTGTTAAAGCCTGTTAAGTTTGCCAGTCTATCGACCCAGCTCCTGTAAAGTGGGCTAAGGGAGAGCTGAATGTTGATGAGATCTGGCACAGGGTTGGTATGGACGTGACCCATGTCAAGGGCTGTCATTACCTTACTCTAATCGACTGCGGGCCGACACGGTTCGCCGTTTGGCGACGCCTGCAATGACAGGACACTGACAGTGTTATTCAGCAGCTTGAGCTGGTGTTCTTCGAGCGTGGGGCGCCGGTGGAGCTGCTCACGGACAATGACTCAGCCTTCCGCAGTGGTGCGTTTAAGCAGTTTGCGGAGCGATGGGGACTGCGGGTTCGTTTTAGATGTGCCTACGTTGCTTCCGGGAATGGGATTGCCGAGAGGTGTCATCGATCGGTGAAGCGCATTGCGGCGAGGAAGTGTTGTCCAATTGCGGAGGCCGTTTATTGGTACAATGTGGCGCCGAAAGATGATGTCGACCCGGCAACTGCCCCTGCGAACAAACTGTACAACTACGAGATACGAGTGCTTGGAATCGACCGCGTTCTACACAATGAGCCAGGCGCAATCGACAGTCCATATGACGTTGGAGACGCCGTATGGGTGAAGCCATCAGAGAACCGGTGTCACACGAAGTTCAAGTTGGGAACTGTGACGGGAGTGATCTCCGATCACACCATGGAGGTGGATGGTATGCCACGACACGTACGCGACCTACGCTCGGCTGTACCACCGGAGGCTGCTCCTCCCGAGAGGGCGCAGACATTCAGTGACGAAGATCTTCCGCGGCTTCCTGCGCGTCAAGGATCTGAGGGGGAGTCTTCTGACAGTGAGGAAGAGGTAGACCGACCTCTGCCCAGGCGAAGCTCCCGGGAGAGACGACCCCCAGATCGTTATGAACCATGATGTATATGATGTCCCAGATCGTTATGAACCATGATGTATATGATGTCCCAGATTGTTATGAACCATGATGTATATGATGTTCTGAAAATCAGGGGGGAGTGTTGTATAGAAGTGCAGTGTGGCTTAGAAGTGCAGTGTATTTTGGGCGTGTCCTTTATTGTTCGGCGGTCGTCGTCGGCGGCGACGTTGGCACAATGCCGCGTTGTTATGTAATGCGAGGTTGACATGTATGTGTAAGACTGGCTACATGTGTAAGACTGGCGGGTTGCGGGCAGTCAGACGTAAAGCGACGTGTGTGTCAGTGCTGCAATTAAAACGTTCTCTCTCTTCACCAGTGAGTTGTTTTCTGTTACTTTGACGCAACAATATGCATGGATCATTTTCAGCTATTGGGCCATCTGAAACCATACCCGTATACCCCACCATTTTGAAATTCAAAATGGCTGACATATAATGACATTTTATTTTCGTAAATAAATTATTCTTATTAGTTATGTAATATATATTACACAAATGGTAAAAAAGCAGTGTGGCAAACTGTTATTGATTTGGAACAGCACGCCAATTTATTTGTTGGTAGTGACAAAATGTGTTAGCTATGTCCAAAACTGTCCGGATCGTCGACATCTGCACCGCCAACATCTCAACAACACGCTGTAACAAATAGGAAACTGTGTGTCATTTTTCAAGAAACTACAACACAGGCGCTAAAAACCCAGTTCTTTTAAACCTAAAAGACTCTGTAAGTGCATACAAGACATTCGCTGTTAATCTCGTAAAATTCAGTAACTTGGGAAAACTGCACAAAACCTAAAGTTGGACAGATTGGACGAAGGTGAAGGAATAGAAAAGGCTTTTGCAGTATATAAGGCTCAATGGCATCAATCGTGCAGACTCCAATACAGTAACACAAAGCTGCAAAGGGCAGACAAGAGACTGCATCAAACATCAGCCAAAAATGAAGACAATAATGAGCCAGCTGTAAAACGCACCAGATCACAGTCATCAAGTTTAGAGAAAGATGGGAATCAGTCTACTTTTTTTCTGCGGCCAAGTCAGTGCTACTGAAGTGCTACATGAAGCGTCAACATTTGAAATGGACCGCCGTGTTCGTGCCAGTGCCGGACTTGTTAAAGACACTGACCTGCTGGCATGGCTCAGCATGGGATATTTGATTGCTCTGGAGGCAAAATATCACATCAAGTGTTTGGCGGGATTATACTACCGCGTAAGAACATCAAGAAACTCGCATTGCTAGGCAGCAACAGGGAACGTGAGATGATGAGTAACGTGATTGCAGAGTTGGTGATGTATACTGAGGAGACATGCCAAGAGGAAAGCACACCACCTGTCTTCAAACTGTCCGATCTTGTTCATCTCTATATGTCAAGGATTGCGAATTTTGGGATTCAACGTGATAGCAGAATGCACAGAACGCGACTGAAACACAAACTACTGGCTGCCTTTTCGGAGACCCGATGTTTTGTTAGTGTTTAATGATGATACAGGCGAAGCAGTTGCGAAAGGTTGTGAACATGATAGTGTCAGCGAGGCTGTGACTCTGTAACAAGCGGCAAAGATTGTAAGGAGACACATGTTTGATGAGCTGAGCTGTTTAGCTTCCTCTCGAAGGTACTCATCCAGTCCTTTGATGAGGATGGAAAGGAGCTTGTGATCGCAGATGGAGAGCAGGTACTCTCTTCGCCTCCTTTGCATGAAATCAACTCGCTCGCCCTATGCACACATGAAGAGGCAGACACCCGTATGTTTTTGTGACACATGCAGCACAACATGGTCATCATCAAATTAGCATACGCACAGTCGACACTTATGTTGTGATATTATCTGTAATGATTGCGCAGACTTTAGCAGGTAATGATGAATTATAGCTGGCATTCGGAACAGGGAGAAATTTCCGTTATTTACCGGCCCATCTGATATCTGTCATCCTCAGACCAGATAAATTGCGCGCTCTTCCAATGTTCCACGCACTAACAGTGCGTGGCACTGGATCATCCTCTGCTGGGCATGGAAAGATTACAGCATGGGCAACGTGGAACTCGCTACCAGAGCTTACTGATGCACTGCTTAGTTTGACCTGTGCATCATGTGATATCCCAGTGGATCGTATGCGTGTCATCGAGAGGTTTGTGATACTGCTCTATGACCGAACAAGCACTTGCACTGATGTGAACAAAGCCAGAAAGAAGTTGTTCGCGAAAAAAACAATTGGGTGCAAAGAATACCACCATCGCAAGTTGCACTGGAACAACTTGTGAAGAGGCTGTCTATCAAGGTGGTCATATCTTGGGACAGGCAATGCTACCAACTCCTGTGCTCCCCTCCCCCACTAGTTGGAGCTGGATCAAGACAGACATATGAGCAGTACTGGACAAACCATCCCGAAGCGTCACAAATCTGCTACGAACAACTTTCGTGCGGAAGCAAGAAAGGGCGTCACAAGCGCTGCAAGTGTCACAACGCTAAACTTTGATGCTCTATGTGTTTGTGAAGGAGAATGTTCCAGCCAGTAACAAGGTAAGAGTTTAGGTGTTCATACATAGAACAACTAAACATATAATACGACCTTCTGTTTAAGTTGTTTTTCAGTATTAAATATAATTAATAATGACATAGTTACAAAATAGCACACGTTTTGTTTTATATGCCTTTGGGTGTCGTGGCCATTAACAAACAATATTTATTTGGTGTTCAGTGTAGATCACCTTCAGCATAGTTGTTCACAGTGGATCATATAAAAGTTAAAGTAAAATAAAACAGAAAAAGTTAATAACAATTGAGTTTTTTATGTTCTAAAATTTAATTTAACGGCACTACATGTTTTCTAAATTGTAGTGTCTGTATATCATGATCTCGTAGTTAGGCACTACCTGCAATTTAAAGCAAAATTGGGCTCTGTAATCCAAACTAACGCACATGTGTATAATTTTGAATGGCCCAATATCTGAAAATGACCGTCATATATTATTTTATATATATATATAATTTTTTGCTGTTTTTTTTTTATCACAAAACGCATAATTGGTTTGCTATGTCGCCCCACTAGTAATGGTTCAGTATAAAACAATTACACAAGCTAGATATTGTGTTCTTATTATTAAAGGCGCGAGAAGTATAAACATACATAGACTAGAAATGTTATAGGTGAAGATTGGGAACTATGAGACATTTTTCACGTCATCAACAATAAACCTTGAAAACAATACAGTTTTTAACATTAAAATTGCACTATCATCATACAAACAACGTATGGATGTCCTTTAATATGATCATTGCATTGATGAAGCTGTGATATATCAATTTCCAAACATGTGAACAACAGTGGCAGCATGTGTAGGCTCAAGGGACCCCAACTGCATATCCTTTGAGCCAACATATGGGGTCTTTTGAGCCATAACAAAACTTTTATAGATCGATGCATTTAACGTGTTTTTTGTATTACAATACAATTATGGCATTTTGCAACGAGTTATACATCCACGAACGTTTGCATAAGTATCAATTCCATAATACAAATTGATATCGTTAGTTATCCCTAGGACTATTTAATATTAATTGTAACACATATTTATACATGGTGTGGATTTCCATTCCATATTTACAAGAACCGTACAATTATTGTTGTTCTCTTTGTAGGACATCGCTCTCCACTCTATCTGGAAACCCTAATTAGAATAACTGATCATTCTGACACATAACGGATGTTGCAAACAATCGTTTTTTTCACGTTCAAGTTCTTCTATTGTCACAGGTCTAACCTCCGCCTAACAACCAACAACGTAGTTCAGTCCGTTATGTACAACTTACGTTGAGAGACTGCACAAGAGTGTTACGTAGGCAGCTGTACAGATAACGACAATAAGTCGCGGCATGGTTGCGTCGGCTGAAGAGCTTTGAGCAGACGGAGCAGCGAACAATAACAACCACAGCGACGCAGAGACGGCGACGAATGACGTGTCCAGACACTTATCAAGCGGCGCTTACGTCAGATAACCGCGCCCAAATTCACCAGTCGCCGGATGATTTTGTGTCGTGAGTTTTGAGTAAATGGGGATGTTTATTAGGTGCAAAGACATGGGATGGGCAGCGGTAACAGGAGCTGAGACTAGACCTAGTTTTGCCTAGTCTCGCATTGTTCTGCAAAGGTGCTTAGGTGTGAGCAAACTTGTGTACAGGCACTTAAGCATATATATATATATATATATATATATTATATGTAATGGGATAGCCAGGTGAAATGGGATAGTGATATATCTATGATTAGTGCTGCCACCAAGCGTATTTCCTTATCCATAATATTGTGGCGGCATCTGCTGACAGCGGTTACTTTAAAGTGGGTGGCTTCTACGATAGCTAGTTTGGTCTGTTCTCGCACAGTTCCGCAAACGTGCTTAGGTGGGAGCGAACTTGTGTACAGGCACTTAAGCGTAGTGACAAAGGAATTTGGCGTCGCGTTGTGACAACTTGATAACGATTAATAACAGTTTTAAATTATCTACACTGACACATATGTTGTTATATGTGTATGTACAAGTTGTAATTCATTATAGCAATTCCAGAACAATCTTCAGATAAACATTACGCCCGGGTTTCCCCTCTATGTATGTATATATATATATATATATATATATATACATACATAAACCAATGTTATCTGAAAATTCTGAATTGCTATAATGATTGGATGATGAAATAACAAGCAAGGTGTTGAAATTTGCGGATGATACAAAAGTGTTTAGAAGGATTAAAAGTGATGGAGATAGACAGCATTTACAAGATGATCTTGACAGGTTGATCAAATGGTCTGAAAAGTGGCAAATGCTGTTCAATTTTGGGAAATGTAAATGCCTCCACACAGGACATGGGAACGAAGAGGTACAATATACAATGGGGGGTACTGTACTAAGTACTACTGTAAAAGAAAAGGACTTAGGGTTAACCATTAGTGCTGATATGAAGGTTTCAGGGCAGTGCGGAATTGCAGCTTCAAAGGGAAATCAAATCCTTGGATTAATTAGGCGAAACATAACATATAAGGAAAAAGAGCTAATAATACCACTGTACAAAATAATAGTTAGGCCTCATTTAGAATATTGTATTCAAGCGTGGAGGCCATATCGCAGGAAGGACATAGATATGTTAGAAAGAGTGCAGAGGAGAGCAACTAAAATGATACAAAAACTGAGGGATCTTTGTTACATATATATATATATATATGTATATATATATATATATATATAGAGGGGAAACCCGGGCGTAACGGGATGGCCAGGTGAAATGGGATAGTGATACATCTCAAGAATTGTGCTGTCACCAAGCGTATTTCCTTATCCATCTATCGTGGCAGCATCTGCTGTCAGCAGTTACGTTAACTTTGGGAGGCTTCTACGATAGCTATCAGTTTTGGTCTTATTATGATTCTCCCTTCCTACAGCAATTGTTTTTTTTTGCAAAATGTACGCTTTGTTAATATGGTATTTTTTTTTAATTGTATTTAATATTACATTCAAAAATGTGTATGCCTGTACAACTTGTCCTGTTTTCCAATGCTGTTGGGGAAAATAAAAGTATCCTTATATTGATGTAGACATGTATAAGGTGTCATGTATTAAATATAACTATAAACAATGTTGAAATGCTGACATGATGGGATGATATATCAACAAAGCATCACACCCATAGTAAGCGCTAGGTGTGATACTGAAATTCATTGCTCTCCGGATTTGGAATATGCGTTAATATCCCAAACACCAGATGTTGCTTGTTATATTAAATATAAAATATGGTGTTAGTGCCAACAAAAATTATTATCCTAGTAGTCGTTGTGTGTGTGCGCGCGAGCGTGTGTGTCCGTGCATGCGTGTGTGTGTGTGTTGTGTGTGTGTGTGTGGGGAAACCAATGTAATAATTATAATAATAATAATACCAATAATAACGTAAACTCTTTTGCGCTTAAGTGCAACAACTTTTGTTCATATTTACAGTTACACCAATTTCATACATTTTTGCCATTTCACACTATATGTGAGACTATACTGATTGAATAATTCAATATGTCTGACATTGATGCAAGATGACTGCCAAAAAATTAACAACCATGGTTTGTGCATTTACTTACCTAACACCATCCGCAAAAATACATTTGCAAAATTCTATACGAAATTTACACGAAATGACACACAGGCATACGCTAAGCAGGATCATTACATCTATTCATAAGTATCATCGGTAATAAGCAGCGTTGCTAAATTGCGTATTGAGGATGGAAGATATGGAAGAAATGAAGGATCTGGAAGAAATGGAGGATCTGGAAGAAATGGAGGATCTGGAATAAATGATTCAAGCATTCATGCATGTATTATAAAGCGTGCGTATCATATTTCAATATTGGTTTGATGAATAACTCGAAGCACATATGCCTGATGGTCATTGGAGTAAAAATCACATGCTAAACGCGTTGATCTATTTTCAATACAAAAGTGTTTTTACTTATTTCGCAATCAGTTTACCTTTTCTCTCGTGACATTTCGACTGTTTTCAGCCGTCTTCTTCAGACGACTACCGCTAGATGGCGATACGGTAGTCCTTCAGCGCAGACGTAGACACCACGGTGTGTGCCCCCCACGGCAGAGCCCCAGGTGTCTCTTCGAGATAGTGTTATATATGTATTAGAGCCGGTACCGTACTTCGACTCGGTCCATGCTTTGGTTTTTCTAATCCAGATCGCTTCTTTGATGCGTCTTTTCCTACAGTCCGACACCCTGACCACAAATGTGTTCCCCTGCCTGTCTACTGCATGGTTTTGCTGTGTCATGTGGTCTGTGATGGCTGATTTGTTCGTCTCCTTTTCCGATGTTTATCTGTTGTTTCTGGTGTAGGGTTTGTTCGTTGTTGGTTTGTCTGCGTCATCTCTGTGTTCTCTGTTGCGGGTTCCAAGTGTCCGTTAATTTTTTCCGATGTATGTGGCATTGCAGTTCTTACATGATATAGCATACTTCATTCATCTTGTGTGGTTCCACTTTTTGTTTTGATCTTACCAGTGACCTCTTGATTGTGTTGTGATGTTTCATTGCTGTGTTCACCTTGTATTTCTTCATGATCCGTGATGTGGCTTCGGATAATTCTTGGACATAAATTTGATGCTGTTAGTTTCATCCACTGTGTTAAGATGGTCGGTCAGGTGTTGTGTCATCCCTGTCTTTATAACTTCGAGAATGTCATCGATATATCGTTTTCTCATTCGTAGTTTGCATGTGACAGGAGCTGTGGTGATGGCCTCTTTCCCGAGATATTCCATGAAGAGGTTGGCGACAATGGGGGACACAGGGTACCGATGGCTCTACTAAATTTATGTTGGTATACAGGGTTTCTTAATGCGAAGTAATGAGTGAGTGAGAGAGAGAGAGAGAGAGAGAGAGAGAGAGAGAGTCTGCGTGCGAGAATGAGTAGGTGAGTGAGTGAGTGAGTGAGTGAGTGAGTGAGTGAGTGAGAGAGTGAGTGAGTGAGTGAGTGAGTGAGTGAGTGAGTGAGTGAGTGAGTGAGTGAGTGAGTGAGTGAGTGAGTGAGTGAGTGAGTGAGTGAATGAGTGAGTGAGTTTGTGATTGTTACTGTGCATGTTGCAGGTTACGCGACTGGTTTATTTTGTTAGTAAAATCAGCGCGTCCAATGTTGTTATCTAAGTAGTTTTACCAATTTTCTTGCACAGTCTGGCTTTCTTCTGGTTATAATTGCTACGGTACATTCTTCACCAAACCAGCAATGTGCTATATTTAGACAGGCGGGTAACTTCGCCGTCGCTGCAACTCATATCGAACAATTAGTCATTATACAAAAACCATAGTTCGTTCCATTCTTAAAACAAACTATTGGGAACATTCACCTCCCCTCTTTAATGTTTCAATTTTATAAAATTGCATGATATTTATGAAATTGAAGATGGAAAGTTTATGTATAATTATGTCCACTGGAGTCTGCCATATTCATTATCGGATATTTTTACATTTACCTATGACATTCACTTTTACAAAATAAGACAAACCTGTAATATACGTCCTATCATCAGTTCAACTTAAAGATCTTCGAACAGTTTGTTATGTAAAGGTCCGATGATCTGGAATACAATTCCAACTGTTATACAAAATAAACCCAATTTAAATATTTTATCGTTAAAGGCAAATGTTGTAAGGGGGTATGGTGTTCTAGTTTAATCTCATTCCACCCCCAAAACGTCTGACATATGTGTTTGATGTAATGTTATTCTACTTAGGTATAACACCATTGCTGAAGCTTGGCATAACCACATGTTTTTTTAGCAAGACTACATATGTGAACATTTATTATATAATATTACTGTTATTACATATACATATATGTTCTATTGATTATAGAAACGTAACCAACACATTACACTACACGTGAAAACATTATTGATAATTATTTTGGAGATGGCGCGACTAATTTACTTAATCATTATCATCTTACATTGGAATAATTAAAAACAATCTGGTTACATCCTTAATTGGCTTCGCTGTCAACCTGGAATTGTATACTATATAATTTTTTAGATTGCTTTACTGGTTGTTTATGTTTGTCTGTATAATATTTACAATTCCAAATAAAGCCTACCTACGTACCTTGAACGACGCGTTGTAACGTTTTTCATGATAAAACGAGTCCTTAAATGGATACTTCTTAAAATGTAACAGTGAGTTCTTAAATAGCGCGGTATCCAGTCCTGACAACAGTTCATATTGTCATTGCCACGTAGGGGAAGGTTGGGACCTTTGATCGTATGGTAGCTTTCAGCCACCACTGTAGATTTAACAAGATTTAACAAGATTGCCACCCAGAGAATTAACTCTAGGTGGCAGGTGGACAAGGAAGGCCTTTGGCTTATCGAGAGTTCGACCCTTTTATCTATGTGTATCCCGCCCGTCTGAGGTATGTGTCGATTTTATTTTTAAACATATTCACGCTACTAGCACCCACACAATCAGCAGATAATCTGTTCCATTCATTTACAGTCCTTTGTAAAAATGAAAACTTTCTTATATTTAATCTACTCTGCTCCTTTGCTAATGTAACTTCATGTCCTCTAGTCCTTCTATCTTTCTTAATTGAAAAAAAAAAAAATTCTATCAACATTTTCATAACCATTCAATATTTTAAACACTTCTATCTGATCTCCTCTCAATCTCCTGGTCTCTAGTGTTGTTAAACCGCATTTTTTAGGCGTATTTCGTAACTAAGATCCCTCAGTTTTGGTATCATTTTAGTTGCTCTCCTCTGCACTCTTTCTAGCATATCTATGTCCTTTCTGCGATATGGCTTCCACGCTTGAATACAATATTCTAAATGAGGCCTAACTATTGTTTTGTACAGTGGTATTATTAGCTCTTTTTCCTTATATGTTATGTTTCGCCTAATTAATCCAAGGATTTGATTTCCCTTTGAAGCTGCAATTCCGCACTGCCCTGAAACCTTCATATCAGCACTAATGGTTAACCCTAAGTCCTTTTCTTTTACAGTAGTACTTAGTACAGTACCCCCCATTGTATATTCTACCTCTTCGTTCCCATGTCCTGTGTGGAGGCATTTACATTTCCCAAAATTGAACAGCATTTGCCACTTTTCAGACCATTTGATCAACCTGTCAAGATCACCTTGTAAATGTTGTCTATCTCCATCACTTTTAAACCTTCTAAACACTTTTGTATCATCCGCAAATTTGAACACCTTGCTTGTTATTTCATCATCCAAATCGTTGATAATTAATTATTAAGAATAATATAGGTCCTAATACTGATCCTTGTGGTACCCCACTCAATACCGATTTCCAGTTTGAAGCCCCCCCCATCAACTACTACACGTTGTCTTCTGTCAATCAGCCATTTTTCTATCCAGTTTATAATACCATTTCCTATGCCATGGGCCTTTAGTTTCAGCAATAATCTTTGATGTGGTACTTTGTCGAAAGCTTTTTGAAAATCTAAGTAGACGATATCTACTGGTGATCCCTCATCTACCCACTTAGTGATGTCTTCCAAAAAACATAAAATATTTGTTAAGCATGACCTCGCTTTAAAAAAACCATGTTGAGATGGGTTTATCAAGTTTTGTTTAACAAGAAAATCCACCATGTGATCTTTAATTAATCTTTCTAATAATTTGCAAATCACTGATGTTAAACTCACTGGTCTATACTTCTCTGACTTGTTTCTCGAACCTTTTTTAAATAACGGTATAATGTTTGCCTCTTTCCATTCTAAAGGAACCACTCCCTCTTCTAATGACAAATTGAAAACTGTTGCAAGCGGTACGCTAATTTTTTTTTACAATTTCCAATAGTAGTTTGGGTGGAATCCCATCCACTCCAGGTGATTTATTATCCTTCATAGCCCTTATTTTCTGAGGTACCATTTCCGGGGTTACAATTAATTGTCCTAAATAGTCTGAATCTGCCCCCTTGAACTTAGGCTCTGGTACTGGCAGTGAACTAATATCTTCTCTGGTAAACTCTGAACTAAAGTACTCATTCAGGTCTTCTGCCATTAAGAATCCCTCTGATATTATATTTCCAGCACTATCTTCTAGAGGACCGACCTTATCTTGAACTTTCTGTTTGCTTCGAACATATGCAAAAAAGTCTTGCTGTCATGTTTTATATTACTAGCTAATTGTTGCTCATAGCTTCTCTTTGAATTTCTAATTTCAGCTGTAGCTTGGTTAAGTGCTTCTTTATAACTGTTGTAGACTTCATCATTTCCAGTACATCTATATGACTTCCATATCATTTGTTTATACTTAATTTTTCTAATGGCTTCTTTCGATAAATGTTTCTTTTTGGACCGTTTCCCTTGTTTTTTGAAGGGTACAAATTTGTCGACTATGCACTTAATTTCACTCTTTAATATATTCCAGCATTCTGTTGCTGTCTTATTTTGTAGTGTGTTATTCCAGTCTATCTTTGCTAAATATTTCCTCATGTCCTTATACCTTCCTTTGTGGAAATTTCTCCTATACTGCTTTTTACTATTCCTTTCTGATTTTACTTTGATGGTAAAATATATCTGGTTGTGATCGCTACTCCCCAGTGGCTCACGTATCTTGACATCGTCAACTAATTCATTCTGTGAGGACAAAACTATGTCTAACACATTCTCACCCCTGGTTGGTTCTAGCACATGTTGAGAAAGGAAAGTATCTTGAACTAACACTAAAAACTTGTGATCCTCGCTCCCCATACTCTGAAGAGATTTCCATTGTATATGCCCGTGGTTAAAATCCCCCATAATAATACAGTCCCGTTTGCTTACTTCCCTTATAGCGTTTTGAATTTTTTCATTCTCTTCTATGCTTATGTTTGGACTTCGATAAACTAACCCAACTGTTAACGTTGAGTTTCCTGTAACTATGTTACACCAAACAGCTTCTTCGCAATCTGCTTCTCTTTCTAATTTTATTTCATAAGCCTGAATAGATTCTTTAATATATAAAATAACTCCACCTCCCTTTCTTCCTATTCTATCTTTTCTAAACATTACATATCTTGTCAGTCCCAGTTCGGCATCTGATATATCGGTGGTGGTCCAGGATTCGGTTATACCTGTTATATGAGGGTCAATATCTTCTACCATAATGTTTAGTTCATTTCTTTTGTTTACTATACTCCTTGCATTTAAACACACACATTTATATCCAGCTTCAGAAGAGTTTTCCAGACTGTTATTTGCTGATTTATTTGTGCTGTCTTTATCTATGCCTTCATTTTCAGGCTTTTCTGTGGGTCCCCCCTGCGAATCTAGTTTAAATAGATGCAACCTGTCCCACTGTCAGCAGATCGCAGCAGGTTCTCTGAGAAAACTGCTGCCCCCTTTCCGCTAAGATGGAGGCCATCTCTCATGTACATATCTTCCCTTCCAACAAAGTATCCCCATATATATGTGAATCCCACCCCCTCTTCTTCACACATCTGCTGAACTAGTGTGTTGATCGCCATCCTCTTGCAGTTTCTATACGTTGCCCCCCTTCCTCCCATTACTGGCAACATTCCTGACAGAATAACCTGTTCAACTATTGTCTTCTTTAGCTTCCTCACTAACTGTCTGTACTTCTGTACTATCGCAGTTGTTCCCTGTCTGCATTATTTTTTCCTGCATGTACCTGTATAGACCCCCCTTGCCATGTCCCAATACCTTCTCTACCCTGTCAGTGACATGTTCAATTCTAGCCCCCGGTAGACAAACAACGACGTCTTTCCCCTCGCTCAGTGTCTTGTCCGTCTTTCTCATAATGGAGTCGCCCATAAACACCCTCTCTTTCCTCACTGCCCCCTCAATCACTGCCTTAGAATAGCTCCTTCTTCGGTTTGCATCTGTCTGGTTGTTGTCTTTCCCCCCTGTCATCTTCTCTCCTGTCCCATTCTCTTCCGATCCATTCTTTCCTGTCGCTTTTTCTCTTGTCACCTTTCCTCCTGTCAGCGTCCCTTTTATCGACTTCTCTTCTATCACATTTGCTCTCACTTCCTTTCGTCCCTTCATCTTTCGTCCCATCTCATTTTCTTCTTTCCTCTCCCGTCTCATCTTCCCTCCCTCCTTCTCTACGGTCACTTTCTTCCCTGTCACCTTCACGCTTGTCACGTTTTCTGTTGTCGATTTTCTAATTTCTTCCCCTCCAATCACCTTCCCTCCTCTCAATCTCCTTTCATCAGTTTTCTTGCCACTGCTATTCTCCTTCAGTCTTGCAGTATTCTCACCTCTCTCCCTGTCGTCTCTCTCCATTCGACCTGCCTCCTTGCTAATTCTCATCTCCATTCCCTTCACAATATCTGTCAATCTAACTATCTCCTACTGCAGACACTCCACCTTCCAACACCTAATGCACTGAAAGGTGAATCCTTCCTCCATGGTTTCTGCCCATGACTTCCCACAGCAGGACAATGCAAAATCTACCCAGCTGTGGCAGTGATCGCACACCAAGTGTCGCTTTGCCTTCACTTGCCGTTTGCAAGGCGCCATATCCCGATCAGAATTTATTAAATAACTTAACTAACTTAGTCTTTATAAAGACTGTTTCCTGTGTACTACAGCACACTTTAGGTTACAAATTTCAGTTACACAGCAGACTATTTATCCTGTCACGAACGCTAACATTACCGGTAGTGACCTAATTTAAATACAATCAATTACTTTACGTTAGGCCGCCCGAATATCGCCCTTGCTTAGTTTTAACAACAATGCTACCTAATCAAAATATCTAGCAAGTGCTGGCTTACACAGATATTATCTTAGGTAAGTAGTTTGATGATTGTTACTTTATCTCCTATATATTCTACCACATAATCAGGTTTGTTAAATCTTGTTTACAACTTACCGAAGGTTAAGTGAGTTACCCTATTATCACTCGCTATACTAAGGTGTTCTAAACTACTTTAACTAACTAACTTTAAGCACAGCTGCTACTCAATATGTGTTTATTGCAACTTTATGAATGATATTAAGGCAAGAATAATACTTATCAATCTGTAATTCCACTTGTAATTTTGTTAATACTTACTAACGAGTTTTATTCCCTAGCAGTTATGTTGAATTGTACACCATACTGACTTCTCTGGGAAATATTAAGCCACACTGTACGTACTGCGCGAAGATTATTCGTACACAAATGCCCGCCACTGTCTATAGCAAGGTACTCACTCATACAGGTGAGTGAACTGGTGTAACGTAGAATGAATGGAGGCGAAACGACAGCAAGACGACTCGAACTCGAAATCTCTCGATTGAGTGTCCGTTGCTCTAATCACTGCACTACCGCTCTCCATACAAATAGTTATGGTTAGTTATGGTTATGGGTAGGGTTAGGCTACCAACGATTACTTAGTCGACCGCCCCGTAGAGACATGCAATACGTAGCAAATGTTGTCATTTTCTGCCGGTTGTCAATTGCGCCGAACCCATATAAATCTAGTAATTTGTCTGATGTTAACTACACTAAACATCACATTTGTATGAAGCAGTCGACACTTGGTAGGATCGTTTTCTAGCGAAACATGTTATGTCTGACACGAGAATATCGACGCCAGAACCCGTTTCAAATTTCTCGCGTGTCGAGTATTATCAATTCACCCATCGTGGGCGAACTGTGCACAGAATAGTCGATATGTGCGGCGTGAGTTCATATGTGCACTTTGAAAGAAAAGCCGTCCCTCTTTTGGGGGTTGCCACACAGATCGTCAGCCATACGTGACCGTTCTATTCAGATGGACACAACACCCACAGGCGTGCAATTTAAATGCTTACATCTGAAGAAATCCTTACGACAATTACATTTAACCTCTTTGCCAGCATGTGCTGGATAAATAAGCCTAATTACATTCGACCTCTAATTAATTTGGGCAGTTATTTTGATAAGGGTTGGCGTTTCTATACTAACCTCGGTGCGTCGGTTTGAGTAATGACACATGATTATTGTTAATGACAATAACATTTAAGACGCCAAATAGAGGGTTGTTGAGTTCTCAGATATTTGTGATACATGGTTCAGCCTATCATTGTTGTGTGTCTCGTAAATAAGTTCAACAAACGCGTTGTTTAGTTATTAATAGTGAATGTCACGACATTGACCTTGACATTTTAATATTGATTTGTATACGTGGGTCCCCGTTGTCGTTGAGGTAACCGAGTTATACATTTCACCAGAGCGTGCGTAATTAATTCACAAATACCCTTCTACAAAACACAGGTAAATATGTTATGTATGAGTGTCACTATTGACGGGTTATGAAACATACACCTCTCTATCTCGCACATGCACAAATAGCAGAAAACATGCAAGTACACAAACTTCGCTATTGCGCACACTTGCAGTTAACAATGTATATGTAAGCACACACACCTCGCTATCCCGCATCCATGACACAAGTTGCAGTAAACGTGATAGTACACACACCTCTCTATCCAGGACATTTACAAGTAGCAGAAAACATGACAATGCGTACACTTTCTATCTAGCACATGTAAAATTATGGGCAGACATAACAGTACAAACACCTCTCTATTCTGCACATCAACAACAAGTACCAGTAACCACGACAGTAAACACACTCCTCTATCCCGATCACCTCTACAAGTACCAGTATACCCGACAGTACACGAACCTCTCTATGCCGCACATCTACCGATCGTTCCAACCAGGCAATTCATTACCAGTCTTGTTCTCCATGCTGATTAAACAGACTGTATACGCACGCACGCAAGGACGCACGCAAGCACGCACGCACGAGACATGCGCTAGCCACTACACTATAAGACATATCGTCCATCTTTTAAAAACAAATCACCAATGAATTACCATGCCTCATTTACTATAATTATGTCAATTTCCACAACTCCATATATTTGTTTTTGTTTTTACAAAATACGCAATTTTAATATAACACAACGTAAAAGAAAGGACATCCATTAGTCGGACCAAGCGATCGAATTTTTTTTTACAAAACGTATACTTTATTGAATGAGAAATCAAATGCCAACGCGACATGTACGGTAGCAGGTATGATCATATAAGTTAATCTGATCAATTTCTATGTACACGTACTTAAAAAACCAGTTCAGAATGATAATTTTACTCAGCATGCAACTTTAAATACTCTAGATCAAATATCTATTAAGCTCTTGACACAAACAAATATTAATTTAAACATGATAGATTGATTAAATAGTGCCTTCTGGCTTTGTGATTTTGAGAGGTGGAGGTTTCCAATGCATGATTCTGACAACTGTGAAATCGATAAAACTATTGGAAAATATGTTTGCGTGTCCCTTAAGAAAATGTATAACAATTCATCGATGACTCATTACAACCCTAAGTATTATCTTGCCTGGTTATAAATGACAATCGATTTGATTTCAAGAAGTGCCATTCCGCCGACCATTGCATATCATTGGTTTATAATGGTAATAATTTAATAAAGCGAGCTATCCGTCGTCAGTATAGATTTAAGTGGTTGGTGCGGTTCTGTTCCGTGTGCCGGGTACTTAGTACTTACTCCACAAGTGGTGTGCTTTCTTCTTCGCTCATTACTACCAATAGTACTCAGTGAAATGCTACGTAAACATCGTCTCACACTCCTGCACAACTAGATACTAAGCTAGTGTAAGTATAACTACCCTGTCGGTCAAGTTTTGTCACCGCAGTAGCCTACAGTACAAAGGCCTAGGTGAAAGCAAATGACATGTACAGTGTAGTTGATTCTAATTTGGTAGCGCTGTGGTAATTGTTGCTTGCCGTGGCAAATTGTTATGCCAAGATGTTGTATAGGCAAAGGCAGGGAGCGTGAGTGTTTGGTGGGGTTCAAATCGTGTTGCTTGGGGGCACTGATAGGTGTGGGTGTACCTGAAATGTTGGGTTAATGAATGTGTATAAGCGTCATGCAGGGCGTGTGAAATCTCATTCTGTAATGACGTTGCTAGTACTTGAATACATTGGTTGAATGTATGCTGATCGCCAGATGCGTCGGATAAGCCCGAGAGTTTGTATGCATAAATATGCACCCCTTGCCAAACCCAGGATCAGACAGATTGACCCGTTATGTGAAGATGAGACTCATTGATCCAACACTCGTATTGAGACGCAGGCCAAAAATGAAGCCGATGGGTCAACTGGTTGATTATAGGATATTAATATCTGCAAAGCTTTCAGTGTGTAAGCTATCCAGGGCGTTTTAGACACACATTCACGCACGTACACGCGTACACACACGCGCGCGCACCCATACACGCACGCACCCACGCATAACATAATATGGAATATAGTGCTTAGAGCGTCGGATTCTCAATCGAGAGAACCCTTGTTCGAATGTGCTGCCGTTTCGAATCTTGGGATAGTTCGTTTATCCTACTTTGCTCCAGTTCATTCCTAGGTATGAATAAGGGCCAGTGTCTAAAAAAGTGTACAATTGACAAAAATCGTGTTTTTTGTCTCTCATATCGTCAATTATAAAGTCAGTCTAAAGAATTTTCACCATATATTGATGTCACTACTTTCTTTCAGGCCATGTACGGTTTGACAGCCTTGTTAATTTTTAAAATGGCAGAAATTGGCCGTAAAATGCCAAAAAAGGCCAAAATGGTGTGTACAATTGAAGTTTCCAAAGTTTGAAGTAGTGCCATACAAAAACAGTGCCGTATTTTTGTTGAGTTCACTGGGCAAATGGAGTATGTATTGGGAATGTATAGTAACAAAATCATGTTTTAAAAATGAAAACTAAAAAATGTACACTGTTTTTTCTATAATGATCAATTTTTGCGTGTCCAGCGTCATCAGTTTACACTGGTTAATTACATTAATTTATTCTTATTGTTGTAGGATACGTATACATGTGTTCTTTTACTATATGTTAAGTAACCGATATACAAAAAAGTATTGGCATCAACCTAAATTCAACGAAAATATAACACATTAAAGTAAATAAATATGGAGTGGCGTTTTAGTCGCGTGTCCAGCGTCATAGATAGAAAAGGCTATCTTCAAAACAATAGAAAACGTACGCCGTTTAAAAAAATTTCGTATGAACCAGCAACCACCATGCTATAATTCCATCACTAACAATAGCAATATTCACACTATTTCTTGGTCAAATGAGGAAAAAACAGATACTGGAGCGTGTCCAGCGTCACTGTGTGTCCATCGTCATCTGTGGGATTACCAAAAAAACACTGCTGAGAGCGCACTCACTCTACAGTGTACTTTGATAGATAGGAACTACAGTGATCAGTGCATTCGTGGCGGTCGTCACTATGCTGGTGGGTATTTTTTCGTTTCATACAATAAATATTTGATGATTTGTGGTTCTATATGTACGTTTTTCATATGAAATGATATAAAAGAGTAAGGCTAATATGGTAAATTAATAAAGGTAACATCATTTATAGCGTTAGTATACATAACAGCTGCGTTCTAACAAACCAATGAACGATAATGTGATACGTTGATCTGCGGGAAAATTAATATATGACAATCCTAATGTCTAAGCAACTTGATGATGCTGGACACGCCAGTTTAACCAAATGTATATTTACCGGCTGTAGTTGACACTGATATCCTAACTTTTAGTGTAGATGTGTCAAGTACATGTTGCACTTCATATAAAATAAAACATTTCATATACAATTTAGAAGAACACATTATTACAAACAAAACATACTGTATTACTGACGCTGGACACCTGCTGATTAATGATACCAAATCAACATATCTAAGAAAATTTCCGTTTAAATAATAACTATCAATATACGTTTGAAAAACAAGACAGGTAGCAATCAATATAATGCATTTTGGGGATATTAAAAGGTAATTTGAAGAATTGTTGTCAATGGGCATACTCACTCACGGCGGTAAGGCTGGACATGCAGCTATCGATGTGATCCTGCAACGCATATCGCTTACATACTACTGTATCCGTTATCTCACCACGTGATCTGCTCACCTCATAGAATTATTTTCAAAAGCATTTAAGCGTTTCAATAAAACAAAATAGAGGATAATTAATATTGCGTTCTACATTTTTAGAATACCATGTCAACCAAAGAGGCGTTGTCATGGCAAGCCACGACACGCAAACGTATTGGGCTAAGATCTCGCACCGTTACCGTGAAAGAAAGCTAGCACAATACCCCCATTTCTTGGCCCATCGTTCCGCTCAGAACCGGGCACATTATGTCTGCGCAAGAAACCTCACAGACCATAATCTGAGAACTCAGCGAGCGTGCAAGGCTATAAATGTAAGTTGCGTACGATAACATATCTGTCTTGAGTTTGACTTATCTTCAAGTAATTGTCTCTATTTATTTTAATAGTACATGTAAACTTTCTGTTACATATCAATATTTAATGTAGAAGTAATTTATCAATAATGTGTAAAATGTAAATATTTGCATATAGAGCAAGATATCTGCAGCGGCAACACCTACAGTGGAAGTTAGGAGGTCGAAGCGACTCGACCCATCCCTTCCACCTACTACAAGTGAGCTGCCTACGTCTTCGCATAGTTTGGCTGACTCAGAGTACGTACCATTATCAGGCATTGTGTGTTGCGTTACAAACATGTAAACCATTACATCATACAATTTATGCAAGATGTATTATATTCCTTTCAGAAATATGTAACAGGATAATGTACAACTAAGCAAATATTTGCATAAGAGTATAATTTATATTTGGCTGCATGTGTTGCTTTATGTTGTGCATGTTAAATAAGGCATGTTTCTTCCCTGTAATATATAGGTCATAGTGGAGGATTGCAATCGTTTACAAACCAAGTGCATGGGCTATGATTATGACAACCGATGTTCTTGTTGTGGATACCACTTTCCAATGGTCTCACAGACTACCGCCCGCGTGGTGATAGATACTTATTTCTGTTACATTATAACACAAACACATACTTGTAAACCGTAATTTCACGAAACATATAATTTCCGGTTTAATATGCATAGTTTATGTTATAAGAACATTGGAATTTGCTGTCTTCTTAACTTAAGTACAACCTGTTTCCTTCAGATAAACCCTCGTCGTGAAGATGAATTTTCCCCAACTACATTCATCAGTAACACAAGAATTAGGAGCTGACCTGATAGCTAAAATACCGACTGCTGGAAACCTACCCAGGAAAAGGAGGTCATCTGTCCAAAAGAAGCTAAACGCCTTGAAGGTGAAAACGAAGAGGCTGCAAAGACGGGTATGTGTTTTGGAGAAGCATTTAAAGCGCTCTACTCGTAATCAGAAAGAAGGATAAGGGCATGCAAGAACTGATATGACTCCCATAAACACGGTTTTGTCAACGCCGGTTCGCCGTGCTGATATAAAGATGAGGAATGGCGGATTGAACTCTTCGCGAAACAAAGAAGTGAGAAAGATTCTCGCTGCCCATGAATCACTTGTGATGGAAATGCAAGATATTCCAGTCAAGAAAAGGCAGTCACTCTTCACAGGACGTCACCTGAAGAGAAGTCGGGCAGGAAGCATGGTCGCGAAGAAGTTGCACCTAGACCGACGATACGTTCTCCGCAAGAATGGCTTCGCAGGACAAAATACAGCACAACACTTGAAGGCCAGACGTAGGCCGTTACACGTGAAGGAGTTCACGAAGAGACCGGATGATTCTACACTTCTGCCAGGCAAGAAGGATGCCGTGAAAGACGGTATGAAGAAGGTGCAGAAATATACTTTGACTGACTATAAGGAACGATAAGGATTCAATGTAGACAAAAATGGTGTTCGTAGTTGTTTTTGTAATTTTTGACGAATGATAATGATTGTGTTCAGTTAAACCTACACTGCGTGCCCAGCGTCATCAGTATATACCCATTTCTTAGCTTACTGTTTGCCTAGTCTCGATACCCGGACGCATATGACAGTTGGCATAGACAAAGATAAATGATCGGGGTTACTGATTACGTATCAATTATAATTCCACACACTTTAACACTACGTACGGTAGGTATGCAAATGACGTCTTCAAAACGTTTACATTCGAATTCAGTGTATGTTTTTTAATTATGAGCGTGTTAAAATGCCTATTACTGCGTCATTTGATAATTATGATGTGCAATACATTGCAGAAACCAGCCAGCTTTGTGCAGTATTAATGCTTTCTAAGTGTAATCGCGATCCTTGTTTCGTAGCCGTTTCTGTTGTTCGAAGTCACGAGTTCTTCCCCCCCGCTTCAGGTGACGTCATTGGTCTACTCACGATCATGCGTTCCGACTTTGGGACACGTACTGCAAGAAACATCGATATCAAACATAACAACTACTGTATCAAATACTGATAACTAATTCGTGTTTGCATACGTTCGAAATGCCCCCCACCCCCTACAGCATAAGGTATCAGTGATTTGGATCAATCATCATCTTAACAAGAGCTGAATTTTTATTGGTTCTTCCTCCTTTTCCTTGTATAGGGGGAACGTTCAGAATAATACTGTTGAACCACTGTTTCTGCTCTTTCTTTCCATAACTTCCTGTCAGTAGCCGCCTCTCTTCATCATTCATCCTTACTCGATCGTCACAAAGTCATGTCCCTCCTAACACACTGACGAACGGCTATCCTGCATATAAAATCGTTGGATGCTTTGATAAGAATTAAACTCAACATAAATTAACTATCCTGAAGAATAATTTGGTATGTTCTTCACTTTGTTTTACTTACCCGCACGTGATTGGGCATTCCTGCGTCAGTGCCGGGCCCCAGTGAGGGCAACGACACAGACCATTTGTCTTGATCCACTTGTATGCGCATTTGAACCTTTTGTCGTGTTATCAAACGGATCCGGGTAGTCAAAGCATCCGCCTGTATCAACATAAGAGACAAAGTGTCATGTCTACGTGCTGAAAGAGCCTTGCTGGAAATACCACATTCACAAGGGGTCGTGCGAAAGTGAAGACAGGGATACCTCCCCATTTACGGGTGGTAACAAAAATTCGCGAAGTCTTAAACATTAAATCGCTACAGTGGCGCCACATATTGGGTGATAGAAGTAGTAATGGACATTGGTGCTATTATTGATATCAGTACCGGGCAGGTTGCTATGTAGGACCTGATGTATTGGAAACATGTTGAAACGTTCGAAGTCTCAAGTCCCATATGAGGTATTGGTAGAGGTAGGAGGTGGTGTACATCAATATGAAACATTGTACGTCTTACTGGATTTTGCGAATTTGTATGACCACCTCGTAGTTTGGTGCTGGTTTATTCCTATTGACATTGTGCTATTCGTGGAATTCGATCGTAATAATATATTTTACATACACGAATTTATAAGTAAATATCCGTATTAATTGAATTTGGAAAAAGTATTGACAGTGCTTCGAAATGTATCATTATGTTGGAAACAGGTGAACGTCTAGAGGGATCAGATAGGAGCAAACCATAAGGTTTATATATGTTACGAACGTAATACGCTAGAATTACATGGCGGCATGTATATATCTAACTATTTACATAACTAAACAATCTGCGTATGTATGGGTGTTGTGTGCGTTTGCGTGTACGTTTGCGTGTGTGTGCGTGTATGTGTCAGTGTATGTGTATGTGTGTGTGCGTACATGTGGTGCCCTAGTTTTGTATCACGTACAGTCGGCGGCTCCAAATCCTTCAGGGCATTTGCATGAGCAGTTTGCTTGATCAAAGGTGCCTCCGTTCTTGCATTCCTTTAGAATGCATACTGTCAACAAATACGATAAACACTTTAGTTTTGTTATGGTAAGGTAACTTCTCCGGGATATACTGGACCGCACCGGGGCACCTTAACAATAAATCACTAACATTTCGCAAGTGGTAATTACGTCCTACCAGAATCATGATTGAAAACATCATATTATTAACTACGCCACAAGCTCTGTACATGACGACATACGGTTTAATCGGACTCTCAATCAACATATTCCAGATTTTAGTCGACATGCTGTTGCATCGAACTTTGGACAGATTCATTCATTCCACATAGCATTAGTTCCATCAGCTGTACCCATAACTAACTGTATATAACAAATGATAGATATGGTTGATTCAGTTCTAACTAGAGCTAAGATGATCGGCCAATGTTAAAAGGAGACAGTATGTTCCTAGTTATGCATTTAGTAATTAAGTAATGTTCCTAAGATTATAGTAACTATGTTGAAGGTATTCTGCCCATGAAATCCTGCTTAATAAAACGTAACAACGCTCGCAAGATACGATCCCGGAGCATTTTGAAAGATAACAAAAACATCCAGTTTCAAAACAAGCTTTACTGGCATTATTGCTGACCGCAACGCTCGTTGATGTTTAACGATTTCCAATTTTCCCACGTTCAACACAGCAGACTTCCTGTTTCAAATAACAACGCCACCTAATTCCGGTTAGAAGAACATACTGTCGTCTCTCTTTAAAACAGGACTGGAGAATGTCGATTTTTAGGGAGTTAGCTGAAGCTACAAACCTCCACAATCACCGCCGATCCATCCGCCCTTACAGTGACAGGAGCAGCCCACCAGGTCGCCACCATTCTGGCATTCGGCAACACCTAAACACTCTGAAATAAAAACAAACCGTGATGAAACGGGAACACACATGCCAAATAATAACTGTTGCTATTATTCGGGCGGGCGGGCGGGCGGGCGGGCGGGCAGGCAGACAGGTAGGCAGACAGACAGACAGACAGACAGACAGACAGACAGACAGACAGACAGAGACCGAGATAATTTATTCTGAGAAACCATGAACAATAGTACATTAACAATACATGATAATTGATGATAAAAGTTGGTACATCCACAGAGACCAGTGCTAAGACTGTATTCATGGGGGATGAATGTACGTTGTAATGGTCCAACGGTAGAAGTTATGCAGATTCAACATGTGCCGGTACATGCTCCTGTGATAGGACAGCTTTTGAAAATACGCACAGTTCACACAAGTGCTGTGCTGCATGATTTATTCGACATATATTTACTACAAAAGCAAGGACAAGAGAGAGAGAGAGAGAGAGAGAGAGAGAGAGAGAGAGAGAGAGAGAGAGAGAGAGAGAGAGAGAGAGAGAGAGAGAGAGAGAGAGAGAGAGAGAGAATCTTAAGCTTGCACACATTGCGCACTTGATGAGTCAGTCATGGAATTTTCCAGGTTTTTTAAGTGCAAAACAAATTTTGTCAGTTCAATATGTCAAACAACCGAAATCACAAATGATCATAAAGTGGTCATATTATGAATGTAATAATGGTAGGTGCTACTACTGGTACTAGTATTATGTTGATTCATCACTGTCATTATTTTGATAATCCTTCTCCTCATTCTGATTGCAATAATAATTCATGTGTGTGGGCGTGTGTGTGCGTGCATGTGTGCGTGCGTGTGTGCGTGCTCATGTGTTTAGGTTCTTCCGCTAATACTCACTGCAATAACCGCACGTGGCTTTACAACGTCGCTCCATGTAACTCTTGGCGTTGTTATAATGTGTATCCGTCGGACATTTTCCTTTCATTTTTCCCCTGTAATATGCACAACGGGACGTTGAGTCCTTACAAGGGGGTGTTGATTCGGTTCCTAAAATAGAAAACGGCCTTGTCTTTTATCGGTGTCTCCGTTCACTTTGTTTTCGCTCGTGTCATTTCGAATAAATTTTGTAAAAAAAACTACCTATGATAAACTACAAGCTAGCTCGTTATGCAACGTTTTGCATGTGGCTTAGGTAAAATTGTCGTCAGTCAAACTTGTGCGTTATTTCATTCATATCCACGAATCAATTCAAGTGACTCTCACAATGATAGTCTTCATATGAATGGCGATTATATTATTTCTTTGTTTCTGCTTGCTTTCTCAAAAAACATGTGACCGATTATTTCAGGAGATTGAAGACTGAATGTCGGTTCGGGCATTGGCTTTGACAAGATACAATATGTAAAGGCCAATATCAATTATGATACTACAA
Organism: Paraescarpia echinospica; assembly: GCA_020002185.1. Classification (NCBI taxonomy): domain Eukaryota; kingdom Metazoa; phylum Annelida; class Polychaeta; order Sabellida; family Siboglinidae; genus Paraescarpia; species Paraescarpia echinospica. The sequence continues at coordinate 43,584,245 of CM034539.1, forward strand.
TAGCATTTCGTTACGATATTTGATAGTGCATTGGATAGTACATAAGCAGGATTTACTGTGGAGTTAATTTACTATACACCAGCATCTAATAGGGGGTATGCACGATTTGAAGGACTACTCTCCAGATGCCGGCAACACCGTACTGTTTCCTGGTAAACAAACCACATTAAGCTAACAGTGACTTAATTCCCCAGATAAAGGATGCACTAACCTTTGTATTCCTTAAAGTTGCATGCTGAGTTAAACTACCATTTCTAACATAGAAAACAGTATTTGTACAATATTATCAATATTTGTTATTTAATAATACTTCCTACGTTTCATGTCTCTTTGGAATTTGATAGTTTATTCGATAAAGTATGCTTTTGCAAAACTATTGGTCGCCATATCCGGCCAGCTGAATAATAAGCGATCATGTTTCGGCTTTTGCGCGGTTTTATCATAAAATTGCATACTATGTGAAAACTGTTTAGAAGCAATTGAGGAAAGTGACATACAGTATATGGGGAATGTGGATTTACTTAAACTTTGTATGTAAAGAGTGTGGAGCACAATAGCGCAACGATAAGAGCTCCAGACTCTCGTCTGAGAGAACGCGGGATCGAATCCTATGCTTGGGCAAGTTCATTTACTCTAAATTGCTTCAGTTCACGCAGCTGTATAAATAAATACCTCGCTATAGACAGTGGTGGATATTTGTGTACAATTAACCTTCGCGCATTAATTGCAGCGTGGCTGAATGCTTTCCGGAGAAGTAGATATGGTGTTTGATTGAACATGTCTGCCAGGAAGTAAAGTTTAGAGCGCTTTGAGCAGTTCTCAGGGTATAAGAACTTACTTTTGTTTAAACAAGGACGATCCCGGAATAAAACTTTAATTATATTTTTTATAATTTGGCTGGCACTGTAAGGTAGAGGAACACTCACCCTCGGGTGCGCAGTATCCCCAATGTCCGTTCCGCGTCTTGCACCAAGGCATCTCTCCAGGGTACACCTCGAAGCACTTGCTGTGAGACTCTCCTTGGTACTCAAAGGGGAAGAGACATTTCGCTCCAATGGCTGTGCCGCCAAATGTGGAGATGACTGTCGAATATGAACGATAAAGAGTGTTGATAAACCGACCGTAGCAACCATAATTTTATACTGTATGCGTCCGTGTGAGCGTGGTTGTGCCGTCCACAGTGAATGGGCGTGCAATCCATTGAATTTGTCTGCCACCAACGTTTAATATTTTAGGTTAGCGAGATCTAGACGTGTGTTGCCGAACTTTAGCCTGAACGTCGCACAAGAAAATGAGGTACTATTGCAAATATGTATATTCATATGAGCACGTACGCACGCACGCACGCACGCACGCACGCACGCTCGCTCGCACGCAGGCACACACACGCAAACACACACACACACACACAAACTCATACGTACACACACGCACACACACGCACACACGCACACACGCACACACGCACACACGCACACATGCACACACGCACGCACGCACGCACGGTCGCACGGTCGCACGCACACACACACAAACACACAAACACACAAACACACACATACAATAATTTACGTTGACAAGCACGACTTTTTTACTTATCCGATTGATTTTTATAAATTGATAAATATCAAACGTACACTAAATCCGATCTATCGTAAGATCGCGTACCTGGACCAGTTGATGCCTTGGCTGCGTATGGTTTCTGGTCAATGTAGATGCCTCTATATAAAGAAAGATAATTCGAATAAATTACGTCACTCGATTGGCAAGTCCCAATTCACAATGTGTCGTTACTGAAATGCCCTGGGGCAGATAGAATAAGGTCAGCCTCTCATAGACTTGTTCGTGATAGTGGTTCGGCAAGTACTGTTATGATACTGCTATGGTGATCACTGACTCTGATGTCACTCGTGGGCTAATTTACTCTGTTAAATTTACTTTGTGTAAGATTTACAACAAAAGAAACAGATTCAGCATATGTAGTAATGGTATTTGTTGTGTTAAATAGTAATAACAGTAACAGTAGAAGTAGAAGTAGTAGTAGTAGTAGTAGTAGTAGTTGTAGTAATAGTAGTGGTAGTAGTAGCATTGGTGATAGTGGCAATAGTGGTGGCGATGGTGGTAGAGGTAGTGGTGGTGGTTGTAGTTACACACGAGGTAAAATTATCTAGGATAACTGCCGACCGGACAGTTCAGTGCGCATCCGATTTTGTTCGATTTTGCCCAAGCCATCTACAGTGTACGAAATGACACGTGACTGACTTACAGCTCAACTTCTCATGTAAACGTCATTACAGTTGCATTGCTCAGTTTTGCATATCTCTGTCTACTAGCTCAAATAATACCGGCAGTTGATACCAACATCACTCAAAACAAACGTACATAGTCAGCGTTCACGTGTAATTCACCGTCCCTATATCTACTTACAATTAATGTATCTGCATTTGATAATCAGGAGGCTGGTCGATTTGGTGTGAGGCTAAACAAACGGATGGCACACATTTGTACGACACTAAATATACTGTGTCACAACAGCATCAACGACACAAATAACGTAAGCTATTATGCGATTAGCTAACATCCGATGTTGGTGTGCAGAGGTTGGTGTGTTTATTTCTATGCCGAATCTAAAGACAAACACATGTTCCCTGTATCATGCGACATTACTTTAAAAGGCAACCAATCGCACTTCTCACACAGGTGACAAGAACTCTTTAGTAGAATGACAGGTTTTGCCTTATAACAAAATGTGTCTCATATTCGACATTCGTAACATATCTTTTTACCTATATATGTATTGACATTCTACATTAGCGCCATCCACCTGCGTGTTGTGACCACACACTTTGCCGGATTCGCAGGAATTGTCGGCAAGGTTGAAGTGTTCTTTTTCGTTCCACCACGCCATCAGGGCATTCTGGGAAGACACGGAAATATGCACACTATCAATGTCACAGTTAATTCTCAGACACGCTCAAAATATTATTAAAACTTTATTTATGTTTAACTACAAACAGCCTGTTCCAAGGCTAACATAGGCGTGGTTTATTTTAGGATGTTTCCTTGTCAAGAGTTAGTGAGTCCACTACAGGTAATACATTTCCCCCTTTTGTGGGACTGTTTACTTCTCATGGCATAGTTACCAGAGACCAGGAATCAACGGATTATTGGTGTTCCTTGCGAAAGACACAGGCAACGCAAGATGAACACAATTGCCCCCAAGTTACGAAACGGCGGTCGATAGTAAGATTCGAACTCCGGTTCTTTGATAAACAATCCTGCTCTCTAATCGCTCGAACGCTGTGTGATGTATGGCGCAGCGTTTGCTAAAATCAGCAAAATAATAAGTCAGTAATTTGTTTAGGCGGGTGAAGCTGGTTACAATCGAATCCCATAAGGGACGTCTCAATAGATCATCCCATTCTGCATGTCGTTCCCTATTATACGGAATCCTCATTTAACACTAAAAATGAGTAAGTCTTTACATACCTTAACTGAAGCTAGCAGTTACATTATTAATTCGTCATCTACTGACGCTACAGTTGAAATGTGTAATACGACAGCTATCGACACAGACGCTAGTAATGACATCACTAATGTGTTAGCTACCACAACTAAAGCTACCAATTACAAAATTAGTGAGATAAATGCAGTAACAGACGCGTTTGCGCCTAGTACAACCATTGGTATAATGCGCTATGGGGGACGTTAAAACGTAAAACTACGTTCATAAAGAAACGTTCTGATATAACCCTGTATCCATACAGTAGGACTACTCAGGGCGCTTAACACTTCACTTCCTGACATATCCGTTCAATGGAACACCGCTTCTCCTGGAAGCATTCCGCCACGCTGCATCTACAGTTCGTATCGTATTTCTACACAAATATCCACCGTTGTCTAGTGCAAGATACTCACTCATATTGCTGCGTGAGCTGCAACGAGGTCAACTGATCGAATATGTCTAAGGATCGGAACCACGATCGTTCAAACCCGGAATGTCTCGACTAAGAATCCGCTGTTCTAAACACTACGCCACGGCACTCTACATTGACAATCTCCTGCAACGACGAAACGCCGTTCTAGTTCTAGTTGGTTCAGCGCTCGGCAACCTCTATTAAATGACTAGTCTTTATATATTTTAGTTACAAAGTTATGGTTTTATGAGGTCTCATTCAACTAGTCAGCCTTTTAAAGAAAATTATCACCAAACTGACATTTCTTTGTTGGAACTGAGGATGGTCATCCTCAGTGGTCATCCATGGTCATCCTCAGTGGTTCTTTTACGTACCAAGTTGAGACGGGACTGACGTTAAGATGATCTCCGGGTCACGAGGGGAACACATGCCTGTCCTGTCTGGGTTTTGAACTCAGAGCGCTGGCATGCAAGGCGAATGTGCTAAACACTACACTATCGCGCTCTCTCACGGTGATCCACTCACCTTGATGTCTTCCTTTATGTCGGCCGCACCCGTCACACTGCTCATGGAAATGTAGAGATTCTCGCCGTAGTCCTCTACTCTGTTGTCGCCTTGACGGTGGTGGAAGAAATTGTCTCCGCATGCTGCCCAGTCGGCGGCATACTTGGCAATCTTATTGTTCTACCTCTACAGCAAAACCAACCCCACGTCAGCACGTGCCGTATAAGATTGAGGTCTGGTCGAAAACGCCTTCACGTTATATGCTTATACATTTAAACATATTCGTTATACATAATATAGTTATGCATTCACATCTAAGCATATTCTTATATTTCTTTCACGCGGATCACATGTTATATTATAATTAAGATTTGTTATATTAGACTTGATTGATGTACATGGCTAAAAATTGCCGCTTGTGCAGTTGTCTTGGACAAGTGGATTAACCGTCGGTCAAGGGAATCTGTTTCTACTGATTACCTGTGGGACATTTGAGCCATTTACAGCATGCACAACTTAACCTATTGATTCGTCTATTTTTTGTAAGTTAATTACGAGAAAAATTTTGTCAAACCTGTTCAATGTAAGAAGTGCATTACTGTACGGATTAGTGAATTCCTTATTCTACTTGTCCGTTCGATAAGTATGTAATTTAACGAATTTCGAGCCTTGCTGTTTCCCCCTGTTATAAGCGAACTACAAAAAGGATAGTTTTCTACAAATATCGTGAGGACTCGATAGTATAACCTTTCCGTCAACGTGCTTGAGAATTTGTTGTTGGCCTCAGCTAACGCCTAATTATATTTCGCATTGTCACTATACATTGTCACTATACACTTGGAAACCCCAGAAAACGCCGACATATATCAATGACGCAGTGCACAAGTTCCACAGGTACACATCAACGTATGCATCGTTAAACCCCATAACTTCAAAAAATATTATAATTTTAGTAATTCATGTTATGTTATTGTCTGATGTCCATGCGTTACACTAACGCAAGTTACAAATTGTACGGAAACGTATATGCTAGCAATAAGTCAATCAGTCGAAAATTACATGTACCGTACCAGGTAATAATATCCTGATAAAGAGAGGCGCTAACCGGAAGATTGCTGACCAGTTATGCGTCCTATGAAAAACTAAATAAATCTAAATAACTCATATTTTTAATGCAAAGCCAGTTGATCGGTCATAGGTCAATCTTCCAACGACTCGAAAATACATAGAAAAAGGCGAGTTAACGTATTAATAATCAATTCAACATAAATAAAATTGTTTTAGTGGGGTGTACTGAAGACGACGCACGGTCTTATCATCTTTTTCATTTTAGTAGCAGGCGGCGACACGTTCGCTCGGAGTTCATTGTGTAGAGAGACAATGATGTTTGTCAGTTCTCCTGAAATCACGACTTGCTCAACGACGTCACCCGCTGCCGGATCTACAATGACATTGCACTGGCTGCGTCAACCTTCAAAAACTCACAGTAGTGCTCCTCTCTCTCTCTCTCTCTCTCTCTCTCTCTCTCTCTCTCTCTCTCTCTCTCTCTCTCTCTCTCTCTCTCTCT
>CM034539.1:43591232-43593732 GCA_020002185.1 Paraescarpia echinospica
TGTGGGTACTGGCATGTATGCTGATACCTTTACATGTACTGGATAGAGAGGACTACGCATTGTCATGTTTACTGCTACTTGTGAATGTTCGGGATATACAAGTGTTTGTACTGTCATGTTTACTGCTACCTGTAGGTGTGCGGGATAGAGAGGTGTGTGTGGGTATTGGCATATATGCTGATACCTTTACATGTACTGGATAGAGAGGACTGCGTATTGTCATGTTTACTGCTAATTGTGAATATCCGGGATAGAGAAGTGTGTGTACGTATATGTTTATTTTTAAATGAAGGTGTGCGACATGGCGAGGTGTGTATTTGCATGTTTACTGGTATGTGTATATGTGCGGAATAGAGAGGTATGTGAAGTGTAATGTGTACTGTTACATCTACGTGTGCGGGATAGAGAGGTGTATGTTTCGTAACCCGTCAATAAAGACATTTATACACAAGATATTTACCTGTGTTTTGTAGAAGTGTGAGTTAATTATGCACGCTCTGGTGAAATGTGTAACTCGGTTACCACAACGTGACATTCAGCATTAATAACTAAAAAACGCGTTTGTTGAACTTCTTTTGTGCACACACAAATTATAGGCTGAACCATGTATCACAAATATCTGTGAACTCAACAACCCTCTATCTGACGTCGTAAATGTTGTTGTAATTGTGATATGTCATTTCCCATACCCACGCACCTAGGTTAATATAGAAACGCCAACCCTTGTCAACTTCATTGCCCAAATTAATTAGAGGTCGAATGTAATTAGGATTATTTATCCAGAACATGCTGGCAAGAAGGTTAACCGTAGTTGTCATAAGGACTTCTTCAGATGTAAGCATTTAAATGCATAAATGCGTACCTGGGGCGCTGTTTTCATCTGAATGCAGTGTCCACGTATGGCTGACGATCTGTGCAGCCACCCCCGAAAGAGGCACGGCTTTTCTTTCAACGTGTACTAATGTTCCCACGCCGCACATGTCGATTATTCCATCACAGTTCGCCCACGCTGGGGAAATTTATATTACTCGACATGCGAGAAATTTGAAACTGGTTCTGGTATTGATAGTCTCGTGTTAAACATGTTTCGCTAAAAAGATGATCCTACTAAGTATCGACTGCTCCACACAAATGTGATACTTAGTGTATCATCAGCATCAGACAAACTACTAGATTTACTTGGGTTTGGCCCAATTGAAATTCGGCGAAAACATTTGCATGTCTCTATTGTTACCTAACCCTGCCCATAACCGTAACTAACTATAACTATTTTGTATAGAGCACGGTGGTGCAGTATTTAGAGCAACGGACTTTCAATCGAGATATTCCGGGTTCGAATTGTCTTGCTGTCGCTTCGAGTTCATTCACTCTACGTCACACCAGTTCACTCATCTGTATGAATGAGTACCTTGCTATAGACAGTGGCGGGTATATGTGTACGAATAGTCTTCGTGCAGTAATTGCAGTGTGGCTTAATGATTCCCAGAGAAGTCGATCTGGTGCACGACTCAACATAACTGCTAAGGAGTATAATTTAAAGCGTTCTGTGCAGTCGTAAGGACTGGATACCTCGCTATATAAGAACTTACCTTTATATTTTCTACAACTGACCCTAACCGCAAGCATGACTGACTCAAACCCTAACTACGTATAACAATAATCTAAACCTTAATTAATAATAATCTTACACAATATCCATGTATTCCCGTCGTCTGAGTGATCCAGAAGATTATGCACTCGACCTTTCTGCTGTACATTTTGATATAAAGCTATTCACATTATATCAATTTAACAGATATACCGATATGATATTTAAGTTGCGCTCTTTATTAACGGACCGTGCATCGGTAATGGTGTGTAGAGCGTGGACGTATGTCCTGCAGAACATAAACAATTGTAATAATAGCACACACATTCTCAAATGCACAATAATTAATCCACACGCTGTGTAACTTGTGGTGTACCCTCATCAGATGACTGCGCCTTGATTAAGTACATTGTTCTATGAAAGAAACATAAAGCCTTGTTATCAGCATTAAGTCAAGTTCTTTGTACAGGGTAGTATTCGTCATGTCAGAATCTGTCACGTTTCTGCCAACAGATTACGCTACTAAACAAAATGCGGATATTAATTAATCCTCATGTAATCACAGAGTTTTTATTGTGCGCACATTTGAATGACTGCAGCAATATGCGTAGCAGTGCTAGGCGCCTACATTATACCGAGTGCCCGTTTTGTTAGGTTATTAACATATGATAAGCGAATATGTGTTATATTAAATGTCCTCACTATTTTGATAATATTGAAACGTTCGGGGTAATTGAGCATGATTAAAAATAATGCGTTCTGTGTTTATTATTTTATCTAACAACCGAAGCATTAAAATGCATTCCATCTCGACACATGTATTATGTCTTCTGCAAAGTAATGCATTTTTGTACCGTAACACTTAATCAAGGTAAGTGCAGCAATTAAATCAACGACGATGTTCCAATATTC
>CM034539.1:43598732-43673847 GCA_020002185.1 Paraescarpia echinospica
TGGTTTCGCTGTAGAGATGGAACAATAAGATTGCCAAGTATGCCGCCGACTGGGCAGCATGCGGAGATAATTTCTTCCACCACCGTCAAGGCGACAACAGAGTAGAGGACTACGGCGAGAATCTCTACATTTCCATGAGCAGTGCGACGGGTGCGGCCGACGTAAAGGAAGACATCAAGGTGAGTGGATCACCGTGACAGAGCGGGATAGTGTAGTGGTTAGCACACCCGCCTGGCATGCCAGCGCCCTGAGTTCAACACCCAAATAGGACAGGCATACTACTTGGTTAAAAACATGGCTCTCAACATTGGGGACTGTGTACCCATCGTGACCCGGAGATCATCTTAATGTCGGTCCCGTCTCAACTTGGTACATAAAAGAACCACTGAAGATGACAGGCACCCTGGCAGTGACCATCCTCATTGCCAAGAAAGAAATGTCAGTTTGGTGATAATTTTCTTTAAAAGGCTGACTAGTTGAATGAGACCTCGTAAAATCATAACATTGTAACTAAAATATATAAAGACTAGTCATTTAATAGAACGTTGCCGAGCGTTGAAATAACTAGAACTAGAACGGCGTTTCGTCGTTGCAGGAGATTGTCAATATAGAGTACCGTAGCGAAGTGTTTAGAACAGCGGATTCTTCGTCGAGACATTCCGGGTTTGAACGATCATGGTTCCGATCCTTAGACATATTCGATCAGTTAACGTCGTTGCAGCTCACGCAGCAGTATGGATGAGTACCTTGCTCTAGACAACGGTGGATATTTGTGTAGAAATACTATACACACTGTAGTTGCGTGGCGGAATGCTTCCCAGAGACGCGGTGTTCCATTGAACGGATATGTTAGGAAGTGAAGTGTAAAGCGCTCTGAGTAGTCCTACTGCCTGAATACAGGGTTATATCAGAACGTTTCTTTATGAACGTAGTTTTACGTTTTAACGTCCCCCATAGCGCATTATACCAATGGTGGTACAGCATTTATCTAGGCGCTGCATTTATCTCACTCATTTTGTAATTGGTGGCTTCAGTTGTGGTAGCTACCACATTAGTGATGTCATTACTAGCGTCTGTGTCGATAGCTGTCGTATTATACATTTCAACTGTAGCGTCAGTAGATGACGAATTAATAATGTCACTGGTAGCATCAGTTAAGGTAAGTCAAGACTTAGTCATTTTTAGTGTAAAATGAGGATTCCTTATAATTGGGAACGACATGCAGAATGGGATAATCTGTTGTGACGTCACTTATGGGATTCGATTGTAAGCAGCTTCATCCCCCTAAACAAATTATCGATTTATTATTTTGCTGCGCCATATATCACCCGACGGTCGAGCAATTAGAGAGCAGGGTTGTCTATCAAAGAATCGGAGATCGAATCTTACTATTGACCGCCGTTTCGTAACTTGGGGGCAGTTGTGTTCACCTTGCGTTGCCTGTGTCTGTGGCAAGGAACACCAATAAGCCGTTAATTCGTGGTCTCTGGTAACTATGCCATGAGAAGTAAACAGTCCCACAAAAGGGGGAAATGTATTACCTGTAGTGGACTCATTAACTCTTGACAAGGAAACATCCTAAAATAAACCACGTCTATGTTAGCCTTGGAACAGGCTGTTTGTACTTAAACATAAGTCAAGTTTTATTAATAATATGTTGAGCGTGTCTGATAATTAACTGTGACATTGATAGTGTGCATATTTCCGTGTCTTCCCAGAATGCCCTGATGGCGTGGTGGAACGAAAAAGAACACTTCAACCTTGCCGACAATTCCTGCGAATCCGGCAAAGTGTGTGGTCACTACACGCAGGTGGGTGGCGCTAGAGTAGAATGTCAATACATATATAGGTAAAAAAGATGTTACGAATGTCGAATATGAGACACATTTTGTTATAAGGCAAAACCTGTCATACTACTAAAGAGTTCTTGTCACCTGTGTGAGAAGTGCGATTAGTTGCCTTGTAAAGTAATGCAGCATGATACATGTAAAATGTGTTTGCCTTTAGATTCGGCATAGAAATAAACACACCAACCTCTGCACACCAACTTCGGACGTTAGTTAATCGCAGAATAGTTCACGTTATTTGTGTCGTTGATGCTGTTGTGACATAGTAAATTTTTAGTGTCGTACAAATGTATTCCATCCATTTGTTTAGCCACACACCAAATCGACCAGGATACTGATTATCAATTGCAGATATATTAATTATAAGTAGATATAGGGACGGTAAAATACACGTGAACGCTGACTATGTACGTTTGTTTTGAGTGATGTTGGAATCAACTGCAGTTATTATTTGATGTAGTAGACAGAGATATGCAAAACTGAGCAATGCAACTGTAATGACGTTTGCATGAGAAGTTGAGCTATAAGTCAGTCACGTGTCATTTTGTGCACTGTAGATGGCTTGGGCAAAATCGAACAAAATCGGATGCGGATACGCACTGAACTGTCCGGTCGACGGTTATCCCAGATCATTCTACCTCGTGTGTAACTACAGTCCTCCGTGAGTACAACAACAAAAACAACAACAAAAACAACAAGAACAACAACATCATCACCACCATCAAGAATAATAAACACACTACCATCACAACCACCACCACCTCAACCACCACCACTACCACCACTACCACCACTACCACCACTACCACCACCGCCACCACTATTACCACTATCAACAATACTACTACTACTACTACTACTACTACTACTACTACTACTACTACTACTACTACTACTACTGCAACTATTAATGTTATATACATTTCTAACACAACCAATACCATTACTACATATGCTGATTTTGTATCTTTTGTTGTAAATCTTACACAAAGTAAAGCTAACAGAGTATATAAGCCCACAAGTGACATCAGAGTCAGTGACCACCATAGCCGTATCATAACGGTACATGCCGAACCACTCTATCACGAACACGCATATGAGAGGCTGACCTTGTTGTGTCTGCCCCAGGGCATTTCAGTAACGACACATTGTGAATTGGAACTTGCCAATCGAGTGACGTAATTTTTATTCGATTTATCTTTCTTTATATAGAGGCAACTACATTGACCAGAAACCATACGCAGCCAAGGCATCAACTGGTCCAGGTACGCGATCTTACGATAGATCGGATGTAGTGTACGTTTGATATTCATTAATTTATCAAAATCAATCGGATACGTAAAAAAGTCGTGCTTGTCAACGTACATTATTGTATGTTTGTGTTTGTGTGTGTGTGCGTACGTGTGTGCGTGTATGCGTGCGTGTGTGCATGTGTGCGTGTGTGCGTGTGTGCGTGTGTGCGTGTGTGCGTGTGTGCGTGTGTGCGTGTGTGCGTGTGTGCGTGTGTGTGTTTGTTTGTGTGTGTGTGTGTGTTTGCGTGCATGCGTGCGTGCGTGCGAGCGAGCGTGCGTGCGTGCGTGCGTGCGTACGTACGTACGTACGTGCTCATATGAATATACATATTTGCAATATTACCTCATTAAATGTATCGGTGGATAGTTTTTTTTGTGCGACGTTCAGGCTAAAGTTCGGCAACACACGTCTAGATCTCGCTAACCTCAACTATTAAACGTTGGTGGCAGACAAACTCAATGGATTGCACGCCCATTCACTGTGGACGGCTCAACCATGCTCACACGCGGACATACAGTATACGGTTGCTACGGTCGGTTTATCAACACTCTTTATCGTTCATATTCAACAGACATCTCCACATTTGGCGGCACAGCCATTGGAACGAAATGTCTCTTCCCCTTTGAGTACCAAGGAAAGTCTCACAGCAAGTGCTTCGAGGTGTACCCTGGAGAGATGCCTTGGTGCAAGACGCGGAACGGAAAGTGGGGATACTGCGCACCCGAGGGTGAGTGTTCCTCTAGCTTATGGTTCAGGCAAATACAAAAAACATTGAATTACAGCTTTATTCCGGGATCGTCCTTGTTTTAATAAAACAGTTCTTATTACCTGACGACTGCTCAAAGCGCTTTACACTTTACTTCCTGGCAGACCTGTTCAATCAAACACCATTTCGACGTCTCTGGAAAGCATTCAGCCACACTGCAATTAATTCGCGAGGGCTAATTGTACCCAAATATCCACCACTGTCAATAGCCAGGTATTCATTCATACAGCTGCGTGAACTGAAGCAATTTAGAGTAAACGAACTTGCCCAAGCATAGGATTCGATCCCGCGTTCTCTCAGACGAGTGTCTGGAGCTCTTATCGTTGCGCTATTGTGCTCCACACTCGTTACATAAAAAGTTTCAGTAAATCCACATTCCCCATATACTGTATGTCACTTTCCTCAACTGCTTCTAAACAGTTTTCACAATAGTATGCAATTTTATAATAAAACCGCGCAAAAGACGAAACATTATCGCTTATTATTCAGCTGGCCGGATATGGCGACCAATACTTTTGCAAATGCATACTTTATCGAATAAACAATCACATTCCAAAGAGACATGAAACATAGAAAGTATTATTAAATAAAAAATAGTTCTAACGTTGCATAACGAGCTAGCTTGTAGTTTATCATAGGTAGTTATGTTTGCAAAATTAATTTGAAATGACACGTGCAAAAACAAAGAGAACGGAGACACCGATAAAAGACAAGGCCGTTTTCTATTTTAGGAACCGAATCAACACCTCCCTGTAAGGACTCAACGTCCCGTTGTGCATATTACAGGGAAAAAATGCAAGGAAAATGTCCAACGGATACACATTATAACAACGCCAAGAGTTACATGGAGCGACGTTGTAAAGCCACGTGCGGTTATTGCAGTGAGTATTAGCGGAAGAACCTACACACATGCGCACACACACACGCATGCACGCACGCACACGCCCACACACGTGAATTATTATTGCAATCAGAATGAGGAGAAGGAATATCAAAATAATGACAGTGATGAATCAACATAATACTTGTACCAGTAGTAGCACCTACCATGAAAACATTCATAAGATGACCACTTTACGATCATTTGTGATTTCGGTTGTTTGACATATTGAACTGACAACAATTTGTTGCACTTAAAAAACCTGGAAAGTTCCATGACTGGCTCATCAAGTGCGCAATGTGTGCAAGCTTAAGATTATCTATATGCATATCGTTCAACATAATATACAAACCATCGACAAGAAAAACTAGTTTTTATACTATGTCTTTAATGCAACAAAGCATCTGCAACAAAGGTAATACTGGTCTCTCTGTCTCTCTGTCTCTCTGTCTCTCTGTCTCTATGTCTGTCTGTCTGTCTGTCTGTCTGTCTGTCTGTCTGTCTGTCTGTCTGTCTGTCTCTCTCTCTCTCTCTCTCTCTCTCTCTCTCTCTCTCTCTCTCTCTCTCTCTCTCTCTCTCTCTCTCTCTCTCTGTCTCTCTGTCTGTCTCTCTCTCTCTCTCTCTCTCTTCTCTCTCTTCTCTCTCACTCCTTCACACACCACTATACCTCAGTGTAGATATTATAAATTTGTAATACATACATAGCATGCCGTATTAGGATCCGCCAATTTGTTCTCAATTTCTTTTTCGATCGTCGTCATCTCTTGTCCTTGCTTTTGTATTGAATATATGTCGAAAACATCCTGCAGCACAGAACTCGTGTGAACTGTGCGTATTTTCAAAAGCAATCCTATCACAGGAGCGTGTACCGGCACATGTTGAATCTGCAGAACTTGTACCGTTAGACCATTACAACGTACATTCATCCGCCATGAATACAACAGCCCCGTAGATACACCAGTGTGTAGTACAGTCTTGGGACTGGTCTCTATGGATGTATCAACTTTTATCATCAATTATTATGTATTGTTAATGTACTATTGTTTATGGTTTCTCATAATAAATTATCTCCGTCACTGTCTGTCTGTCTGTCTGTCTGCCCGCCTGTCCGCCTGTCCGCCCACCCGCCCGCCCGCCCGCCCGCACTGCTCTTGTGTTACCTCAGCATACCTGTATCGCTTACAGACGATTGCACTAACAGAGAAGACCAAAAAAGATAGCTGAAATCGAGCAACTGAATCGAGGCCAGTTTCACCCCTAACAGCAGGGAATCAACTGAAGAATAATAACTACAGTTACTTTTTGGCATGTGAGTTCCCGTTTTAACAAGGTTTGTTTTTATTTCAGAGTGTTCAGGTGTTGCCGAATGCCAGAATGGTGGCGACCTGGTGGGCTGCTCCTGTCACTGTAAGGGCGGATGGATCGGCGGTGATTGTGGAGGTTCGTAGCTTCAGCTAACTCTCTAAACATCGACATTCTCCAGTCCTGTTTTAAAGAGAGACGACAGTACGTTCTTCTGACCGGAAGTAGCCAGCGTTGTTATTTGAAACAGGAAGTCTGCTGTGTTGAACGTGGGAAAATCGGAAATCGTTAAACATCAGTGAGCGTTGCGGTCAGCAATAATGCCAGTAAAGCTTGTTTTGAAACTGGATGTTTGGTTTACCTTTCAACATGCTCCGAGATCGTATCTTCCAAATTGCAAACGTTTAAACGTTTCACTAAGCACGACTTGACGGGCGGTATACTTTCAACATAGTTACTATAATCTTGGGAACATTATTTAATTATTAAATACATAACTATGAACAGACAGCCTCCTTTTAACATTGGCCGATCATCTCAGCTGTAGTTAGAACTGAATCAACCATATCTACTTCTTGTTATACACAGATACTTACGGATACAATGTGGAACGAATGAATCTGCCCACAGTTCGATGCAACAGCATGTCGACTAAAATCTGGAATATGTTGATTGAGAGTCCGATTAAACCCCATGTGTAGTTGCGTCGACATCGTATAAACAACTGATGATATACACTAAGCTATATATATGTCGTTATGTACAGAGCTTGTGGCGTAGTTTATAATAAGATGTTTTCAATCATGATTCTGGTAGGACGTAATCCCCACTTGCGAAATGTTAGTGATTTATTGTTAAGGTGCCCCGCTACGGTTCAGTATATCCTGGAGAAGTTACCTTACCATAACAAAACTAAAGTGTTTTTCGTATTTGTTGACAGTATGCATTCTAAAGGAATGCAAGAACGGAGGCACCTTTGATCAAGCAAGCTGCTCATGCAAATGCCCTGAAGGATTTGGAGCCGCCAACTGTACGTGATACAAAACTAGGGCACCACATGTACGCACGCACACATACACGTACATATACACGCACACATACGCAAACGCACACAACACACACACACACGCAGATTGTTTAGTTATGTAAATAGTTAGATATATACTTGCTCCCATGTAATTCTAGCGTATTACATTCGTAACATATAAATGAAAAACCTTATGATTTGTTCCTATCTGATCCCTCTAGACGTTCACCTGTTTCCAACATAAAGATACTACGGATATTTATTTCTAAATTCGTGTATGTAAAATATATTATTACGATCGAATTCCACGAATAGCACAATGTCAATAGAAATAAACCAGCACCAAACTACGAGGTGGTCATACAAATCCAGTAAGACTTACAATGTTTCGTATTGATCTACACCACCTCCACCAATACCTCATATGGGACTTGAGACTTCGAAAGTTCCAACATGTTTCCAATACATCAGGTCCTACATACCAACCTGCCCGGTACTGAGATCTATAATAGCACCAATGCCCGTTACTACTTCAAAAACCCAATATGTGGCGCCACTGTAACGTTCCAACATGTTTCCAATACACCAGGCCCTACCTACCGACCTGCCCGGGACTGATATCAATAATAGCATCAATGTCCATTACTATTTCTTTCACCCAATATGTGGCGCCACTGTAGCGATTTAATGTTTGAGACTTCGCGAATTGTTGTTACCACCCGTAAATGGGGAGGTATCCCTGTCTTCATTTACGCACGACCCCTTGTGAATGTGGTATTTCCAGCAAGGCTCTTTCAGCACGTAGGCATGACATTTTTTCTCTTATGTTGATACAGGCGGATGCTTTGACAACCCGGATCCGTTTTACAATCACGACAAAAGGTTCAAGTGCGGATACAAGTGGATCAAGACAAATGGTCTGTGTCGTTGCCCTCACTGGGGCCCGGCACTGACGCAGGAATGCCCAATCACGTGCGGGTAAGTAAAACAAAGTGAAGATCATACCAAAGTAGTCTTCAGGATAGTTAATATTTGTTGAGTATAATTCTTGTCAAAGCATGCAACGATTTTATATGCTCTATAGACGTTCGTCAGTGTATTAGGAGGGACATGTAACGATCGAGTAAGGATGAATGATGAAGAGAGGAGGCTACAGGAAGTTATGGAAAGAAAGAGCAGAAACAGTGGTTCAACAGTATTATACTGAACGTTCACCCCTGTACAAGGAAAAAGGAGGAAGAACCAATAAAAGTTCAGCCCTTGTTAAGATGATGATTAATCTAAATCACTGATACCTTATGCTATAGGGGGGCGAGGGGCATTTCGAACGTATGCAAAAACGAATTAGTTATAAGTATTTGATACAGTAGTTGTTATGTATGATATCGGTGTTTCTTGCAGTACGTGTCCCAAAGTCGGAACGCATGATCGTGAGTAGACCAGTGACGTCATCTGAAGCGGGGGGAAGAACTCGTGACTTCGAACAACAGAAACGGCTACGAAACAAGGATCGCGCTTACACGTAGACAGCATTAATACTGCACAAAGCTGGCTGGTTTCTGCAATGTATTGTACACCATAATTATCAAATGATGCATTAGTAGGCATTTTAACACGCTCATAATTAAAAAACATACACTGAATTCGAATGTAAACGTTTTGAAGACGTCATTTGCATACCTACCGTACGTAGTGTTAAGTTTAATTCGAATTTAACACTTTTAAGGATTTAATATGCATGCGTACCGTTTAAACATTAAGAATAGGTACGATGATGAATTGTTTACATAAAATTATAATTAATTTGCGTTGAAATAAGCCGCAGTACAATAAATATAGTTGTTATGATTTCGCCTTTAACATGTATTATGACGTCATGGCTCCAACAAGTGAGTCTTTTACCCCGATTATGTCGAATACATGTTTTGGTTCATCTATTGTACATGCCATTTAACAAGAATCAAGAGGTAGACGATTAAATTTGACTTGGAAAAATAGTTTTCCTTGTTGTTACTTTGGTGATAGTTTTTGCACTCTGATATTTCGTGGAATTACCTATTTTCAGTTAGTGCAGCTCTCAGAAAAGTGTGTGGAATTATAATTGATACATAATCAGTAACCCCGATCATTTATCTTTGTTTATGCCAACTGTCATATGCGTCCGGGGATCGAGACTAGGCAAACTGTGAGCTAAGAAATGGGTATATACTGATGACGCTGGACATGCAGTGTAGGTTTAATTGAACACAATCATTATCACTCATCAAAAATTGCAAAAACAACTACGAACACCATTTTTGTCTACATTGAATCCTTATTGTTCCTTATTGTCAGTCAAAGTATATTTCTGCACCTTCTTCATACCATCTTTCACGGCATCCTTCTTGCCTGACAGAAGTGTAGAATCATCCGGTCTCTTCGTGAACTCCGTCACGTGTAACGGCCTACGTCTGGCCTTCAAGTGTTGGGCTGTATTTTGTCCTACGAAGCCATTCTTGCGGAGAACGTATCGTCGATCTAGGTGCAACTTGTTCGCGACCATGCTTCCTGCCCGACTTCTCTTCAGGTAACGTCCTGTGAAGAGTGACTGCCTTTTCTTGACTGGAATATCTTGCATTTCCATCACAAATGATTCATGGGCAGCGAGAATCTTTCTCACTTCTTTGTTTCGCGAAGAGTTCAATCCGCCATTCCTCATCTTTATGTCAGCACGGCGAACCGGCGTTGACAAAACCGTGTTTATGGGAGTCGTATCAGTTCTTGCTTGCCCTTATCCTTCTTTCTGATTACGAGTAGAGCGCTTTAAATGTTTCTCCAAAACACATACACGTCTTTGCAGCCTCTTCGTCTTCACCTTCAAGGCTTTTAGCTTCTTTTGGACAGATGGCCTCCTTTTCCTGGGTAGGTTTCCAGCAGTCGGTATTTTAGGTGTCAAGTCAGCTCCTAATTCTTATGTTACTCATGAATGTAGTTGGGGAAAATTCATCTTCACGACGAGGGTTTATCTGAAGGAAACAGACAAGGACACCGGTTGTATTTAAGTTAAGAAGTTATAACATGAACTATGAATATTTAACCGGAAATTAAATGTTTCGTGAAACTACGGTTTACAAATATGTGTTAGTTTTATAATGTAAGAGAAATAAGTATATATCACTATGCGGGCGGTAGTTTGTGAGACCATTGGAAAGTTGTGTCCACAACAAGAACATCGGTTGTCATAATCATAGCCCATGCAGTTGGTTTGTAAACGATACCAATCCTCCACTGTGACCTATATATTACAGGGAAGAAACATGCCTTATTTAGCATGCAAACATAAAGCAACACATGCAGCCAAATATCAAGTATACACTTATGCAAATATCTGCTTAGTTGTACATTATCCTGTTACATATTTCTGAAAGGAATATAATACCTCTTGCATAAATTGTATGTTGTAATGGTTTACAATTTGTAACACAACACACAATGCCTGATAACGGTACGTACTCTGAGTCAGCCAAACTCTGCGAAGACGTAGGCAGCTCACTTGTAGTAGGTGGAAGGGATGGGTCGTGTCTGTTCGACCTCCTAACTTCCATTGTAGGAGTTGCCGCTGCAGATATTTTGCTCTATATGCAAACATTTACATCTTGCAGATTATTAATAAAATACTTATACATTAAATATTGATATGTAACTGAAAGTTTACATATAATATTAAACTAAATATAGACAATTACTTGAAGATAAGTCAAACTCAAGACATATATGTTAACGTACGCAACTTACATTTATAGTGGGGGTCTTGTGCTATCTTTCTTTCACGGTAACAGTGCGAGATCTTAACCCAATACGTTTGCGTGTCGTGGCTTGCCATAATAACGCCTCTTTGTTTGACAGGGTATTCTAAAAATGTAGAACGCAATATTAGTTATTCTCTATTTTGTTTTTGTTAAACGCTTAAATGCTTTTGAAAATAATTCCACGAGGTGAGCAGATCACGTGAGATAACGGATACAGTAGTATGTAAGCGATATGCGTTGCAGGATCACACCCATAGCTGCATGTCCAGCCTTACCGCCGTGAGTGAGTGAGCCCATTGACCACAATTCTTCAAATTACCTTTTAATATCCCCAAAATGCATTATATTGTTTTGCTACCTGTCTTGTTTTTCAAACGTATATTGATAGTTATTATTTAAACGGAACTTTTCTTAGATATGTTGATTTTTTATCATTAATCAGCAGGTGTCCAACGTCAAACATACAGTATGTTTTGTTTGTAATAATGTGTTCTTCTAAATTGTATGTGAAATGTTTGATTTTATATGAAGGGCAACATGTACTTGACACATCTACACTAAAAGTTAGGATATCAGTGTCAACTACAGCCGGTAAATATACAATTGATTAAATTGGCGTGTCCTGCGTCATCAAGTTGCTTCAACATTAGGATTGTCATATATTAACTTTCCCGCAGATCAACGTATCACATTAGCGTTCATTGGTTTGTTAGAACACAGTTGTTAAGTATATTAACGCTATAAGTGGTGTTACCTTTATTAATTTAACATATTAGCCTTATTCTTTTATATCATTTCACGTACATATAGAAACACAAATCATCAAATATTTATTGTATGAAACAAACAAATACCCACCAGCATAGAGACGACCGCCACGAATGCACTGATCACTGTAGTTCCTATCTATCAAAGTACACTGTAGAGTGAGTGCGCTCTCAGCAGTGTTTTTCGGTAATCCCACAGATGACGATGGACACGCAGTGACGCTGGACACGCTCCAATATCTGTTTTTTCCTCATTTGACCAAGAAGTAGTGTGAATATTGCTATTGTTATTGATGGAGTTATAGCATGGTGGTTGCTGGTACGTACGAAAAAATTTAAAACGGCGTACGTTTCCTCTTGTTTTGAAGATAGCCTTTTCTATCTATGACGCTGGACACGCAGCCAAAACGCCACACCATACTTTTTTTACTTTAACGTGTTATATTTTCGTCGAATTTAGTTTTAGACCAATACTTTTTTCGTATATCGTTTACTTAACATGTAGTAACAGAACACATGTATACGTATCCTACAATAATAATAATAAATTAATGTAATTAACTCGTGTAAACCGATGACGATGGTCACGTAAAAATTGGTTATTATAGAAATACCAGTGTACATTTTTTATTTTTTATTTTTTAAGCACGATTTTGTTACTGTAAATTCCCATTACATACTCCATTTGCCCAGTGAACTAAAACAAAACAAATACAGCATTGTTTTTGTATGGCTTTACTTAAAACTTTGGAAACTTCAATTGGACACACCATTTTGGGCTTTTTTGGCATTTTACGGCCAATTTCTGCCATTTTAAAAATTAAAAAGGCTGTCAAACCTTACATGTGCTGAAAGAAAGTAGTGACATCAATATATGGTGAAAATGTCGTTAGACTGACTTTATAATTGAAGATGTGAGATACAAAATACATGATTTTTGTCAACTGTACACTTTTTAGACACTGACCCTTATTCATACATATGAATGAACTGGAGCAAAGTAGGATAAACGAACTACCCTAATATTCGAAACGGCAGCACATTCGAACAAGGGTTCTCTCGATTGAGAATCCGACGCTCTAAGCACTGCATTCCATATTATG
Organism: Paraescarpia echinospica; assembly: GCA_020002185.1. Classification (NCBI taxonomy): domain Eukaryota; kingdom Metazoa; phylum Annelida; class Polychaeta; order Sabellida; family Siboglinidae; genus Paraescarpia; species Paraescarpia echinospica. The sequence goes on from CM034539.1 coordinate 43,611,506, forward strand.
TTATGCGTGGGTGCGTGCGTGCGTGCGTGCGTGCGTGCGTGCGTGCGTGCGTGCGTGCGTGTGTGTGTGTGTGTGTGTGTGTGTGTGTGTGTGTGTGTGTGTGTGTGTGTGTGTGTGTGTGTGTGTGTGTGTGTGTGTGTGTGTGTGTGTGTGTGTGTGTGTAAAAACGCCCCGGATAGCTTACACACTGAAAGCTTTGCAGATATTAATATCCCATAATCAACCAGTTGACCCATCGGCTTAAATTTTTGCCTGTGTCTCAAAACGAGTGTTGGATCAATGAGTCTTATCGTCACATAACGGGTCATTCTGTCTGATCCTGGGTTTGGCAAGGGGTGCATATTTATGCATACAAACTCTCGGGCTTATCGGACGCATCTGGCGATCAGAATGCATTCAACCAATGTATTCAAGTACTAACAACGTCATTACAGAATGAAATTTCAAACGCCCTGCATGACGCTTATACAAATTAAATTCATGAACACAGCATTTCAGGTACACCCACACCTATCAGTGCCCCCAAGCAACACGATTTGAACCCCACCAAACTCACACGCTCCCTGCCTTTGCCTATACAACATCTTGGCATAACAATTTGCCACGGCACGCAACAATTACCACAGCGCTACCAAATTAGAATCAACTACACTGTACATGTCATTTGCTTTCACCTAGGCGGTTGTACTGTAGGCTACTGCGGTGACAAAACCTTGACCGACAGGGTAGTTATACGTACACTAGCCTAGTATCTAGTTGTGCAGGAGTGTGAGACGATGTTTACGTAGCGTCCCACTGAGTACTATTGGTAGTAATGAGCGAAGAAGAAAGCACACCACTTGTCGAGTAACTACTACACTAAGTACCGGGCACACGGAACAGAAGAGCACCAACCACTGAAATCTATTCTGACGACGGATAGTTCGCTTTATTAAATTATTACCAATTATATGCAATGGTCGGCGGAATGGCACTTCTTGAAATCGATTGTCACTTATAACCAGGCAAGATAATACTTAGGGTTGTAATGAGTCATCGATGAATTGTTATACGTTTTCTTAAAGGACACGCAAACACATTTTACAAAAGTTTTATCGAGTTGACAGTTGTCAGAATCATGCATTGGAAACTTGTACCTTTCAAGATCACAAAGCCAGAAGGCACTATTTAATCAATCTATCAGGTTTAAATTAATATTTCATTGTGTCAAGAGCTTAATAGGTATTTGATCTAGAGTATTTAAAGTTGCGTGCTAAGTAAAATTATCTTTCTGAACTATTTGTTAAGGACGTATACATAGAAATTAACAAGATTAACTTATTTGATCATACCTGCTACCGTATATGTCGCGTTGGCATTTGATTTCTTATTCAATAAAGTATACGTTTTGTAAAAAAATTATCGATCGCTAGGTCCGGCCAACGGATGTCCTTTCTTTTACGTTGTGTTATATTAAAGTTGCATATTTTGTAAACAAAAAAACAAGCCTATGGAGTTGTGGAAATGGACATAATTATAGTAAATGAGGCAAGGTAATTCATTGATGATTTGTTTTTAAAAGATGGAAGATCTCAGAGTATGTCGTAGAGTGTAGTGGCCAGCGCATGTCTCGTGCGTGCGTTCTTGCGTGCGTGCGTGCATGCGTGCGTGTCCAATCTGTTTAATCAGCATGGAGAACAAGACTGGTAATTAATTGCCTGGTTGGAACGATCGGTGTGCGGCATAGAGACGTTCGTGTACTGTCGGGTGTACTACTACTTGTAGAGGTGATCGGGATAGAGGAATGTGTGTACTGTCATGATTACTGGTACTTGTTGTTGATGTGCAGAATAGAGATGTGTTTGTACTGTTGTGTCTGCTCATACTTTTACATGTGCTGGATAGAAAGGTGTACGCATTGTCATGTTTTCTGCTACTTGTACATGTCCGGGATAGAGAGATGCGTGTACTATCATGTTTACTGCTACTTGTGTAATGGGTGCGGAATAGCGAGGTGTGTGTGCTTACATATACATTGTTAACTGCAAGTGTGCGCTATAGCGAGGTTTGTGTACTTGCATGTTTTCTGCTAGTTGTGTATGTGCGAGATAGAGAGGTGTATGCTTCATAACCCGTCAATAGTGACACTCATACACAACATATTTACCTGTGTTTTGTAAAAGTGCATTTGTGAGTTAATTACGCACGCTCTGGTGAAATGTATAACTCGGTTACCTCAACGACAACGGGGACAGACGTATACAAATCAATATTAACATTATTATTATTATTACTAGCATTTCTATAGCGCCATATCTCCGGGACCAGCCCGTTCATAGGCGCGTACACACATTGTAAGACGTACATGGAAACGAATGTAAAAATATATATGTATAAAGATGCCGGTAAATGTATTAATTATTAAGATTTACAAGATTGTATATATATAATGTGACTAAAATACATGACATATTTGCACAAATATTAAGATAATTAATTAAAAGAATATATATTATGATATATAAAATTATATTAAAAAATAAATAATAATAAATTAATTAAAATACATTATATAATATAAATTAATTAACTGATTAAATACATGTTCATAAAAAAGTGTCCTACAGCACAGTTCCTCAGTCGATATACGCCTGCTTAAATAGATACGTTTTAAGGCAAGTTTTGAATTTATCCAAAGTCTCTATTTGACGAACGTTTATTGGTAGAGCGTTCCAGAGCGTAGGTCCAGACACGGAGAAAGCTCGTCTGCCGTAGCCCTCTAAGTTGTAGCGCGGGACTACAAGCAGATGTAGATCAGCAGATCGGAGGTTGCGGGTGGGCGTATATGGTATTATGAGATCTTGGATATACGATGGAGCAAGACCATGTAAAGCCGTGAAAACAAGGACCAGCAGTTTGTACTGGATACGCCAGCGAACTGGAAGCCAATGCAGTTCGACCAGCACAGGTGTTATGTGCTGGTGCTTTCGGTGTCTTGAAATTAGTCTTGCTGCCGAGTTCTGTACCATCTGCAATTTGTTCATCAGTGCTTCGTTAATGCCGTACAGGACCGCGTTACTGTAGTCCAGCCGCGATGTCACCAGGGCGTGGACTAGTGTCTTACATGCATCAGTAGTAAGACAATGTCTTATTTTTGAAATTGCGTAGAGATGGTATGGTAGTACGCTGATTTGGACATCTGTGACACGTGTGACGACATTGTTAGTCCATAGTCGATTGTAATCCCGATGTTGCGGATGGTCGGTGACGGAACAATGTTACATCCGCATACACTAACACACGAAATGCCATGCAGGTGTTTACGATTTGGTGCCGATATGATAATAGCCTCGGTCTTGTTTTCGTTCAGCAGAAGATTGTGGTCTGACATCCACTGCTTCGCTTCTTCGATGCATCGCTCGATGCGGTCAACCGCAACAGCGGCTTCTCCATCCCGCGTTCCACTCAAGTCAATTTACAATTGGGCGTCATCTGCATAAAGATGGTATTGCAGCTTGTGCCTTCTGAAGATAGCACCCAATGGCAGAGTGTATATGGAGAAGAAAATTGGGCCCAGCACAGACCCCTGTGGGATGCCAGATTCGAGCAATGTTCTATTTGAGTTGTGGCCACTAATGCACACTGACTGAGTCCGGTTCGACAGGTATGACTCCAGCCATTTCAGTGCGATGCCTTCAATGCCTATGCTGCGCAACTGGTTGATTAATATCGAGTGGTCAACAGTATCAAACGCCGCACTCATATCGAGCAGCACTGCCAGCACACCTTTCCTTTTGTCATGGGAATGGAGATGGTCATTCTGAATGCGCACCAGTGCTGTCTCAGTGCTGTGATGTTGTCTGTACGCACTTTGGAAGATGTCCATCAAATTGTTGTCGTCTAGATGCTGGCGAAGTTGGACTGCTACGTGGCGCTCCAGTAACTTTGAAACAAATGACAAGTTCGATATAGGCCGGTAGTTGTTCATCGAGTCTGAATCAAGGTTTGGTTTCTTTAATAGAGGTGTGATCACAGCATGTTTGAAGTTGGCCGGCACGGACCCCGACTCGAGCGACATGTTGATGATTGTAGCTAATGTCGGCGCAAGAATGTCAATGTTGGTTTTCACGAGTGAGGTAGGAAGTGGATCGAGCGCGCTTGATTTTGTTGGACACTTCCTTACCAAAGAGAGAACGCCGTCTGTGGTGATGCCGTAAAACGCATTGACTGTGCAAGACTGTTCACAATGCACGTACTCAGCGTTGACAGTTTGCAGGCGTCTACTCGCTAACTGGCTTCGAATGTCTAACACTTTGCGTGTGAAATGCACTAGAAAGTCATCTGCCAGTTGTGCTATACCAGACACAGGACTGGGCAGTTTTGGAGCAGTTTTTCTCTTCAACAGATCATCCATGATCCTGAACAGTGCTTTGTTGTTACGTGCACATTCATTAATTTTTGTTGTGTAGAATTTGGCTTTCACAGACTGTATTTGCTGTTTGTAAGTTTCACGCTGTCCAGTGTAGATGTCTCGGTGAATCTGCAGCTTTGTCAGTCTCCATTTCCGCTCTGCTTGTCGGAGCTTTCGCTTAGCAAGCTATAATTCCACTGTGTGCCAAGGAGTGTTGGGGCGCACAGTAATTGACCGTGTGATCAACGGAGTGTGGCTGTCTAACAGTTCTTGCAAGGAAGTGTCATATCGTTGCGACAAGTCTGCAATGTTGTTACACGGGCGTGTTGCCAGGTGTGAAAGTTCGAGATCTGATCTGAAATTCATGGGATTAATCGCAGCATATTTTCGATAAGAAACCCGCTTCTTTGTTCGGTTCGGCTTTGGTGCTCGGAGCAGGCAGTGTACAGCGTGGTGATCGGTGAGCAGGGATCCCACCGTCACTGATGTCAGAACGCTTCCTGACGATGGTGAAATGACTAGGTCCAAAATATTGCCGATGGTGTGTGTCGGATCACGAACATGTTGCTGCAAGTTGGTGACGTGCAGGAGATCAGAGAAGTCGTTTGAGTCTTTATTTCCGGCCTTTCCGTAGTGGATGTTAAAATCGCCCACGATAATTAGTCCAGTCAATTGTGTTGTGAAAAGTTCCAGGAGATTGGTGAACTCGGCCATAAACGATGTGTCAATGTCAAGGACACTGTCGTGACATACAGTATTAATAACTAAACAACGCGTTTGTTGAACTTATTTACGAGACACACAACAATGATAGGCTGAACCATGTATCACAAATATCTGATAACTCAACAACCCTCTATTTGACGTCTTAAATGTTATTGTCATTGACAATAATCATGCGTCATTACTCACACCGACGCACCGAGGTTAGTATAGAAACGCCAACCCTTATCAAAATAATTGCCCAAATTAATTAGAGGTCGAATGTATTTAGGCTTATTTACTCAGCACATGCTGGCAAAAGGGTTAACTGTAATTGTCGTAAGGATTTCTTCAGATGTAAGCATTTAAATTGCACGCCTGTGGGTGTTGTGTCCATCTCAATAGATCGGTCACGCATGGCTGACGATCTGTGTGGCAACCCCCGAAAGAGGGACGGCTTTTCTTTCAAAGTGCACGTATGAACCCACGCCGCACATATCGACTATTGTATGCACAGTTCGCCCACGATGGGTGAATTGATAATACTCGACACGCGAGAAATTTGAAACGGGTTCTGGCGTCGATATTCACGTGTCAAACATAACATGTTTCGCTAGAAAACGATCCTACCATGTGTCGACTGCTCACCACAAATGTGATGTTTAGTGTAGTTAACATCAGACAAACTACTAGATTTATATGAGTTCGGCGCAATTGACAATCGGCGGAAAATGACAACATTTGCTACGTATTGCATGTCTCTACGGGGCGGTCGACTAAGTAATCGTTGGTAGCCTAGCCCTACCCATAACCTTAACTAACCATAACTATTTGTACGGAGCGCGGTAATGCAATGATTAGAGCAACGGACTCTCAATCGAGAGATTTCGAGTTCGAATCGTCTTGCTGTCGTTTCGCCTTCATTCACTCTACGTTACACCAGTTCACTCACCTGTATGAGTGAGTACCTTGCTATAGACAGTGGCGGGCATTTGTGTACGAATAATCTTCGCGCAGTACGTACAGTGTGGCTTAATGTTTCCCAGAGAAGTCAGTATGGTGTACAATTCAAAATAACTGCTAGGGAGTAAAATTCGTTAGGTCTGGATACCGCAAGCACGACTGGCTCAAACCCTAACTACGTATAACAATAATCTAAACCTTAATTAATAATAATTTTACACTATCCATTTATTCCCGTCGTCAAATGAACTCGACCCTTGTGCAGCACATTAAGATATAAAACTACTCACACTATACCAAGTTACCAGATATACCGATACAATATTAAAGTTCGCGCTCTTAATTAAACTGACTGCGTGTTTTAGTTAACGTGTTCATACACTACTTACTATACAGTGCATCGGTAGTGATATGTAGAACATGGACATACACTACTTACTATACAGTGCATCGGTAGTGATATGTAGAACATGGACATACACTACTTACTATACAGTGCATCGGTAGTGATATGTAGAACATGGACGTATGTCCTGGAGAACATAAACAATTGTAATAATAGCACACACGTTCTCAAATGCGCAATAATTCATCCACGCGCTGTGTAACTCGTAACATCAAATGAATGCGCCATGATTAAGTACACTGTTCTATGAAAGAGACATACAGCCTTCTTACCAGCATTAAGTCAAGACTAGTTTGTACTGGGTAGTATTCGTCATGTCTGAATCTGTCACGTTTCTACCAAAAGATTACGCTACTTCACAACACATTAATTAATCCTCGTGTAATGAGTTTTTATTGTGCGCACATTTGAATGACTGTAGCAATATTCGTAGCGGTGCTAGGCGCCTACATTATGCCGAGTCCCCGTTTTGTTACGTTATTGACATATGATAAGAGAATGTGTGTTATATTAAATGTCCTCACTATTTTGATGATATTGAAACGTTCGCCTGATTAAAAACATGTTTATGCGTTCTGTATCGGTTAATATAACTAACAATAGAGGCATTGAAATGTATTCCATCTCGACACATGTATAATGTCTTCCGCAACACTTAGGCAAGGTAACTGCAGCAATTAAATCAACGACGATGTCACCATCTTCGTTATCGCCAATGTCATAGCCACTATCGTCGACGTCATCACATCATCATTATGGCGGCCTCGTGCGATTTACAAAGGTAAGCGTGCCAAAATAAACCATCTACTTATCACCTTTGCTCCTACTAATGAACATTCTATTGTCAAGTCCAGTGCCCAGTGCCCAGTGCCCAGTGCCCAGTGCCCAGTGTCTAGTGCTCAATGGTGTGCGTGTGCGTGTGCGTGTGCGTGTGCGTGTGCGTGTGCGTGTGAGTGTGCGTGTGCGGGTGCGGGTGCGTGTGCGAGTGCGGGTGCGGGTGCGGGTGCGTGTGCGGGTGCGGGTGCGGGTGCGGGTGCGTGCGTGTGCGAATGAGTGTGCATGTTTATGCGTGTGCGTGTGCGTGTGCGTGTGCGTGTGCGTGTGCGTGTGCCTGTGCGTGCGCGTGCGCGTGCGCGTGCGTGTGTGTGAACGATTGAGCGTACCACTCCTTAGTTATCATGTCGTCAAATCGAACAGTTATGTGTAGACGTCCAACTGAATAACAGGTCAAACACTCTGATTTCGTCAAGGTGAGTGTATTCAACGTGTTCGTACAATAGCTGTGTTGCCCTGGTTGTGTTCTTTTCCGATGACGCGTAGTTGTGGTATAAAGACGGGACGGAGCGACCCAAAGTACCAATTGCGAGCAATTCCTCGATTCTGAATCTCTCAAGGTAAGAGAAACGTGATTTGTTCGACTGATGATAGGTGATAATCTACATAATACTTTAATAATCATTAACTATAATTATCATTCGAAAAGTATTATAATTTCACCTATTATCAATTCATATGTAGCGATTCGGAATAATTATTAGTGTAGATGTGCGATCGTCAAATGAACGTAGTTTAAATCTACGTTCATTTGACGATCGCACATCTACACTAATAATCATTCCGAATCGCTACATATGAATTGATAATAGGTATAATCATGATACTTTTCCATAGCAATTTATCTTTCGTACGTAGAAACGACACCCTGCCTTTCAGCACAAAATTATGGCAGGATTGGTTTATTTGCATAAGACATAACACATTAAAAACAAATAAGTTAGATATCCAATGGGGACAGTTTCACTAACATTATTTTTAGCCCAATTTTCCTCTTTAAAATCCATTTTTTTTCCGTAACAGTGACCTTTTATACTGAAACATGCCAACACAGGGACGCGTTACCAGGACACATTCACCGCTGTGCCACTGAAATAGTATTTATCCTCTGTGACACAGAAGTGTTTTTTCATTTCGACAATTGTTCCTTAAACTTAAGAATGGATTATATTTGATGGTGGGTTTTCCTTATGTGTCCATTAAAACGGTAGTCTTATTCAAATATGTAGATAATTGTTACTAATGCACTTACTTTAGCACACACCGTTCAGTGCGTATCATTTTGACGTTCACTAGGCAGATACAACAGGGTTCAGTGTAGCATTACACTTTTACATGTAATAAAAATATAGCAATAAAAGCTTTACATAAGGATTTGTTGATTTACGTGGAGAGTAAATATTATTGTTATTAGTATTGTCGACCATCGTAGTAATAGTATCCTACAGGATTGTGAAAATAACCAAAGTTATTTTATAACAAAAGTAAATATTTGTGTGGTGTGATCGTTTAAGATGCGAAAGAGAATACTGGTTTTAATCTTAACACAGGCTTCAATACATGTATGTTGTAGATGCTGTTCAAGCCGATCTTTGCGTTGGTTGTGTTGGCCACTGTTGTCAACAGTCGAACTTTGACGTTGGAAGAGTTATTGAAAAGAGCTATTAATAGCATTGACGACCCGAATGATGTGCCCGTGGTATGTATGTTCAGTTGTACGGTCAATTCACTACACCGTCGCCTTCGATCTGGCTGATTATTTAGATTGTTATCGTGTATGATACTTGGTTTATAATACGTGCAGTTACCGTTCTCTTTCAGTCATTCTATCTAACTTCCAATCACAGCCCTCAGTTGCGTGCGTGCTTGTGTGCGTTCGTGCGTGATGTAGGCGAGCGTGCCTGCGTGCCTGCGTACCTGCGGATGCCCGCGCGCGTGCGTGTGTGTACGTGCATGTGCATGAACGTGCGTAAGCGTGCGTGTGTCCGCATGTCCCCGCTTGAGTCCGCGTGTGCTCGCGAGTGCCCACTAGTGCCCGCGTGTGCAGGCATGTGCGTGAGCGAACGTCCAACTGGCGGCCGAACAGAAAAAAACATTTCGCTCCCACACCGCTATAACTTAAGCTTCTCCGCTGTCTCAGCCGGACTGTCACATCCGAAGATGGGGAGGAGGGGGGGGGGGGATTAGATGACAATTTATTGCCGCCGCGTCGGCGTTACTTAAGCTTATTGTAACCTGAACGGGCGCACATTTATAAGGGTCTAGGGGGCAGGGTCACCTGGGCCCATTCAAAAGGTCTACGGTCCCGCAAAATTCCAAAGATCTAGTGGGCACCTGCCCCCCAGGCCACCTAGACACGCCTATGACATGCGTATGTGTGCGTGTGCCTGCGTGTGCCCGCGAGTGCGTGCGTGTGTGTGCGTCTGCGTACGTGTGCGCATGTGTGCCTGCGTGTGCGTGCGTGTGCCTGCATATGGGTGAGTGTGCGTGCGTTTGCGTGCGTTTGCGTGCGTGTGCCGGAGGTGACGGTGGTATCTGCATGTGCCCGCGGGTGCCCGAGTCTGCGTGCGTGTGAATGTATGCGTCCGCATATTCCCGTGTGTGCCCGCACGTGCTCGACTGCGCTCCCTTGGGGGAAGGCAGCGACTATTGGCATACAGGGGACATGGGGAGTGTGAACATGTGGAGGGAAAGAGGGTGGGATGGATGGGGAGGGGTTGAGAGAGATGAAGGTTGTGAGACGCGTAGGTAGGCATGCACACTCAAGCACAAGCATGTAGCCACATGCACACGCGGACACACGCGGGCACACGCGGGCACACGCGGGCACACGCGGGCACACGCGGGCACACGCGGGCACACGCGGGCACACGCGGACACACGCGGGCACACGCGGGCACACGCGGGCACACGCGGGCACACGCGGGCACACGCGGGCACACGCGGGCACACGCGGGCACACGCGGGCACACGCGGGCACACGCGGGCACACGCGGGCACACGCGGGCACACGCGGGCACACGCGGGCACACGCGGGCACACGCGGGCACACGCGGGCACACGCGGGCACACGCGGGCACACGCGGGCACACGCGGGCACACGCGGGCACACGCGGGCACACGCGGGCACACGCGGGCACACGCGGGCACACGCGGGCACACGCGGGCACACGCGGGCACACGCGGGCACACGCTGACACACGTTGACACACGTTGACACACGCGGGCATACGCGGGATCACGGGGGCTCGCGCGGGCACCCGCGGGCACGCGCGGGCACACGCGGGCACACGCGGGCACACGCGGGCACACGCGGGTGCGCTGGTGTGGGCTCAAGTGTAACGGGGACTTTGCTAATCAACTTGCGAGATTAAAAATTGTCGTGCGCAGTAGTAATTTATCTTGGTACTAACCTAATATCAGATTTATGTAACTGTGTCAATCTTTCATTGGCAATATAAGTGTAGTAATAAATTTAATTGATTCATGATACATGTTTACTCTTCAACTTACCCCGTTCTATCGTTCGCTATGCCTCCCTCCCACCTCCCTTCTTCTCTCCCTCCGTACTTCCCTCCCTCCCTCATCAATACTTCCCTCCCTCCCTAATCCATACTTCCCTACTTCCCTCCCTCCCTCCCTCTTCCCTCCTTCCCTCAGTCCGTCCGTACTTCCCTCTCTCGTTCTTCTCTACTCCCTCCCTACTCCCTACTTCCCTCCCTCCCTCCCTACTTCCCTCCCTCCCACTCTTCTGTCTGTAGTTATTTGTTGCCAGACATTCTGGTTATTTTGGTCTCTGGTACTGGTATCCTACTACACTCTATGTTTAAATTAATTGTAAAATACAGATAAAAACAGCTACTATTGTACATTCTCCTCACACCATACGCTTACTAAACACGATAAAATGTATGTCGTAATTGGTCTTGTACATACGAATATGTATTTCCGTTCAGTTCCCCTTTGTTCACATTACAGACGAAAGTTAAAGAAGCTACCGGCCTAGCAGAATCAATCAAGGATACGTCAGTCGACCATTCAGTTCGGAGTTTGGATAAATTGCTGGAAGACGTGGACCAAGAAGTGCATCAGGTGTGGTAAAATGTGTGTGTGTGCATGCGTGTGTGTCTGTGTGTGATGCGTGTGATGTGTGTGATGTGAGTGTGTGTGTGTGATATGTGTGATGTGTGTGATGTGTGTGATGTGTTTGATGTGTGTGAAGTGTGTGATGTGTGTGATGTGTGTGATGTGTGTGATGCGTGTGATGCTTGTGTTGTGTGTGTATGTGTGTGTGTGTGTGTGTGTGTGTGTGTGTGATGTGTGATGCGTGCGTTGCTTGTGTTGCGTGTGTGTATGTGTGTGTGTGTGTATGTGTGTGTGTGTGTGTGTGTGTGTGTGTGTGTGTGTGTGTACGTGTGTGTGATGTGTGTGATGTGTGTGATGTGTGTGATGTGTGTGACGTGTGTGATGTTTGTGATGTTTGTGTGTGTGTGATGTGTGTATGTGTATGTGTGTGTGTGATGTGTGTATGTGTGTGTGTGTGTATGTGTGTGTGTGTGTGTGTGTGTGTGCGTGTGTGCGTGTGTGTGGTGCGTGACTGCATGCGCATTAGTGCTCGTGTGTGCGGGTGTATGCGCGTGAATGTTCGTGTGCGCGCGTGTGTGTGGTGCGTGCGGTGCGTGCGTGCGTGCATGTTTTTATGTGCATGTGTCATGTCTCTTTTTGTACGTGTGTCCGGCTTTGTCTGTTTGTCGGTTTGCCTTTGAGGGCAGAATGGAGGTTGGCGTCATCCCAGAGGTTTAGAGAGACAGAGAGAGAGAGAGAGAGAGAGAGAGAGAGAGAGAGAGAGAGAGAGAGAGAGAGAGAGAGAGAGGGGGGAGGAGAGAGAGAGAGAGAGAGAGAGAGAGAGAGAGGAGAGAGAGAGAGGAGAGAGAGAGGGAGAGGAGGAGGGAGAGAGAGAGAGAGAGAGCGAGAGAGAGAGAGAGAGAGGAGGGGAGGGAGAGAGGAAGAGAGAGAGAGGGGGGGTGGGAGAGACAGAGGGAGAGAGAGAGAGAGAGAGAGAGAGAGAGAGAGAGAGAGAGAGAGAGAGAGAGAGAGAAAAGAGAGAGAGAGAGAGAGAGAGAGAGAGAGAGAGAGAGAGAGAGAGAGAGAGAGAGAGAGAGAGAGAGAGAGAGAGAGAGAGAGAGAGAGAGAGAGAGAGAGAGAGAGAGAGAGAGAGAGAGAGAGAGAGAGAGAGAGTAAGAGAACAACTGTGAGTTTTTTAAGGTTGACGCAGCCAGTGGAATGTTATTGTAGACCAGGGGTCTGGATGATCCTGCAACGGGTGACGTCGCTGAGGAAGTCGTGATTTCAGGAGAACTGAAAGACATCATTGTCTCCTTACACAATGAACTTCGAGCGAACGTGATGCCGCCTGCTACTGATATGCAACATATGGTAAGACCGTGTGTCGTCTTTAGAACACCCAGCTGAGAAACAATTTTATTTATGTTATATCAATTATTAATGCGGTAACTTGGAGGCACTCCAAGCCCATATCGTAACAGGTGCAGGGGTTCTACGTTCATTCGCATTCTTGGAACATTGACCTGTGATCGACCAATTGGCGATGTATTAAAAATGGTAGTTATTTATAGTTATTTACTTTTTCAGAAGATACATCAAGTGGTCAGTTATCTCCCGGTTAGCATCTCTCTTTATCAGAATATTATTATCTGCTATATGTAATGTTTGACTGATTGACTTATTTCTAGCAGTTACGTTTCTATAAAAGGTTATTGCTTGTGTCATGGGGATTAAGCCATAACACAGCATTAATTATTATAATTATAAAACAAATTAAAAAAATGGTGTTTAACGATGCCAAGCGTTTAATGTGTACCTGTGGAATTTGTATACTACGTCATTAATATATGCGGGCGTTTTCTGTGTGTTCGTGACAATGTGAAAACCAATTGAGTGTTAGGTGGGACCTAATACGAAGTCGACGGAACCGTTATACTATCGAGTCCTCACAATATTTGTAGAAAGCATTCTTTTTTGTATTTCGCTCATAACGCGAAAAAAACAGCAATGCTCGAAATTCGTTTAAATTACTTACTTATCGAACGGACAAGTAGAATAAGGAATTCAGTTCTCCGTATAGAAATTCACTTGTTCCATGAAAAACGTTCAACACATTTTTCTCAATAATTAACGGACAAAAATTAGACGAATCAATATGTTTAGATTTGCTTTTTGCAAATGGCTCAACTTTCCCACCAGTAGAAACAGATTCACTTGTCAGACGGTTAATCCACTTGTCCCAGACAACCGGACAAACATCAATGTCTAGCCATGTACATCAATTTAAGTCTAAGATGACAAATGTTAGAGGTAACCATTATATAACATGTGATCCACGTTGCACAAAGGAATATGTTTAGATATGAATGTATAAACATATTATGTGACGAACATGTTTAGATGTATAAGCATATTTCGTGAAGGTGTTTTCTTTAAAAACGCATTCTTGTGCGGCACGTGATGAGGACGATTTGTTCTGCTGTAGAGTTGGGACGATAACACTGCCAAGTATGCCGCCGATTGGGCAGCATGTGGAGACAATTTCTACCGCCACCGTCAAGGCGCCAACAGAGTAGAGAACTACGGCGAGAATCTCTACCTTTCCATGAGCAGTGCGACGGGTGCTGCCGACTTAAAGGAAGACATCAAGGTGGGTGGATCACCGTGACAGAGCGCGATAGTGTGGTGATTAGCACATCCGCCTGGCATGCCAATGCTCTAATACCCGGAATGGACATGCATGGTATATTTGGTGTAAAGACCTGCTCTCACACTGTGGACTGTGAATCCGTCGGTCCCGTCTCAATTTGGTTCCTAAAAGAACCACTGAGGATGACAAGCACTGACCATCCTCAGTGCCAGCACTGAAAGGTCGGTTTGGCGATAATGTTCTGAAAAAGGTTGACTAATTGATTGTGACCTCATAGGACGATAGCATTTAACCACAACAAAACAGACTAGTCAGTTAATAGAAGGTTGCCGAGCGCTGGAAACAACTGGAACTAGAACGGTGTTTCGTCATTGCCGCAGATTGCCAATATACAGCGTCGTGGCGTAATGCTTACAACATCGGTGTTTCGTCGTTGCAGGAGATTGTCAATATAGAGAGTCGTGGCGTAATGCTTACAACATCGGTGTTTCGTCATTGCAGGAGATTGTCAATATAGAAAGTCGTGGCGAAATGCTCAGAACATCGGTATTTTGTCATTGCAGGAGATTGTCAATATAGAGTGCCATGACGTAATGCTTACAACATCGGCTTCTCAGTCGACAGAGATTCCGAGTTTGAACGTTTGTGGTTCCGTTTCTAACCTTAGACATATTCGATCAGTTGACGTCGCTTCAGTTCCCGCAGCTGTATGAACGAGTATCATGCTGTGGACAACGGTGGACACTTGTACAAATAGTATTCGCACTGTATTTGCAGCGAAGCTGAATGTTTCCCAGAGAAGTAGTGTTCCACTAAACAGGTATGTCAGGGAGTGAAGTGTAAAGCGCCCTGAGTAGTCCTACTGCCTGGATACAAGGTTATATCGGACTATTTTTGTGTGAGCGTTGCTTTACGTTTTAACGTGCGCCTTAGCGCATTATTGCAATGGTTGTACTAGGCACAAACGCGTCTGTTGCTGCATATATCTCACTAGTCTTGTCATTGCTAGCTTTAGTAGTGACAGCTGACACATTAGTCATGCCATTATTAGTGTCAGTTTCGGTAGCTGTCGCATTACTCATTTCAATGGTAGCGTCAGTTGTTTAACTCCTACGTGAAGTCAGTCCTACAGTATCATGGAGCAGAGACATGGAGGACAACCAACGACACCATCAAGAAAGTACAGACTGTTATCAACAACTGTCTAAGAAGAATCCTCCAGATCCGCTGGCCAGACACCATCAGCAACATCGACTTGTAGCAAAGGACACATCAACTGTCTGCCGAAAATGAAACAAGAAGAAAACGATGCGGATGGATTGGTCACACGCACCGGAAACCAGCATCAAATATCACCAGACAGGCTCTGACATGGAATCCACAAGGCAGGAGACAACGAGGCCGTCCAAAGAACACGTGGCGAAGGGACTTCTAGGCGGACACTAAGAAGACAGGACATACTTGGAGGCAGCTGGAAACAAGAGCCCAGGACAGAGGATTCTGGAGAGCTGTATCGACGGCCTATGCTCCAGGAGGGATGATGGGCATAAGTAAGTAAGTCAGTTAACGTAGATGACGCATGAATAATGTCACTGGTAGCTTTAGTTAAGGTATGTCATGAGTTAGCCATGTCATTGATAGTGTAAAACTAGGATTACGTATATATGGAAACGACATGCGGAATTGGAAATAGATCTGTTGTGACGTCACTTGTGGGATACAATTGTAAGCAGCGTCATCCGCCTGAAAAAAATGTACCCGCGTCTGTACATATGACGTCACTCCTATTGATCTTCACTAAGCACTGTATCCATGATTTTGTCGCACACCGCATCCACACGTCGCACGCAGTGGCGGTAAAGGCCACTGACGTAGTGACTTTATTGACTTATTGTTTTGCTGATTTTACCAAACGCTGCGCCATATATAACAGGGCGGTCGAGGGATTGGAGAGCCGGACTGTCTACCGAAGAACCGGAGTTCAAATATTACTATCGACCGCTGTTTCTTAACTTGGGGCAATTTTGTTCACCTTACGTTGCCTGGTCTTTCGCAAGGGACATCATAAAGCCTTCGGTTACTTTTATCTGGTATCTATGTCATGAGAAGTAAACAGTCCCACAAAGAGGGAAAATGTATTACCTGTAGTTGACTCACTTATCTCTTGAGAAAGAAACGTCCTAAAAACACGCCTGTATTAGCCCTAGATAGGGCTGTTCGTAGTTAAACATAAGTCAAGTTTTAACAATATATTTTGAGCGTGTCTGAGAATCAACTGTGACATTGATAGTGTGCATCTTTCCCGTGTCTTCCTAGAATGGCCTGATGGCGTGGTGGAACGAAAAAGAACACTTCAACCTTGCCGACAATTCTTGCGAATCCGGCAAAGTGTGTGGTCACAACACGCAGGTAGGTGGTGCTAGAGTCGAATGTCAATACATACACACACATATATATATATATATATATATATATATATATAGGTAACAAATAAGTTAAGATTGTCGAATATCATACACTTTTTTTGTTGTAAGGCACAATCTGTCATACTATTAAAGATTTATTGTCACCTGTGTGAGAAGTGCGATTTAGTTGCCTTGTACAGTAATGTAGCATGATACATGGAACATGTGTTTGCCTTTAGATTCGGCGTGAAATAAACACCAACCTCTGCACACCAAACCTCGGGTGTTAGCTAATCGCAGAATAGTTCACGTTCTTTGTGTCGTTGATGCTATTGAGACATAGTATATATTAGTGTCGTACAAATGTATGCCATCCATTTGTTTAGCCTCACACCAAATCGACCAGGATATTGATTACCACATGCAAATACATTAATTGTAAGTAGATATATGGACGGTGAAATACACGTAAACGGGGATTGTGTACCTTTGTTCTTACTGATGTTGGAATCAATTTGCGATATTATTTGAGATAGTAGACAGAGATATACAAAACTGAGCAATACAACTATAATGACGTTTGCATGAGAAGTTAAGCTATATGTCAGTCACGTGTCATTTCGTACACTGTAGATGGCTTGGGCAAAATCGAACACAATCGGATGCGGATACGCACTGAACTGTCCGTACTACGGCTATCCCAGAACATTCTACCTCGTGTGTAACTATAATCCTCCGTGAGTACAACAACAATAACAACCAAAACAACAACAACAACAACATCATCATCACCATCAAAAATAACAATAACAACACTACCATCACAACCTCCACCACTACCGCTACCACTACCACCACCACCACAACAATCACCACCAACACCACCACCACCACCACCACCACCACAACTACCACCACGGCCACCAGTACCACAACTACCACCACAATCGCTACAACCGCCACCAACACCACCACCACCACCACCATCACCACCAACAACACCTCCAACACCACCACCACCACAACTACCACCACGGCCACTACTATCACCATTACTACTATAACTTCTTCTACTACTACTACTACTACTACTACTGCTACTGCTGTTGCTACTACTACTTCTACCACTACTACTACTACTGCTGCTACTGCTACTGTTACTACTACTACTACTGCTACTGTTACTGTTACTGCTACTGCTACTGCTACTACTGCTACTGCTACTGCTACTGCTACTGCTACTGCAACTGCTACTGCTACTGCTACTACTACTGCTACTGCTACTGCTACTGCTACTGCTACTGCTACTACTACTACT
Source organism: Paraescarpia echinospica (assembly GCA_020002185.1). Lineage (NCBI taxonomy): Eukaryota > Metazoa > Annelida > Polychaeta > Sabellida > Siboglinidae > Paraescarpia > Paraescarpia echinospica. Next base: position 43,629,239 of record CM034539.1, read on the forward strand.
ACTACTACTACTACTGCTACTACTACTACAACTGCTGCTACGGCTACTGCTACTACTACTACTACTATTACTGTTATTAATATTTCTAACACAACAAATACCGTTACTACATATGCTGCTGCTGCTTCTGTTTCTTGTGTTGTAAATCTAACAAAAACTAAATTTAACGGAATAAATACGCCCACAAGTGACATCAGAGTTAATGATCACCATATGCCGTATCATAACAGCACCACTATCACGAACAAGCCTATGAGAGGCTGACCTTTTTTTACCTGCCGCAGGATATTTCAGTAACTGCATATTGTGAATTGGTACTTGCCAATCGAGTGACGTAATTTATTCGAATTATCTGTCTTTCTTAATATAGAGGCAACTACGTCGGCCAGAAACCATACACAGCCAAGGCATCAACTGGTCCAGGTACGCGGTCTTAAGAACTTAATGTAGTTTACGTGCGATATTTATTAATTTATCAAATCAATCGGATACGTAAAATAGTCGTGCTTGTCAACGTAGATTACTGTGAGTGTGCGTGTGCGTGTGCGTGTGCGTGTGCGTGTGCGTGCTTGCGTGCGTGCGTGCGTGCGTACGTACGCGCGTACGTGCGTACGTGCTCGTAGGATATACATATTTGCATCATTACTTCATTAAATGTTTTGTGTGCGACATTTAGGCTAAAGTTCGGCAATACACGTCGGTCGCGTTCAACCATTTTAGATATCGCTAACCCCAACTATTAAACGTTGATGGCACACAAACTCAGTGGATTGCTCGTCCATACACGGTGGACGGCACAACCACCCTCACACGCACGCATACAGTATACGGTGGCAACGGTCGGTTTATCGACACTCTTATCGTTCGTACTCTACAGCCTTCTTCACATTTGGCGGCACGGCCAATGGAGCGAAATGTTTCTTCCCCTTTGAGTACCAAGGAGAGTCTCACAGCAAGTGCTTCGAGGTGTACCCTGGAGAGATGCCTTGGTGCAAGACGGAGAACGGGAAGTGGGGATACTGCGAACCCGAGGGTGAGTGTTCCTATAGCTTATGGTGCCAGCCAACTAATAAACAAACATAGAATTAAAGTATCATTCTGAGATCGTCCTTCCTTTTCATATACATTTGAAATAAATCAACATTCCCCATACACGATGTTGCCGTCATCTGCAGAGTAGTCCTTCAAACAGTGTATACCCCCTGTTAGATGCCGGTATATAGTAAATTGACTCCACTGTAAATTGACCTTCTGATGATTTACTATCAAATATCGTAACGAAATGCTATTATAGTATCATCATTGATATTGGCCTTTACATCTTGTATCTTGTCAAAGCCAATGCCCGAACCGACATTCAGTCTTCAGTCCCCTGAAATAATCGGTCACATGTTTTTGAGAAAGGAAGCAGAAACAAAGAAATAATATAATCGCCATTCACGTAAATACTAGAATTGTGAGAGTCACTTGAAGTGAATTATTTGTTTCTCGAACCTTTTTTAAATAACGGTATAATGTTTGCCTCTTTCCATTCTATAGGAACCACTCCCTCTTCTAATGACAAATTGAAAACTGTAGCAAACGGTACGCTAATTTGTTCTACGATTTCCAACAGTAGTTTGGGCGGAATCCCATCCACTCCAGGTGATTTATTATCCTTCATAGCCCTTATTTTCTTAGCTACCATTTCTGGGGTTACAATTAATTGTCCTAAATAGTCTGAATCTGCCACCTTCAACTTAGACTCTGGTACTGGCAGTGAACTAATATCTTCTCTGGTAAACACTGAAATAAAGTACTCATTCAGGTCTTCTGTCATTAAGAATCCCTCTGATATTATATTTCCAGCACTATCTTCTAGGGGACAGACCTTATCTTGAATTTTCTGTTTGCTTCGAACATACGCATAAAAACTCTTGCTGTCATGTTTTATATTACTAGGTAATTGTTGTTCATAGCTTCTCTTTGAATTTCTAATTTCAGCTGTAGCTTGGTTAAGTGCTTCTTTATAACTTGCCTGGATAACTTGCCTGGATCTTCGGGTTTTAAAGTAAGGCACAACAGCCTTGTGTACACCTGCCTTTAGGCATCGTATTTTGGTATTGAGAACGTGGCTTGTCTTGTTATTTTGTGCTTTTATTAAAATTTAAACCTGTCCATCTTCAATTCTTTGTCGGGTTTTGTTTTGAAGGAGAGGATGTTTTCAGCGTTCACTGTTTGCTGAGTAAGGTTGTTCCAGTCTAGGAAGATGCGTTGTGAGAAGGAGTGTTTTTTAATATCAAGTCTGCTTGGTGTCTTATACAATTTTTTTTTGTGGCCTCGTGTGCGGTTTGTTGTGATCTTGAAGAAGTCCTCTTGATTGATGTCGTCGATGCCATTGATAATTCTGTAGACTTGGATCAGGTCTCCTCTTCTTCTTCGGTATGCCAGACTTGGTAAATTAAGATGTTTCAGCCTGTCTTCATAGTTCAAGTTTCTTATTTCTGGGACCAGCTTGGTTGCTCTCCGTTGTGCTCTTTCAAGGGTGTTGATGTCTACGGCGTAGTGCGGGTTCCAGATGGAGTCAGCATAGTCGAGATGTGGTCTCACTAGCGCTGTATATAATAATCGGAAGCTGCTACTGTCCAGATGTTTAAACGTGTGTTTGATGAGGCCTGTCATCTGGTTTGCCTTCTTTGCAATGGTGCCAATATGATGTCGGAATTTTAGGGATCTGTCGAACGTTACACCGAGATTTTTTTTCTGTTTCTGATGTGCTGTCGATTTCTGACACTTCCCCATCTTTACTTGTCATTGTGTATGTGGTGTTAACCTTCGGCTTGCCAAAAGTCAGATGTTTGCATTTTGATGGATTGAAATGTAACTGCCATTTCTCTGACCACGATGTTAGTTTGTTAATGTCTTCTTGTAATAGCTTTTTGTCCATTTCACACCTTACATCTCGATATATTGTTGTATCATCGGCGAAGATCTTGAGTCCACTGTTTATACCATCTGGTAGATCGTTGATGAACAGGATAAATAGAATGGGGCCAATGACACTTCCCTGAGGTATGCCACTTGTGACCTCTGCCCAATCTGATAACTTTCCATTTACTACTACCCTTTGTCTTCGTCCCGTTATGAAAGCTGCGATCCACGCTGCCACATCTCCTTGGATGCCATACGCAGTTAGTTTTTTTGCTAGTCTTTTGTGTGGCACCGTATCGAAGACTTTCGCAAAGATATATTGTGTCTACACATCCGCCCGAGTCAATGGTGGTAGTCCAATTCTCCATGACTTCTAGGAGTTGGGTGGTGCATGACCTGCCTGGTCTAAATCCATGCTGATCTTTGTGGAACATGTTCGTAGTCATATGAGTCAGGAGATGGTCTCGAATAATGCTTTCCATAATCTTACATGCTATGCATGTCAAACTGATTGGCCGGTAGTTGGAAGCATGTCTTTTTGAGTTCTTCTTGTGTAAGGCTGTTACGTGTGCTGTCTTCCATTGAGCTGGGAGCACTCAATCCTTCAATGACCTGTTGAAGATCAAAAGGAGGGGCTCCACCAGTTCATTTCTCAGTTCATGTAGAACGTACGGGTGACATCTGTCTGGACCAGGTGACTTGTTTGTTTTTAAGTTGGTTAATTTAGCCAGGACTTCTTCTGGTGTGATTTCAATGCTGATCAGCAGGTTTCCATTATGTCTGTCTTCGAGTGTCGGAATTTCCGTCAGATCTTCATGTGAGAACGCACTTGTGAAAAATTTGTTTAGTGTGTCTGCTTTCTCTTGGTCTGTCTTTGCTGTTGTGCCATCATCCAAGTCAAATTCACCCATGGCAGATCTAACCTTTCTTCCATCTTGGACATAACGCCAGAACACCTTGGGGTTTTTGTTGACCTCTGACGCAAGCTTCCGTTCAAAGTCTTTTCTAGCTTTCCTTACAGCACTGGTCGCAATGTTTCTCACACGTGAGTATTCAACATAGTCTCTGTACTGTTTTGTCTCAGTGTACCTCTTCCAACTGTTGTACTTCTTTTTCACTTTCCTCATTGCATCGCTGTTCATCCACAAAGGCTTAGCTCTCTTTCCTGTTACAGTCTGTTTCTTTGGTATGTGTTTATCAACCAGGTCTGAGAGTGTGCTGTTCAGTTCTTGCCACATCTTGTCCACACTTAGGTTATTCAGAGTCTCCTTCCAGTTTATTTCTCTGAGTTTGCGCTTGATGTCAGTGTAGTTGCCTTTCTCAAACTGGTAACTTGCCTTCTCTTCACTCATTGTATCACAGTAGCAGTGACATTCTGTCTCAATGATTATGTGGTCACTTTTCCCTAGAGGCGGCTTCTGTTTTATGTTTTGTGCCATATTTTCATCATTGGTGATTATCAGATCAAGAAGTGATGGTTCTTGATTATGTCGATACCTGGTGGGGAAATTGGCATGTTGGTGTAGAAAGCAGTCATTCAGGGTTTCAAGTAGTTCCGTTTCTAACGTGTAATGTTCTGGTACTGTCCATGTCTCCCAATCAATGTCTTTCATATTAAAGTCTCCGGTTATTAGGATATGTGTCACACCTCGACTGTTGCAGGCTGTTTTGATCAACTGAAGGAGTGTATCGTTGTTTTCAGAGTCACTGTTAGGACTACGGTATACTACCCCTATCAGTAGTTTGTCCTTGTTTTTTAGATTGACTGTACACCAGGCAGATTCATTGAAGATGTCATCTGTGAGGGTCTCTTCTGGAATAGCTCTCAACCACTTTCTCACATAAATTACAACCCCTCTACCTTCCAGGGTGTTTGGGAAAGCATCATAGCCATCTATGTCAATCATTTGTTTTGTTAGTGTTATGTCACTGGCTTTAGGGCAGACTTCGGTTACCGTGATAATATCTGGCATCTCACTAGCAATTAATGTCTTCAGCTCATCCATTTTGTTAGTTAGTGTGTCAGCATTTGTTGACCAATATTTCAGCGTCTTTTTGCAGTCTATGTGCTGTGCTTCGCTATCAATAACTTGTGCATTTTGTTCCTCTCCTTGTGCTTGTGGTGCTTTGGTAAAAAAATTGTGCATGTGTTGAGGGTTTGGAACATCATTTTTTTTTATTAAGTATTCCCTTCGTCTTCGGGGGCTCCTCGAAAGGGCTGATTTTTGGCTTCTTGATGTGTGGATCTTCGGTCATGTTTCCAGAAGTGCTACTTGCCCATTCTGATTGTGGTGTTGCATGTCTGGCTGTACCATGTGGAACATCTTGGTTGTTGTTTGGTCTTCTTTCTTTTTCGATGATGAGACCATTTTTGACGAAAAGATCTGTCTCACCTTCATGCTTTCTTGTGGCAAGTTCAGCACGCAATTTCCTGTTCTTTTCTCGTTCTTGAAACGTGAGGTCAGATGTTATGAACACTTTCTTGAAGGCAGCATTTTTGGTGATCTCTCGAACTGTTGTAGTCTTCATCATTTCCAGTACATCTATATGACTTCCACATCATTTGTTTATACTTAATTTTTCTAATGGCTTCTTTCGATAAGTGTTTCTTTTTGGACCGTTTCCCTTGTTTTTGAAGGGTAAACATTTATCGACTATGCACTTAATTTTCCTCTTTAATATATTCCAGCATTATGTTGCTGTATTATTTTTCAGAGTATTATTCCAGTCTATCTTTGCTAAATATTTCCTTATGTCCTTATACCTTCCTTTGTGGAAATTTCTCCTATACTGCTTTTTACTATTCCTTTCTGATTTTACTTTGATGGTAAAATGTATCTGGTTGTGATCGCTACTCCCCAGTGGCTCACATATCTTGACATTGTCAACTAATTCATTCTGTGAGGACAAAACTATGTCAAACACATTCTCACCCCTGGTTGATTCTAGCACGTGTTGAGAAAGAAAAGTATCTTGAACTAAAACTAAAAACTTGTGGTCCTCACTCCCCATAATCTGAAGAGATTTCCATTGTATATGCCCGTGGTTAAAATCCCCCATAATAATACAGTCCCGTTTGCTTACTTCCCTTATAGCGTTTTGTATTTTTTTATTCTCTTCTATGCTTACGTTTGGACTTTAATAAACTAACCCAACTGTTAACGTTGACTTTCCTGTAACTATGTTACACCAAACAGCTTCTTCGCAATCTGCTCCTCTTTCTAATTTTATTTCATCAGCCTGGATAGATTCTTTAATATATAAAATAACTCCACCTCCATTTCTTCCTATTCTATTTTTTCTAAACATTACATATCCTGTCAGTCGCAATTCAGCATCTGATATATCGGTAGTGGTCACGGATTCGGTTATTCCTATTATATGAGGGTCAATATCTTCTACCATAATGTTTAGTTCATTTCTATTGTTTACTGTACTCCTAGCATTTAAACATTGATATCCAGCTTCAGAAGAGTTTACCAGACTGTTATTTGCTGATTTATTCGTGCTGTCTTTATCTATGCCTCCACTTGCAGGCTTTTCTGTGAGTCCCCCCCGCGAATCTGGTTTAAATAGAAGCAACCTGTCCCACTGTCAACAGATCGCAGCAGGTTCTCTGAGAAAACTGCTGCCCCTTTCCACTAAGATGGAGGCAATCTCTCATGTACATATATTCCCTCCCAACAAAGTATCCCCATAAATCTGTGAATCCCACCCCCTCTTCTTCACACATCTGCTCAACTAGTGCGTTGATCGCCATCCTCTGGCAGTTTCTATAGGTTGCCCCCCTTCCTCCCATTACTGGCAAAATTCCTGACAGAATAACCTGTTCAACTCTTGTCTTCTTTAGCTTCCTCACTAACTGTCTATACTTCTGTACTATCCCAGTTGTTCCCTCCCTGTCTGCATTACTTGTTCCTACATGAACCAGTATAGACTCCCCCTTGCCATGTCTTAATACCTTCTCTACCCTGTCAGTCACATGTTCAATCCTAGCCCCGGTAGACAAACAACGACGTCTTTCCCCTCGCTCAGTGTCTTGTCCGTCTTTCTCATAATGGAGTCGCCCATAAACACCCTCTCTTTCCTCATTGCCCCCTCAATCACTGCCTTAGAATAGCTCCTTCTTCGGTTTGCATCTGTCTGGTTGTTGTCTTTCCCCCCTGTCGTCTTCTCTCCTGTCACATTCTCTTCCGATCCATTCTTTCCTGTCGCTTTTTCTCTTGTCACCTTTCCTCCTGTCAGCGTCCCTTTTATCGACTTCTCTTCTATCACATTTGCTCTCATTTCCTTTCGTCCCTTCATTTTTCGTCCCATCTCATTTTCTTCTCTCCTCTCCCATCCCATCTCCCTCCCTCCTTCCCTACGGTCACTTTCTTCCCTGTCACCTTCACGCTTGTCACGTTTTCGGTTGTCGATTTTCTAATTTCTTCCCCTCCAATCACCTTTCCTCCTCTCAATCTCCTTTCCTCAGTTTACTTGCCACTGCTCTTCTCCTTCAGTCTTGCAGTATTCTCACCTCTCTCCCTGTCGTCTCTCTCCATTCGACCTGCCTCCTTGCTAATTCCCATCTCCATTTCCTTCACAATATCTGTCAACCTAACTATCTCCTTCTGCAGACACTCCACCTTCCAACACCCAATGCACTGAAAGGTGAATACTTCCTCCATGGTTTCTGCCCATGACTTCCCACAGCCGGACAATGCAAAATCTACCCAGCTGTGGCAGTGATCGCGCACCAAGTGTTGCTTTGCCTTGACTTGCCGCTTGCATTTCAATTACACAGCCGACTATTTATCCTGTCACGAACGCTAACATTACCGGTAGTGACCTTATTTAAAAACAATCAATTACGTTACGTTAGGCTGCTTTAGTTTTAACAACAATGCTACCTAATCAAATATCTAGCAAGTACTGGCTTGCACATATATTATGTTATGTAAGTAGTTTGATGGTTGTTACTTTATCTCCTATATATTCTACCACATAATCAGGTTTGTTAAATCTTGTTTACAACTTATCGAAGGCTAAGTGAGTTACCCTATCATCATTCACTATACTAAGGTGTTCAACATACTTTTACTAACTAACTTTAAGCACAACTGCTACTCAATATATGTTTATTGCAACTTTATAAATGATATTAAGGCAAGAATAATACTTATCAATCTGTAATTCCACTTGTTTATTAACTTTTCTGCAACACCAATTTCTACGATCTATCTCCGCCAAATATATCCTCGAACCAAGTTAGCACATAGCCTCGAACCAAGTTAACATCAACGGAAGAACCTACACACACGCGCACACACACATGCATGAAAGCACGCATTCACAGACGTGCGTGTGCATTATTATTGCAACTAGAATGAGGAGGAATATCGAAATAGCGAATATCGAAATAGCAACAGTAGTGTAACGTGAATCAAGATTACACTTGCACCAGAGGTAATACTTACCACTATTATATTCATAACAAGAACACTTTTCGACAATTTGTGATTTCGTTTCTTTGACACATTGAACTGAAAATAAAAAAAAAACTAATAATAATAATAAGATAACTTCTACTGCGCCTAAGTCCTTGGAAACCAAGCTCAGAGGCGCAACAAAACAAAAGGATTGGTCAATCTCAAAATCCATAAGTAGTTTTTTCAGTTGTCAACAGATTGGTCAAGGCGCTAGGGAAAACGTATTTTAATATTTGTTTTGTAAAACTGCATGACTGACTCATAAAGTGCACAATGTGTGCATCCTTAAGATTATCTACCTGGGTATTGTTCTCCATAATACACAAACCATCGTCAAGAAACTATTAGTTTTAATACTATGTTTTAATTCAATCTACCAACTGCAACAAAGGCACTATTTACCTTTCGTGGATGTTAGTTTTGATTGAGTGTATCTCTATTCTCTCTCTCTCTCTCTCTCTCTCTCTCTCTCTCTCTCTCTCTCTCTCTCTCTCTCTCTCTCCCTCTCTCTCTCTCTGTGTATCTCTCTTCTCTCTCTTCTCTCTCTCTTCTCTCTACCTTCTCTCTCTTTTCTCTCTTCTCTCTCTTCTATCTCGTCTCTCACTTCTCTCTCTTATTTCTCTCCTCTCTCTCTTCTCTCCCTTCTCTCTCTCACTCTTCTCTCTCTCTCTCTTTCTCTCTCTCTGTGTATCTCTCTTCTCTCTCTTCTCTCTCTCTTCTTTCTACCTTCTCTCTCTTTTCTCTCTTCTCTCTCTTCTCTCTCTTCTATCTCGTCTCTCACTTCTCTCTCTTATTTCTCTCCTCTCTCTCTTCTCTCTCTCCTCTCTCTCTCTCTCTCTCTCTCTCTCTCTCTCTCTCTCTCTCTCTCTCTCTCTCTCTCTCTCTCTCTATCTGATAAACAAAACTCCAAGAACAAGTATACCTGGTGTGATCGATATGCGGGGATGGTAACTCTAACTCGGACACCGAAATGCGCAGGAGGATAAAGGCGGGGGGCAAACGCTTGGAGTAAAGTCGAAGGTGTGATGGGAGACAGGCGCATATCGCGTAAACTCAAAGAAAAGATGTTCTGCTCATGTGTTGCCCCGGCACGAGTGCATGACACAGTACAAGAAAAAAGATAGCTGAAATCGAGCAACTGATTCGAGGCCAGCTTCAACCCTGACAGCAGGGAATCAAGAGGAGAACAATACCAACAGCTACTCTTTGGTATGTGTGGTCCCGTTTCACCAGGGTTTGTTTTTATTTCAGCCTGTTCAGCTATTGCAGAATGCCAGAATGGTGGCGACCTGGTGGGGTGCTCCTGTCACTGTAAGGGCGGATGGATCGGCGGTGATTGTGGAGGTTCGTAGATTCAGCTAAATATCGTCTTTCTCCAGTCCTGTTTTAACTGGTATGTTCTTTTACCCGTAATTAGCTAGCGTTGTAATTTGCAAAGGATGTCTGCTGTGTTAAACGTGGGAAAATCGGAAATCGTTGAACAGCAATGGGCTTTGCGGTTTTCTCAGCCCACCTCGGCAGCATTGCCAGTAAAGCTTGTTTTGAAACTGTATGTTATTGTTATATCGTCGTATCTTCCAAATTGCGAACGTTGTTACGTTTTATTAAGCAGGATTTGACGGGCGGTATACATTCAACATAGTTACTATAATCTTAGGAACATAACTTAATTATTAAATGCCTAACTAGGAACAGACTGTCTCCTTTTAACATTGGCCGATCATCTTAGCTGTAGTTAGAACTGAATCAACTATATCTACCACTTGTTATACACAGATACTTATCGATGCACCAGCTGAGCGAACTCGATACAATGTCAACTAAAATATGGAATATGTTGATTAAGAGTCAGATTAAACCCCATGTGTAGTTGGATCAACATTGTATAAACAACTGATCATATACATTAGGCTAAATTATAATGTATGTCGTTACGTACATAGTTTGTGGTGTAGTTCATAATATGAAGTTTTCAATCATGATTCTGGTAGGACGTAATTCCCAATTGCGAAATGTTAGTGATTTATACTTATGGTGTCCCGCTACGTTTCAGTATATCCTGAAGAAGTTCTGTTACGATAACCAAACTAAAATGTGTTCGTATTTGTTGACAGTGTGCCTCCTAAAGGAATGCAAGAATGGAGGCACTCTTGATCCAGCGAGCTGCTCGTGCAAATGCCCTGAAGGATTCGGAGCCGCCGACTGTACGTAATACAAAATCAGGGCACCACACGTACGCACGCACGCACGCACGCACGCATACACGGACACACGAACACGCAAACGTACAAGCAAACGCACACAACATACACACATACAAACACACGCAGACGGGGCAACTGAGTTTGTTTAGTTATGCAAATGGTTACATATATATATACATGCCACATTGTAATATAAGCATTATGCGTTGCTCCTATCTGATTCCTCTAGACGTTCTCCTGCTTCTAACATAATGATATATTTCGAAGGACTGTCAATATATTTAATACGGATATTCATTTCTAAATTCGTGTATATAAAATATATTATTACGATCGAATTGCACCAATAGCACAATGCCAATATAGACAATCCAGCACCAAAGTACGAGATGGTCATATAAATTCTCAAAATCCAGTAAGACGTACAGTTTTTCGTATTGATCTACACCACCTCCTGCCACAACCAATACCTCGTGTGGCACTTGAGACTTCGAACGTTCCAACATGTTTCCAATTCATCATGCCGTACTACCTGGTACTGATATCAACAATAGCACCAATGTCCGTTACTACTTCTATCACCCAATACATCACGCCCTACCTACCAACCTGCCCGGTGCTGATATCCACAATAGCACCAATGACCGTTACTACTTCTATCACCCAATACATCAGGCCCTACCTACCAACCTGCCCGGTGCTGATATCCACAATAGCACCAATGTCCGTTACTACTTCTATCATCCAATACATCAGGCCCTACCTACCAACCTGCCCGGTGCTGATATCCACAATAGCACCAATGTCCGTTACTACTTCTATCATCCAATACATCAGGCCCTACCTACCAACCTGCCCGGTGCTGATATCCACAATAGCACCAATGTCCGTTACTACTTCTATCATCCAATACATCAGGCCCTACCTACCAACTTGCCCGGTGCTGATATCCACAATAGCACCAATGTCCGTTACTACTTCTATCATCCAATACATCAGGCCCTACCTACCAACCTGCCCGGTGCTGATATCCACAATAGCACCAATGTCCGTTACTACTTCTGTCACCCAATACATCAGGCAATATCTACCAATCTGCCATTTACTGATATCCACAATAGCACCAATGTCCATTATTACTTCTATCACCCAATACATCAGACCTTACTTACCAACCTGCCCGGTACTGATATCTACAATAGCACCAATGTCCATTATTACTTCTCTATCACCCAATACATCACGCCCTACCTACCAACCTGCCCGGTGCTGATATCCACAATAGCACCAATGACCGTTACTACTTCTATCACCCAATACATCAGGCAATATCTACCAATCTGCCATTTACTGATATCCACAATAGCACCAATGTCCATTATTACTTCTATCACCCAATACATCAGACCTTACTTACCAACCTGCCCGGTACTGATATCTACAATAGCACCAATGTACATTACTACTTCTATCACCCAATACATCAGGCAATATCTACCAATCTGCCATTTACTGATATCCACAATAGCACCAATGTCCATTATTACTTCTATCACCCAATACATCAGACCTTACTTACCAACCTGCCCGGTGCTGATATCCACAATAGCACCAATGTCCGTTACTACTTCTATCACCCAATACATCAGGCAATATCTACCAATCTGCCATTTACTGATATCCACAATAGCACCAATGTCCATTATTACTTCTATCACCCAATACATCAGACCTTACTTACCAACCTGCCCGGTACTGATATCTACAATAGCACCAATGTACATTACTACTTCTTTCACCTAATATGTGGCGCAACTGTAACGATTTATTTTTTGAGACTTCGCGAATTGTTTCTACCACCCGTAAATGGAGAGGTATCCCGGCCTTTACTTAAGCACGACCCCTTGTGAATGTAGTATTTCCAGCAAGGCTTTTTCAGCTCGTAGACATAACACTTTGTCTTTTATCTTGACATAGGCGGATGCGTTAACAACCCGGATCCGTTCCAGAATCACGACTATACGTTCAAGTGCGCGTACGAGTGGATCAAGACAAATGACCTGTGTCGTTGCCCTTACTGGGGCCCGGTACTGAAGCAGGAATGCCCAGTCACGTGCGGGTAAGTAACACAAAGTGAAGAACATCCGTAATTAGTCTTAAGGAAAGTTAATTTATGTTGAGTGTAATCCTTGTCAACGCATCCAACGATTTTACATGCTGTATAGACGTTCATCACTGTGTTAGGAGCGACATGTAACGATCGAGTAAGGATGCACGATGAAGAGAGGAGGCTACTGACAGGAAGTTATGGAAAGAAAGAGCATAAATAGTGGTTGAGCAGTATTATACCTAACATTCACCCCTGTACAGGCAACAAGAAAGAAGAAACAATGAACGTTCAGTTCTTGTTAAGATGATGATGATTGATTCAAATCACTTATACCTTTTGATATAAGCTTTGCGGCGACATTTCGAACGTATGAAGAAACGAATTAGTTTTCAGTATTTTATAGAGTGGTTGTTATGTATGATTTAATGGTGTTTCTTGTAGTACGTGTCCCAAAATCGGAATGGATGATCGGGAGTAGTCCAGTGACGTCACATGAGGCGTGGGAAGAACTTGTGACTTCGGACAACAGAAACGGCTACGAAACAAGGAGCTCGCCTACACGTAGAAAGCATAGATACTGGACACAGCTGGCTGGTTTCTGAATGTATAATTATCAAGCACTAATAGGCATTTTAACATGCTCACGATAACGTACACCGAATTCGAATATATACGTTTTGAAGACGTCATTTGCATACTTACCGTAAGTAGTTTTCAATTTAATTCCAATTTATTAGTTGTAAATATTTCATATGCATGCATACCTTTTAAGCATTAAGCTTAGGTATGTTGATTAATTGTTTACATAAAGGTATCATTAACTTGCGTTTAAATCAGCCACAATAAAATAATTATAGTTGTTATGATTTCGCCTTTAACAGGTATTTTTACATCATGGCTCCAACAAGTGAGTCTTTTACCCCGATTATGTCAAATATATTGATGATGTGTTGATTTTGCGGGGATTTATTTCCCGTCGTTAAGCTATGTATTTCGTGACACGGCTTTCTAGAAATAAATGTAATAAAACGTTTATTGTTTTACTGTGTTATGACACCATTCAGCCACGCTGTAATTAATGCGGGAAGACTATTCGTAGACAAATATTCAACATTGCCTACAAACATATACTTATTCATACATATGAATGAACTGGGGCAACGTAGAATAAACGAATTATCCCAATATTCGAAACGGCAGCACATCCGAAGAAGGGTTCTCTCGATTGAGAATACGACGATTGAGAATCCGACGCACTAAGCACAGTATTCCATATAATATAATATTATGTTAACGAACACGCACACATCTCGGTGTCTTTGGGTGCAACTACTGAATGTCATGCTCGTTCCACCTGGTGTATGTGTCAGGGGAATTAATTGGTGGGGTAAGTGCCCTCTGACGTGAACACCGGCGCTATATATGAGACCACTGTCATTGTTACTTGTATTTGCGCGGGTTCACATGCTTTAATAGTAAACCTTATTGTAACTGTTTTTAAGTTAACATTTTTTCCAAAAATGAAGAGATGTAATCATAGACTTAATAATAGTTAACTTTTATCAATTAGCCATCATCATTGTGCAGCCGTAGTGTCCCGTGGTTGGGCAAAGGCATCAGCACGTCTATGCACACGGGTAAGTGGTTGTGGCGTCGGATTTGCGATGTAGTTTATACTATAGCAATATGCCTGCATAGGCCTAGTGATATAATCAAGTTAATAAGTTGATTAATATATGCAACCAATTGTTGCAAATGGAAACCTAAACCCAGGTCCATAGAATATTATGCTTACGATGTGTCTATTCATGCCGTTGGTAGAGTATAATGATATATTCATTACTTGATCAAATAAGACCAATGGCTATGTATATATCTGTCATCACATGGTTAAATTTTCATCCCATTTTGCTCTGTTCAAAATCCCGTTTTTTTTCCGTACATCCGGATAAGATGGGAAAGTCACGAGTAAAATAGGATAGTCCCCATTTATGAAATATTAATGGTGCCAACAATAAAACAGTATAACACGCAATCGTATCTTGATATATTTGATTGACACAACACGATTTGTTCCCCTTCTGTGCAAACCGGGGTTGTGAAGGACATCGGAACGTTAAGTATCCCGTTAATCCCGGGTCTCCCCTACTAAAGTTTTGGTTTTTCAATTCAAGTAACAACAAGAGTAGTTATATGTTTCACGCTCTTTTTTATTTTAAAGTACTTTTGATTGTGTATGATGTGACTTTTAAAATTGTATTTCCTTAACAAAAACATACATAATAATAATCATGTAAACATTGATAACTGCTATAAATAAATACGTTTTGGAAATGTGGAATCACCAGTTGACGTCCGATGGCATCACTGTTTTAATGTGAACTAAAATTAGACTTAGGCCTATTTTCCAAACTCTCTTCTTCGTGAGTTCACGAAGGCGAGCGGGAGTTTCATCAAGTGCCACACGCTTGCTATAACTAAATCTAAATCGTATGCGTAGCGTCCTCGTGCGGATACAGTTGCATGGATTAAGATGTTTCCGATAGATGGGGCGACGAGTCTTTGAGCCTTCGATGGTTTCAGACAGAATTGCCATGTCCGTGGTTTCGCCGCTGAAATGGGTTTGGCTTGTCTTAGAATGTTGCTGCAGAAACAATGCAGTTGTTGCTTGCGGTATTTCGGGCTAATTATTTTAGTCTATATTATGCTTGTGTGAGCGCTTGCGTGTATCTCGAAGGTCCACAATTTGTGTGATTAAAAAAAAGAAGGTATGTAGATTGTATTTTTCGGCATTGTACAGTAGATAGCGATCAATTACGAGGAATTGCCCAGCCACTAATCACTATATAAAATAAACACTTTATATATGTGCTGTTTTAGTTGTACTAGCGAAAATAATTATTGTCAAATAATATTCGTATTGCTATAGTATTGGCCTAGGGCAGACAAATGCCTATTGTCTACTTTATATTCCCAAGCAACTTAATCCATTACCCAGGGACCCTTTTCCAGACGTATTTGCAGCGCGCATGGTTGCCATTGTCGTGTGACGTTTTACGCTTTAAACCCCGCTCAGACTATTGACTTCTACAACTTCTACAACAATCGCTGACATCTACAACGTTCCAGTTGTCACTGTGAGCGCTCTCAATTGTTGGGTACAACTTCTACAACAGGTGTTGTATCAAATTCGAAAAATGAATCTGGTCCAACATTTGTCCATAGTCTGAGCGCTAACCACAACTCAACGTCACGCACAGTTGGGAGTGTGAGCGCACATAACTGTTGGGTTCAACTTCTACAACAGTACGTAATACGTACGGCTTCGATCAGCCAATCAGTGCAATCGGCAATCACCATGGCAGAATGGAATAGAGAAAAAGAAGAAGAACTGATCGAACTGTGGCGGGCGTCCCTCATACTTTATGCAACTACAGCAAAGTCGTACACAAACAAGGGTAATAAGTATGCGGCTGTTTCCCAGATAGCGAAACATTTTAACACGTCCCGTAAGTATGTTTTAATCGACTCAAAGTGATTGCAGTCTGCAGACGCAGCGACAGTGTGGGCTGTAGCATTTGTAATTATTAGTACCTATTCCAAATACAACATTCAATAAGGAAATAGTATGTGTAGAGATAGGTAGAGTGGGTTCAGCTGTATTCATGTTTCAGAAACACAGGCTTCTATTTTAAATATTCTTTGTTCAGCCTTTGTCAAGGCTACCCAGCATGCACGCACTTGGGGAACACCGGCGATGGCGACGTTGCGGTATCGCGTGTGCTTGAAAAAAAAAAACTTTTACATATTATGACAAAGTTTTAGATAGTTTGAGTTTGTTTTGTTTTCAGTGGTGGTGAGTACACATTCACTGACACAGTGGAAAAAATTCAGAATAACACATTTACGGTGCCATACATCGTTGAAATGCGTCCAGATCATGTCTTAGAAGTTAGAATTACATTTATTAGTGCACTAACCGGTAACCAAAAACCGAAGGGTGACTGCTAATCGTTCAGCAGGTGATATAGCCGCCATCAACTGTGTGGTTTCCTTAGTGATCAGGGGTGTCACCAGTTCAACCAGCCCGTCAAACACTCTTGCGGGCATCCTTACAAAATTAACATGCCGAACAGGCGCGTTCAGCCTTAAAGTTAGAAGGGGGTTATCAAATGCGCCCTGTTCAGACCGCTCTAATTATGTGCGGACTGACCCAGGGACGCCTACTCCTTGCCAACCTCCTTCGCTTTCGCCGAATTCTAACGATTGCGATTAAAGCCAAACCTAGATAAATCAATTTTGACAGACGCGCCATTGTCAGTTTCAGTGTTTATACGTATTTGTATACGCACGCATATTGCTAAAATAATGACAGCTCCCTTACCTAACAAGAAATGTGCACTACTCTACCTTTCAGTATTGATGATCTTGTTGGAAAACTCAATTCTTCGTATGGAATTAAAGAAAAATTTACGTCTGTCTTTGTGAAAAGTGTGTGTGGCTTTAGGTATTGTGTAGAATTATAGGCGTCGGTGTGTGTGTACATGTACATATATGGGTTATTCTTAAAAACAATGGGACTAGGTTAAACTCGTGTGGTCGTAGATTAATCCCTAAACGTTTGGCGCCAGAGGTTTTAAGCCGTTTAGGAAGAAACCTTTAACAAATAAAATAAATATACGTAAGCTCGAATATAGTAAGACGTGAGCAGTTGTTGTAAACGCTAGTTACATGAAGCTTTCCCGACTAATCGGCGGACCTCGAAACAATTAGATAGAATCTGCAAGCGCCCCAATCTCTGTTCCATATCCCGATCGCGTCACGTGCACGGCTCGATTATCTAACAATTGAACAGAGCGCGTGGCGCGATTGGGATAGTGAACAGAGATCGGGGCGTTTGAAGACACTCTCTAATGGGGTGCTTACAGACACTCTCTAGCAAAGGAAAATAGGCCTAACGTAATCAACTTAAACCGATAAGAAGCCTTAAGTAACGGGCTAAAAAATAAATAAAGGCGCTACTTTCCTTTGGAAGGGTGGGAGATTTGTCCCGGAATGTTTGGCGTTCGGGAGGCAAACCGACTAAGAAAAAAACATGCCCTCACACACACGCACCCACGCACCCACGTATATATATAGTATGTACACTCTAAACATATGTTATATGCAATATACACTAAAATATCCAAACTATATTTACAATATATGTATATCATCTATAGGTACTATATATGTAATGTAGACGTTATTTTATGGAAACGTTTGGATTTGCTTGGGTTGATTTTTTCTTCTTCTGTGGGTTTTTGCGTTCGAAAACAATTAATGCCCTGACAACACTGGTTTTGATTGTGTCATCTATGCATTCCATTGAATTTGCACGGACAATTCACGGAACATTGGTGCATATACGATGTAAAGGCAATTATGTGCAATGTTAACTAATTTCTTGGTGCGTGTCCAGCGCCTTACTGTTTCAACCTGATTGTGGCTTTTATCGCCCACAAACAACAAAAATAACAGGGATATAAATCCAACATATGATGTGGATATAAGTCAAATACATAATGCCAATAATGGTGATAATACATCACAAATTATGTTAGTCTGTCAGATGATGTTGGTTTATTAGGACATAATGGTAATCTAAATGTATTTCAACTCCAAGAAGACGTGCATATGAGCTTGGCCCAATAATTTATCCTGATAATAACTTTTTAATGATGACTCACCTTGTAAATATTACTCAAATCCACAATGGAGAGGTATCTCCAATAACATTAAATATAAACAACGTTTAAAATTAATTCACTTAAATGCAAGAAGCATAAATACAAATTTCAAACAAATTGAGAGCTAAATTCATGCTTCTGATATAGTATTTGATGTAGTTGCCATCTCGGAAACTTGAAAAATGATCCTACAGTAATGCGACACCATAACCAACCTATGTATAAGTCTTTTAATGTCTGCAGAGAAAATGTTAGAGGAGGTGGCGTTGCTATTTACGTATATAACAGTACTAACTGCATTCAAATTTAAAGTAAATCTTTATCAATAAATGATATCCTTGAAAGTATCACAGTGGAATTGATAATAGAAAACCAAAAAATATAACAGTTGGCTGTATTTACCCAAACCAGAATCTAACATAGAGATATTCTGTGAAAATATTACAAACATCTTTGGAAACACACATACCAATAAGACACTGTTTCCGTGTGGAGATTTTAAAGTAGTGATCGTAAGACATTTTATTGACACCATGTATAGTTTAGGCCTGTATCCTCTAATCACTAAGCCAGCAAGAATTACTCGAGATTCAACCACTCTGATTTACAAAATGTATACAAATGCATTAAACAAGAGAACTACAAATAGTATTTTAATCAGTGACATAATTGACCATTTTCTAATATTTACACTATGTGAATATAAAATAACTAAAAGGAAAATAGAAATGCACAAAAATGTACGAAATCTAGAAATGAAAACACCATTTTTTATAGCAGATTTAAGAAGTAAAACATGGGAAAATGTATTTAGCACACAAGATGTTGAAGTAGCTTATGGTATATTTATTGATACATTTATAGAAAAATGTGATAAACATTGTCCAGTCAGAAAATAACCAGACAACATGTAATCAGTGATAAGTCATGGTTCACAACTGGTTTGAAAAATGCTTGTCACAAGAAAAACCACTTGTATAGAAAATATATTTAAAATAGATCACAAGAAACGGAACACTGTTACAAAACTTGTAAAAATAAGCTAACTACAATACTGAGAAATGAAGATAAATCATACTATAGAAAACTATTGGATAACCAAAAACAAAACATTAAAGAAACTTGGAACATCTTAAATACACTTATTAATAAACGGCAAAATTAATCTTCTTATACTGAATATTTTGTAATGGAGAGTAAAAAAATTACCAACAAGAAAGACATAGCGTGGATTTAACATTTGATTTTCGAACATTAGCAATGAACTAGCTGCTAAAATAGATCCACCGGTAAATGATGCCTCATTTCATGACTATCTTGAAAACAAAAATAAAAACCGCATGTTCTTAAATCCAGTAAGTTACGAAGAAGTCAGTAGGATCATCGGTGCATGTAAAAACGAAACCTCAACAGACAGTAATGATATAAATATGAATATCTTACAGAAGTTATGCAATCCACTATTATGCCATTAACAGCGGTATTTAACATGTCTTTTGAAAGTGGAGTTTATCCTTTTGGATGAAAGTCATACCTATATTTTAAAATGGTTCAAAAACAGAATTTAACAACTACACACCAATATCCTTGTTGTGTAATTTTTTACAAAATACTAAACAAAATCTATAAAAAAATCTCAAAGAATTTATTGATAAAAAAACGATATATTGTCCAACAGTCAATACGGCTTTCGATCCTCAATGTCCACCGCATATGCATTGCTTGACCTGGTCGAAGAAATGAGTACATCACTAGATAAAAACATACACACTTGGCGTTTTTGTTGACTTAAAGAAAGCATGTGACACCGTAAATCATTCAGTGTTAATAAATAAAAAAACTAAATTTCCAGGGTGTACGTTGGGTGGCTGAGAAATGGGTGGAAAGTTTTCTAAGCAATAGACATCAATTTGTTAAAATAGATGAATGTTCATCTAATCTCCTAAATGTGTCATGTGGAGTACCACAGGGGTCTCTGCTAGGCCCAAGACTGTTTGCAGATGATACCAACATATTATATTCTGACACGGTTGTACATAGACTAAAATATGTTGTTAATTGGCAAATAGATAAACTCTATACATGGTTTACTGGTAACAATGTGTCTCTGAGTCTATCAAAAATCACCTACGTTATCTTTGGTAAGACAAATATTGACTTAGATATAACAATTTGTAATAACATAATTAATAGAGTTAACATGATAAAATTCCCTGGAGTAAACATAGATAAAAAAAACTTATCTGGAAATATCATATAAACAGTGTGAAGACTAAGCTATCTAGAATAGTTGGAGTGATGTATAGCAAGTCATATCCTAGGAAACAAAAGTTTACTTACTTTGTATTATTCACTCTTCTTATCAATAATGAGTTACTGTTGTGAAGTTTGGGGAACTACATACATGATATATATCACCAATGTTTATTGTATTACAATCTTACAAAAGAGGGTGATTAGACTGATATATGGTGTTGATAGTATTCATCATACTAATACGTTATTTAATAGATGCAGATTATTAACATTTCAAGGTCTAGTAGATTTTAAGATGTTGTCAATTATGTATAAATAAAGTGTATAACAATTTACTAGTACCTGTCATTGTGCAGTGTTTGTTTACAAAACATTTAATTTTAGTTTATAATAATTGGATGGATATTCGTCACTCATTCTCTTTTTGAAGAAGATTACATTCATGTTCCTAAATAATATATTACTATGTTATTGTTCTGAACTTCCACATTCCAGTTAATCTCAACAAATTTATCAATGTGTATCAAGTAATGTTCATTTTAACATTAGAGTGACAATGCGTGATGATTACTATTGAAATGTTCAAGTTATAAGACCAATACACATAAGTGTTTGTATGTAATTTGGTCTTACTACTTGAAAACACACACAACACACACAACACACACATGTAGCAAAATTAGGCACAATATGCATATGAGCGGCTAACCATCGGCAGAGTATCGGCGTCCGACTATGAGCCGCCATCGCCCGAAGGCGAGCTGCCGGACAATCCCTCGGCCCGCAGGCGGATGCCGACAGCGGGCCAATGACTTTGCCACTGTCGGCCCGCTGTCGGCCCGCTGTCGGCCCGCTGTCGGCCCGCTGTCGGCCCGCTGTCGGCCCGCTGTAGTTGTGCTATCTGGGAAGATAGCAAGGATTTTCCCGGCCAAAGACAACAAGGAATCATCGAGCTGAGGAGCTTCAGTGGGAGATCTTCCAGTGGAAATTCGACCACGCCCCGCTCTTCGCGAGAAGACTCGACACATCGGAAGGAACGAACTTCATCAGTCATACGTCTGAGTCGGTCTGGCAACTATTGGGGCACAGGACATGACGGACACGGAAGGAGCATGTACGGAAAACTACTGACGCAATTCCGTGACTCTGTCCAAGGATGGGCAAGCTTTTGCGGAAAACCTCAGCCACCGAATCGACACAACCATCGACGAGAGACAGCATTAACGTGAACAATACAGCAATGGACGGTGAGCACTCAGAGTGCGAAACAGAGACAACACCTTTGCCAAGCAGTTCTACGCCCACGACAACAAAGCCACCACGCAAACAGCCAAGGAAGAAGGTAATTATCAGCTCGTCGACTACACTACCAACAACACGAAGCAGAGGTATGGCTACAACCCCTCTCACGTCGACATACAAGCCCAATGGCTTCGCGCAAGCACTGCTCTATTCCAATGTCGTAACCAATCCACCCATTTCATCTCTCTCCTTGTCCACGGCTAATACATCAGGGACCAAGCCTTCTCCTACTTCGACGGCAGATCACTTCTCTATCAACGGGGCCACCGCCGTTGTGTTCTACTACCATCACCACTCCCCCTTTAGCTGCTACCGCCACACCATCCTTGCATCAGACCATACGTGAGCCTTCTAACGTTTCCGCTACCTTTTCTCCATCCCTTTCTCCCAACTGCTTCCCGCCACTACCGAGACAATCGTGTTCTACGGAGCTTCCACCTCACCCCAAGTGTCATTCTTTCCTACCTGTCTCCAGACCACGGGTGGACCGCACCATAATTCATAGACTACCCCCTTCGCCTACTCCTGCACAACGATTTTCTACTGTGCCCTCCATACGTAAAAGCACAAAGTGCAAGAAATCCAGATGGTAATTACCGATAATCACAAAACGTGTCGTTATTCTGGGTGAGTCGAATGTTTCTAAGATTACAAGATTTCCTCACTCAGTTATCGCCATACCCGAAATAAACTTTTTTTCGGATTACAATTTATACCAACACCACAAACAAATAATGCAGAAGACAAGCAGGCGTCTATCATACGTTTTGTTCGACATATCCAACTACAATATTTTTCACGGAACGAAATCAATCAAATTAAGAGAGAACTTTACAGCCAAATCAACGTGGAATCCGCCCTGCCACAACGAGGACATTAACTCTAAATTGGAACATCTGAACGATTTTAGCTCGATAACTAACACCGGAACAGTGTTGGTAATTTGTCATTGTCGCAATTGGCGTCGATTTCGGCACTCAAGAGAAACCCATCTATTATGTGTAAGTCTACTGATAAAGGCTCGGCCAAAGTAATCATGTCGAACAAAATATGTCGCAGAGGCGAATCGACAGCTTGCGAACAAAAAACATTATACTCAGCTACACACACCGGTCTATCCACGAGCCGCAGTCCGCATTTCGGCAACTCTAGACAGACTACGACAAACAGGATACATATCCAAGAAGCAACGAGATTATTTAGAGCCACCGGATACACCTCGACCACGTCTGCCCTGTCTATTACCGAAGGTTCATAAGACTAAAGATAAATGGCCTCAGCCTCAAATGCCCCCAGGACGACCGATCATATCTGATTGCAACAACGAATCATATAAAATATCTGAGTATATTTACTATTTTTTAGCCCCATTGGCAGTAACACATGCTGCGTATTTTAAAAACACTACAGACTTCATTGATAAAGTGACTATAATAGAAATTTCTACTGTTCTCCACGGATGTAGAAAGCCTGCACACCAATTGACAATATTTCAGGGACTGAAGCAATAAGACAGGCTCTTTTTGACCGCCCAAACGCAGAGATTTTAGAACTAGAATGAATTGCCCCCAACTATGCCAATCTTTTTATGGCTCAGTGGGAGAAACAAGCACTAAGGAATTGCAACAAATTACCATCAATCTAATTACGATATTTGGACGATATCTTCGGAATCTGGACACATGGGAAAGATGAATTCCTAATTTTCTTGGACATACTAAATAGCCATCAAATCTTTTTTAAATTAACGTCAGTTATGAGTAAACACTCAATAGATTTCTTACGTACCTAATTACCTGCAACGCCTGCCCAGCAAGATACGTTGGCGAGACTGGCAATCAACTCCGACGACAATCACATAATCACAGATCGGACATACGACATCACAACGACACACAAGTGGCCAAGCATTTCAACGGAGCCTGTCACTCAATATCCGATTTACAAATCACAATCTTGGAATCAGGGCCATTTTCTGACGTCGCCTCACTGGAAACCATTTATAGACGAAATTGTGAATCAAAACGGAGTACAAGACTTAAAACTACGCAGCCAGGGGGTCTAAATGTTAGAGAGGACTCTTTTGATATAATACCTTTTGTGATTCGCTTCACCCAGCAGGGACGAACAATTGCTAAACTGGCTAAAGCCACATATAAACTGCTTCAAACCGAGTATCCAGGAATATACACGCCGAGATTTATAACAGCTTTCTCAAAGAACAAGAATCTGAAAGATATGTTGGTGGCCACCAAATTACAATGAACAATGGACTTCTACAGAACAATGAACCTAGCGCTTAGGACACTGTGAGTCGTCGTAGTGTTTGTGCAATTGTGTAGTTTTTAGGGGCATTAGACTGCATGTGGGGTTGTCGGGTTGCAGCAGTGCTGGCTCGTACGGCTTCACATGTTTCCGTCTCCTGTACAACAATGATAGGATAGATATATTTCATGCACAATTTAATAGCTTATTTTGTTTTTACATGTTCACCATCCGACATAATTACTGAAGGCCCATGTATTAATTATTAATAACAAAGACAACTGTTTGTGGAGGTGTGGGGTGGTCAGCAGTAGCAGCTCTGAGGACGGCACCACAACTTCGCAATCCCGTGTTTATTTTAATTTCAGCTAATACCTTCGTACGGCTCACCGTATGGTTTTTTTAAATACAGCATCATCCCCCTCTGATACATATGAACACGATAGTGTCGCAAATACTTTTTCTATTTTGTAGCGAACCCTTTGTGATTATATATGTCAATGTTGTCGAAGCTGATCGCCAACCGAACAATATATTCATTCTACAATATATATTACGAACACCATTCACCACGTATCTAGTTCATTGGACACCCAACATCCCGTTAAGAAAAACAAAAACAAAACAAAAATATGTATTCATCTATGTTATTTAAAGGACAGAGGAGGGTAAGCCTCGGTTACAATCCTCAGCCTTGCCCAATTGGTCATTGTTTAATGTCAATTAGCATGGGAATGTAACGGCTGAATGCATCCCTGTGCCATGACTGGATAATCACTCATTCTCGTCTCCGTTGTAGACCCATAGTCGTTATTTAAACGTACCATTAACCATACCTGTTTTTCTTTTGTAGGTTTAAATTACAATTTTTGTCAGAAAAGACCATCTATCCGAAAGGGCTAAACTGGTTTTATCAGATGTCAGGGTTTAGTGTTAACATTCGCCACCTATACTCCGTTGCCAGTGGATTAGGGTCTTCGTTCGTGTTCCAAATCTTTAAGAGAGGATACTTGAACCCATTACCCGAATTTTCATAAAATACTTACTTAAATAACAATGTTGTCTCATATTGCGCCGGTGTTCGCGCTGACGGCGCTCCTGGCACTACCCCACCACGTACTCCCCCTGGCGGAGACACAGGTAGAAGGGGAACATGGCTTTTATTGTTTCTACTGACAGATACAGGGACGATTTTTTCAAAACTGGGCAGCAATTGGAAAACTTGCTCACCGTGCATTATTTGGCTTGCCACTTGAGCGTGATACTGTGTGGATGTTAATTGGTTAACAATATATTACTGTTATAATGGAATATGTGTAATGCAAACAACTGGTGTTATGACACAATGCGACAGTAAACATTTTACCATGTTTATTTCTAGAAAACCGTGCTACAAAATACATCATACAAAGACGTGAAATTAAAGTCAACACATCATCAATGCATCTGACATAATCGGTTTAAAAAACTCAGTTGCTGGAGCCATAGTTTCGTGATGCATACTAAAAACGAAATGATGACAACTAATTATTGTGTTATAGTGTATTTGGAAGCATGGTGGTGATACGTTCCTATAAACAATTCAACAACGTACCCATTCTTAATGTAAGGTAAGTATGCAAATGAACTCTTTAAAACTATTAAATTTGAATTCAGTGTGTGATAGTTCACTCGAGCATCTTAATTGCCTACAAATGCGTCACTTGATAATGATGTTGTGCACTACATTGAGAAACCAGCCAGCTGTGTGCAGTAGCTATGCTTCCTACGTGTAAGCGCGTTCCTTGTCTCGTACCCGTCTCAGTTGTTCGAAATCGTCTTCCTCCCACAATTCCTGTGACGTCACCGGCCACGATCGTCCAATGAGAAGAGTTTGAGGCACGTACTGCAAGAAACACCAACAAAACAAACGTAGCAAATAATGTATAAATACTGATCACGAATGGGTGGTTGCGATGTCTCCCAACGTTTATAGTATTAAGCAATTAGGTGGGTGGTTGTATGGTCGTCGTCACGTATCACTGGGAAGAGACATCTTCGCCCACATCCCGGATGCTTTCATTCCCCTCTCCCTCTTCTTTTTAAACACCCTCCAGATTACCCAGCCAACCTTAATCAAGCATGCGTGTTCAAGCATCCGTTCACCTTTGCACATGCGTAGTTCACTTATTAAGGCTTCCGTTTCTGCAAGGACGTCAGTATAACCTAACCACGTTCTGCTGTCAATCCGGCAGGATGAGCGTTTTCTTTCAATCTACCGAATGTGAATTATAGTGTACCCTCTACTGAATTCCTTTGTTCAAAACTGCGACGTCCACAAAGCAATATAAATAAGACTCGGTCACTGGTAGAGAATACCGGCTGGGTTAATGTTACACACCTGTAGACTGCGAACAGTCCGGCATACCTTGCTTATACAATTCTGTATTAATGTTGCCCCGCCCCTGAATTATGTTACCGGGGCACCGAGCTGTGTCAACACTGCTCTATACAATTTACACATTTCTAATTTTCCAGTGCATTCCGAATCTCAATCTCAATTGTGTTTATGCAAATCAATTTGAGCTTGTTGCCACGTGGATTATTAATTTTGCAGCCCGAGTATAATGAATAGTCATGCACACGCAGTGAACCACACAAAGACCGTTGACGTTTGGCAGATGTATAGGCACTTCAGGAATGTCGTTTCGAATTCTCTCAAGACTGCAAAGCGGGACTACTACATTGGTCTAATCCGGGAAAATAAGAAGAAATACAAATTAATGAGGAAATGCCTAAAAGAACTCCTGCCAGGAAAATCCAAATCCAGCCACAAAGGTGTACTTGTTGAAGGTCAAATAATTACTGATCCCAAATGTAAGGGCAATGCATTCAATGAGTATTTTACATCCATTGGTCAAGAACTGGCAAGTAGGCTTTCACCAGCTGCTTCATTCACTCCACCTAAATCACCCGAAATACCTGCTTTTACTTTCCCTGCTGTCATACCTGATTTTATTGAACAACAACTAAGGAATATGCCCGAAAATTAATATGTTGGTCTGGACAGATTGACTGGCAGACTACTGCGCGTAGCAGAACCACTCATATCACAACCACTCGCTTTCATTCTAAATCTCTCTCTGAAATCTGGCAAGTTTATCACAGAATGGAAATATATGTGCAAAGGTGCTACCACATTACATATCAGGTACATCAATGGAAACTAACAACTACAGACCGATCTCAATTCTACTCATTTTGTCTAAACTACTTGAACGTTTTGTTCATAGTTCTTTTACAGATGATTTGGAAGAACATAAACTTCTCATGAATGCCCAGTCAGTTTTCAGAAGATTGCACTGCACTGTAACTTCCCTGCTAAATGTTACAAATCGATGTTAAAAAACATTGATAAAAGACTTGTAAAGGGAGTAGTGTTCATTGATCTCCGGAAGGCCTTTGAAAACGTGGACACTCATGTTCTGCTGCCCAAACTTAAAGAATTTGGGGTTATACACATTGAACATAAGTGGTTCTCAAGCTAACTCAATGGTAGATCACAGTCAGTTTCGGTGGATGGCAATATATCTGATCATTTGCCTGTGAATATTGGGGTGCCCCAATGGTCAATCTTGGGCCCCCTGTTGTTTATGCTACACCTAAATGATCTGCCTACAGTCACCGAATCCTGCAATAAAAACATGTTTGCAGACGACACTGGAATTGATTCAGCTGCAAAACCAGGATGTTCGGCTCAAATATAATCCAATATTAACAG
This sequence comes from Paraescarpia echinospica, assembly GCA_020002185.1. Taxonomy (NCBI): domain Eukaryota; kingdom Metazoa; phylum Annelida; class Polychaeta; order Sabellida; family Siboglinidae; genus Paraescarpia; species Paraescarpia echinospica. Next base: position 43,657,246 of record CM034539.1, read on the forward strand.
TGACTTGTGCAAAGTCAAACAGTATTTTTGATAATAACAAACTTAGTGTTAATGTACAGAAATGTCAATTTATGCTAATTGGCACTCATCAGTCCATTGCCAAGATGGCTAATGTTAGAATTCATATCAACAATGAACCACTTAAACATGTGTCGGTAGCCAAATACCTTGGTATGTATATCGATTCAAACCTAAAGTACTAAAAGGAATCTTTGTAAGCTAATATACATTCGATGTTTACCGTATCAAAACGTGTTAATTTCCAATAAGTATTTTCTCTGCTACTTATGTCTTGCATGTTTATGCATAATTCGAGTGTTATCTGCGCAAAAGCTGATTAACAAGTGTGTTTACGCAAATCATTTTGAGCTTGTTGCCACGTGGATGATTAATTTTGCAGCCCTAGTATAATTAATAGTCATGCACGCGCGGTGAACCACACAAAGATCGTTGACGTTTGTCAAATGTATAGCCACTTCAGGAATGTCGTTTCGAATTCTCTCAAGACTACAAAGCGGGACTACTACACAAGTCTAATCCGGAAAAATAAGAAGAAACCAAAATTAATGTGGAAATGCATGCCAGGAAATTCCAAGTCCAACCCCAAAGGTGTACTTGTTGAAGGTCAAATAATTACTGATCCCAAATGTAAAGTAAATGCATTCAATGAGTATTTTACATCAATTGGTCAAGAATTGTTTGCAGACCACACTGGAATTTATTCAGCTGCAAAACCAGGGTTTTCGGCTCAATTATAATCCAATATTAACAGTGATTTATGCAAAGTCAAACAGTATTTTTGATATTAACAAACTTAGTATTAATGTAGAGAAATGTCAATTTATGCTAATTGGCACTCATCAGTCCATTGCCAAGATGGCTGATGTTAGAATTCATATCAACAATGAACCACTTAAACATGTGTCGGTAGCCAAATACCTTGGTATGTATATTGATTCAAACCTAAAATGGGACGACCACATTAACAGCGTGATTCCTAAATTGTCATCCAAAATAGGAATCCTAAGATCTGTTCGTAAAATTGTATCAATCGACATTCTCAGGCAATTATATAATGCAATAGTTCAACCACGCTTCGATTATGGAGATGTAATCTACGATTCAGCCCTAGCATCAACCAAAACTAGATTATAGAAACTACAGACCAGAGCTGCTAGATCCATATATGGGTCTAGTCCCAGACAAAATAGAAACACTATGTTTAAAACACTAGGCTGGTTATCACTACAGCAAAGAAGGGATTTTAATAATTGTGTTCTTATGTACAAGTGTGTAAATGGTCTAGCACAAAAATATTTGTGTGATAAGTTTATATCAAATAGTTATTCTTACAATGCCAGAAATGCCTCTCAGCTGAAAACACCTAAAGCCAGATCTGCCTTATATCAACGCAGTTTCAATGTGTCCGGTTTGAAAGTATGGAATAAACTACCAATTGAAATTCAAAACAGCCATTCTGTTCCAACCTTTAAAAAGACCCTACACAAATATCTGAGTGCTACACCACTATATTGACACTATTTTGTATAAGAGTAGGAAGCATACGCATTGTTTATTTATCCTGCTTCCCAATGCCGTCAGCCGAGTAACGTTTCGATTAAATAGAATTATAACGTCAGCCGACGCGGGCGGCTGCAGTCGATGTCAGCTGCCGCTGGGACTGTCATTGAGTCTGTCGTGCCTCTACTACAGTAAATAACAAAGCCTTACGCTGAGCCTTAGGCAAGGGTCTCGCATTTCTAGTTAGTAAAACTGCATTGTCCGGTATTTGACATGCAGTGAACGAAAATGTACACTTAAATATAAGTATATGCAACCATAGCAAGAGGATTAACCTGGTCATGGATGTAATGTTGTGCCTAAATCTGGGATTTGGGTATGTGACTGTGTGTCTGCAGCCTACACGTCTTGCCTTTCCAAATTCCACTCAACCGTTTATGAAAAGTCCCCGTTTCCCCACTTATTTGAACCGATACATAAACATGTGAGATTCGTACGTTCAGAGACTGTTTTTAATGCTACAGCTACGATTGTTAGTAAACCTGGCTGGCATGTCATCATTCAATGTAAAAGTTTTAGGTTTGTTAAAAGTACACGATACCATGTTGCAGAACAATCTAATATGTCTGTCAAAATGACTGCCGAAATGCTAAATATGCTTTTAAATGCCATAATTCAGGGGCTAGTTGACATAGAACAACGACATTTTCGGCACTGCAATGGGGAAACGAACTACCCCCAACGATGCTAATCTTTTTATGGATGAGTGGGAGAAACAAGCACTATGGAATTGCAACAAATTACCATCAATCTATTTACGATATTTGGACAATATCTTCGGAATCTGGACACATTGGAATGATGAATTCCTAATTTTCTTGGACGTTTTAAATACCCATCAAAACTGTGTAAAATTAACGTCAGTTACGAGTAAACACTCAATAGATTTCTTGGACGCTACGATCTTTATCAACAACTGCGGTACATCCAGCGTGGTGTACCTAATTACCTGCAACGCCTGCCCCGCAAGATACGTTGGCGAGACTGGCAATCAACTCCGACGACAATCACATAATCACAGATCGGACATACGACATCACAACGACACACAAGTGGCCAAGCATTTTAACGGAGCCGGTAACTCAATATCCGATTTACAAATCTTGGAATCAGGGCCATTTTCTGACGTCGCCTCACTAGAAACCATTTACAGACGAAATTGTGAATCAAAACGGAGTACAAGACTTAAAACTACGCAGCCAGGGGGACTGAATGTTAGAGAGGACTCTTTTGATATACTACCTTTTGTGATTCGCTTCATCCATCAGGGACGAACAATTGCAAAACTGGCTAAAGACAAATATAAACTGCTTCAAACCGCGTATCCAGGAATACACACGCCGATATTTATAACAGCTTTCTCAAAGAACATGGATCTGAAAGATCTGCTGGTGGCCACCAAATTACAATGAACAATGGACTTCTACAGAACAATGAACCTAGAGCTGTGAGTCGTCGTAGTGTTTGTGCAATTGTGTAGTTTTTAGGGGGATTAGACTGCATGTGGGGTTGTCGGGATGCAGCAGTGCTGGCTCGTACGGCTTCACATGTTTCCGTCTCCTGTACAACAATGATAGGATAGATATATTTCATGCACAATTTAATAGCTGATTTTGTTTTTACATGTTCACCATCCGAAATAATTACCGAAGGCCCATGTATTAATTATTAATAACAAGGGCACGTGTTTGTGGAGATGTGGGGTGGTCAGCAGTAGCGGCTCTGTGGACGGCACCACAACTTCGCAATCCCGTGTTTACTTTAATTTCAGCTAATACCTTCGTACGGCTCACCGTATGTTTTTTTAATACAGCGTCGTCCCCCTCTGATTCAGGTAAACATCATAGTGTCGCATATACCTTTTCTATTTTGTAGCGAACCTTCTGCGATTATATATATAAATGTTGTCGAAGCTGATCGCCAAACGAACAATGTCGTCATTCTACAATATATATTACGAACACCAGTCACCACGTATCTAGTTCATTGGACACCTAACGTCCCGTTAAAAAAAAATATGTATTCATCTATGTTATTTAAAGGACAGAGGAGGGTAACTCTCGGTTACAATCCTCAACCTTGTCCAATTCGTCATTGTTTAATGTCTATTGGCATAGGAATGTAACGGCTGAATGCATCCCTCTGCCATGACTGGATAATCACGCATTCTCGTCTCCGTTGTAGACCGATAGTCGTTATTTAAACGTACCATTAACCATACTTGTTTTTTCTTTTTTAGGTTTAATTTACAATTTTTGGCAGAAAAGACCATCTACCCGAAAGGGCTAAACTGGTTTTATCAGATGTCAGGGTTTAGTGTTAACATTCGCCACCTATACTCCGTTGCCAGTGGATTAGGGTCGTCGTTCATGTTCCAAATCCTTAAGAGAGGATACTTGAACCCAGTACCCGCATTTTCATAAAATATTTACTTACTTACTTAAATAACAATGTTGTCTCATATTGCGCCGGTGTTCGCGCTGACGGCGCTCCTGGCACTACCCCACCACGTACTCCCCCTGGCGGAGACACAGGTAGAAGGGGAACATGGCTTTCATTGTCTCTACAGAAAGACACAGGGGCGGTTTTTTTCAAAACTGGGCAACAAATGGAAACCTTGCTCACCGTGCATTATTTGGCTTGCCACTTGAGCGTGATACTGTGTGGATGTTAATTGGTTAACTATATATTACTGTTATAATGGAATATGTGTAATGCAAACAACTGGTGTTATGACAATTCGACAATAAACATTTTACCATGTTTATTTCTAGAAAACCGTGATATAAAATAAATCATGCAAAGACGTGAAATTAAAGTCAACACATCATCAATGCATCTGACATAATCGGTTTAAAAAACTCAGTTGCTGGAGCCATAGTTTCGTGATGCATACTAAAAGCGAAATGATGACAACTAATTATTGTGTTATAGTGTATTTGGAAGCATGGTGGTGATACGTTCCTATAAACAATTCAACAACGTTCCTATTCTTAATGTAACGTAAGTATGCAAATGAATTATTTAAAACTATTACATTTGAATTCAGTGTGTGATAGTTCACTCGAGCATTTTAATTGCCTACAAATGCGTCACTTGATAATGATGGTGTGCACTGCATTGAGAAACCAGCCAGCTGTGTGTAATTGCTATGCTTCCTACGTGTAAGCGCGTTTCTTGTCTCGTACCCGTCTCAGTTGTTCGAAATCGTCTTCCTCCAACAATTCCTGTGACGTCACCGGCCATGATCGTCCAATGAGAAGAGTTTGGGGCACGTACTGCAAGAAACACCAACAAAACAAACATAACAAATAATGTATAAATACTGATCACGAATGGGTGGTTGCGATGTCTCCCAACGTTTATAGTATTAAGCAATTAGGTGGGTGGTTGTATGGTCGTCGTCACGTATCACTTGGAAGAGACATCTTAGCCCGCCTCCCGGTTGCTTTCATTCACCTCTCCCTCTTCTTTTTAAACACCCTCCAGATTACCCAGCCAACCTTAATCACGTATGCGTGTTCAAGCATCCGTACACCTCTGCACATGCGTAGTTCACTTATTAAGGCTTCCGTTTCTACAAGGACGTCAGTATAACCTAACAACGTTCTGCCTGTCAATCCGGCAGGATGAGTGTTTTCTTTCAATCTACCGAATGTGAATTATAGTGTACCCTCTATTGAATTCCTTTGTTCAAAATTGCGATTTCCACAAAGCAATATAAATAAGATTCGATCACTGATAGAGAATACCGGCTGGGTTAATGTTACACACCTGTAGACTGCGAACAGTCCGGCATACCTTGCTTATACAATTCTGTATTAATGTTGCCCCGCCCCTGAATTATGATACCGGGGCGCCGAGCTGCTCTATACAACTTACACATTTCTAATTTTCCAGTGCATTCCGAATCTCAATCTCAATTGTGTTTACGCAAATCAATTTGAGCTTGTTGCCACGTGGATGATTAATTTTGCAGCCCGAGTATAATGAATAGTCATGCATGCGCAGTGAACCACACAAAGACCGTTGCCGTTTGGGAAATATATAGGCACTTCAGGAATGTCGTTTCGAATTCTCTCAAGACTGCAAAGCGGGACTACTACACTGGTTTAATCCGGGAAAATAAGAAGAAATAAAAATTAATGTGGAAATGTCTATAAGAACTCCTGACAGGAAAATCCAAATCCAGCCACAAAGGTGTACTTGTTGAAGGTCAAATAATTACTGATCCCAAATGTAAGGGCAATGCATTCAATGAGTATTTTACATCCATTGGTCAAGAATTGGCAAGTAGGCTTTCACCAGCTGCTTCATTCACTCCACCTAAATCACCCGAAATACCTGCTTTTACTTTCCCTGCTGTCATACCTGATTTTATTGAACAACAACTAAGGAATATGTCCGAAAATAAATATGTTGGTCTGGACAGATTGACTGGCAGACTACTGCGCGTAGCAGAACCACTCATATCACAACCACTCGCTTTCATTCTAAATCTCTCTCTGAAATCTAGCAAGTTTATCACAGAATGGAAATATATGTGCAAAGGTGCTACCACATTACATATCAGGTACATCAATGGAAACTAACAACTAAAGACCGATCTCGATTCTACTCATTTTGTCTAAACTACTTGAACGTTTTGTTCATAGTTTTTTTACAGATGATTTGGAAGAACATCAACTTCTCACGAATGCCCAGTCAGTTTTCAGAAGATTGCACTGCACTGTAACTTCCTTGCTAAATGTTACAAATCGATGATTAAAAAACATCGATCAAGGACTTGTAACGGGAGTAGTGTTCATTGATCTCCGGGAGGCCTTTGAAAACGTGGACACTGATGTTCTGCTGCCCAAACTTAAAGGATTTGGGGTTATACACATTGAACATAAGTGGTTCTCAAGCTAACTCAATGGTAGATCACAGTCAGTTTCGGTGGATGGCCATATATCTGATCATTTGCCTGTGAATATTGGGGTGCCCCAATGGTCAATCTTGGGCCCCCTGTTGTTTATGCTACACCTAAATGATCTGCCTACAGTCACCGAATCCTGCAATAAAAACATGTTTGCAGACGACACTGGAATTGATTCAGCTGCAAAACCAGGATGTTCGGCTCAATTAGAATCCAATATTAACAGTGATTTATGCAAAGTCAAGCAGTATTTTTGATATTAACAAACTTAGTATTAATGTATAGAAATGTCAATTTATGCTAATTGGCACTCATCAGTCCATTGCCAAGATGGCTGATGTTAGAATTCATATCAACAATGAACCACTTAAACATGTGTCGGTAGCCAAATACCTTGGTATGTATATTGATTCAAACCTAAAATGAGACGACCACATTAACAGCGTGATTCCTAAATTGTCATCCAAAATAGGAATCCTAAGATCTGTTCGTAAAATTGTATCAATCGACATTCTCAGGCAATTATAAAATGCAATAGTTCAACCACGCTTCGACTATAGAGACGTAATCTATGATTCAGCCCTAGCATCAACCAAAACTAGATTATAGAAACTACAGACCAGAGCTGCTAGACAAAATAGAAACACTATGTTTAACACACTAGGCTGGTTATCACTACAGCAAAGAAGGGATGTTAATAAATGTGTTCTTATGTACAAGTGTGTAAATGGTCTAGCACCACAATATTTGTTTGATAAGTTTATATCAAATAGTTATTCTTACAATGCCAGAAATGCCTCTCAGCTGAAAACACCTAAACCAGAACTGCGTTATATCAACGCAGTTTCAATGTGTCCGGTTTGAAAGTATGGAATAAACTACCAATTGAAATTCAAAACAGCCATTCTGTTCCAACCTTCAAAAAGACCCTACACAAATATCTGAATGCTACACCACCATTTTAAATGTACTTTGTTTTTATCTGTTTCTTGTATGTTATGACTATTTTATATACTTTTTTGTCATGCATTCTATTGATTTTTATTATTTATTTATTGTAATCTATTTTAACTTGTATCTTTTATATATGTATATGAACACATGTTGTATGATTGATTGTAAATGGTGTATGAATGGCTCGGCCATCGAAAATAGTAAAAACTAAGTATGTCACCCAGTAGAATTAAAATTGTCAGTCAGTCAATCACGTCACACACACCCAGTTAACATGTCTGATTCCGAGGTGAGTTGATTCAAGCAATGGCACTGTAAATAAGCAGTTTGTAGACATATGTATATTGACAGCTATTTTTTATAAGTGTAGGAAGCATACTCATTGTTTATTTATCCTGCTTCCCAATGCCGTCAGCCGAGTAATGTTTCGATTAAATATAATTATAACGTCCGCCGACGCGGACGGTTGGAGTCGATGTCAGCTGCCGCTGGAATTGTCACTGAGTCTGTCGTGCCTCTACTTCAATAAATAACAAAGCCTTAGGCTTAACCTTAGGCAAGGGTCTGAGGACTCTCGCTTTTCTAGTTAGTAAAACTGCATTGTCCGGTATTTGACATGCACATGAAAGAAAATGCACACTAAAATATTAGTATATGCAACAATAGTAACCTAGTCGTGGATGTAATTGTGTGGCTAAATCTGATATTTGGGTATGTGACTGTGTGTCTGCAGCGTACAAGTGTTGCTTTTCCAAATTCCATTCTACAGTTTTTAAAAAGTCTCCGTTTCCCCACTTATTTGAACCGAAACATAAAAATGTGAGATTCGTACGTTCAGAGACTGTTTTTAATGCTACAGCTACGATTGTTAGTAAACCTGGCTGGCATGACATCATTCAATGTAACAGTTTTCGGTTTGTTAACAAGTACACAGTACCATGTTGCAGAGCAATCCAATATGTCTGTCAAAATGACTGCCGAAATGCTTAATATGCTTTTAAATGCCATAATTCAGGAGCTAGTTGACATAGAACGACGATACTGGTGTCTGGATGTAGGTTTTTGTGGTCACGGATTCCGATTATGGTGTTTTCATGATGATGTGAGGATTCCTTACGCGGTCAAATGATCATATGTCCTCCAAAATGGATGCTTGAAGGCTAAATATCTGAAGCTAACAACTGTTGTTGGTATTTGTCTGTTGATACAAAATAATCAAATTGAAACGGACATGTCAAATAAACAAGCAATTTATTAATTACAATCCATTATGAGTTCTTCGACGTATTGTCAGTAAACTTATATTGTAAGTGACAGTGACTTGTGACCGTTTCAGAAAACCTACATATCAAGATATTATTATTGTTAGTATTATTATGAAAATATTACTTCGACTTCATGATAGAGTACATCAGGCAGCTGTAACCAACAATATCCAAGTAGAGTACAACTATTAGATGATCAACTGGACACATCAGGCAGCTGTAACCAACACTATCCAAGTAGAGTACAACTATTAGATGATCAACTGGACACATCAGGTAGCTGTAACCAACACTATCCAAGTAGAGTACAACTATTAGATGATCAGCTGGACACATCAGGCAGCTGTAATCAACACTATCCAAGTAGAGTACAACTATTAGATGATCAACTGGACACATCAGGCAGCTGTAACCAACACTATCCAAGTAGAGTACAACTATTAGATGATCAACTGGACACATCAGGTAACTGTAACCAACACTATCCAAGTAGAGTACAACTATTAGATGATCAGCTGGACACATCAGGTAGCTGTAACCAACACTATCCAAGTAGAGTACAACTATTAGATGATCAACTGGACACATCAGGCAGCTGTAACCAACACTATCCAAGTAGAGTACAACTATTAGATGATCAACTGGACACATCAGGCAGCTGTAACCAACACTATCCAAGTAGAGTACAACTATTAGATGATCAGCTGGACACATCAGGTAGCTGTAACCAACACTATTCAAGTAGAGTGCAACTATTAGATGATCAACTGGACACATCAGGTAGCTGTAACCAACACTATCCAAGTAGAGTACAACTATTAGATGATCAACTGGACACATCAGGTAGCTGTAACCAACACTATCCAAGTAGAGTACAACTATTAGATGATCAGCTGGACACACCAGGCAGCTGTAACCAACACTATTCAAGTAGAGTACAACTATTAGATGATCAACTGGACACATCAGGCAGCTATAACCAACACTATCCAAGTAGAGTACAACTATTGGATGATCAACTGGACACATCAGGCAGCTGTAACCAACACTATCCAAGTAGAGTACAACTATTGGATGATCAACTGGACACATCAGGCAGCTGTAACCAACACTATCCAAGTAGAGTACAACTATTGGATGATTAACTGGACACATCAGGCAGCTGTAACCAACACTATCCAAGTAGAGTACAACTATTATATGATCAACTGGACACATCAGGCAGCTGTAACCAACACTATCCAAGTAGAGTACAACTATTGGATGATCAACTGGACACATCAGGCAGCTATAACCAACACTATCCAAGTAGAGTACAACTATTGGATGATCAACTGGACACATCAGGCAGCTGTAACCAACACTATCCAAGTAGAGTACAACTATTGGATGATCAACTGGACACACCAGGCAGCTGTAACCAACACTATCCAAGTAGAGTACAACTATTGGATGATTAACTGGACACATCAGGCAGCTGTAACCAACACCATCCAAGTAGAGTACAACTATTGGATGATCAGCTGGACACATCAAGCAGCTGTAACCAACACTATCCAAGTAGAGTACAACTATTAGATGATCAGCTGGACACATCAGGCAGCTGTAACCAACACTATCCAAGTAGAGTACAACTATTAGATGATCAGCTGGACACATCAGGCAGCTGTAACCAACACTATTCAAGTAGAGTACAACTATCAGATGATCAACTGGACACATCAGGCAGCTGTAACCAACACTATCCAAGTAGAGTACAACTATTGGATGATCAACTGGACACATCAGGCAGCTGTAACCAACACCATCCAAGTAGAGTACAACTATTAGATGATCAGCTGGACACATCAGGCAGCTGTAACCAACACTATCCAAGTAGAGTACAACTATTAGATGATCAGCTGGACACATCAGGCAGCTGTAACCAACACTATCCAAGTAGAGTACAACTATTAGATGATCAACTGGACACATCAGGCAGCTGTAACCAACACTATACAAGTAGAGTACAACTATTAGATGATCAGCTGGACACATCAGGCAGCTGTAACCAACACCATCCAAGTAGAGTACAACTATTGGATGATCAGCTGGACACATCAGGCAGCTGTAACCAACACCATCCAAGTAGAGTACAACTATTGGATGATTGGACACATCAGGCAGCTGTAACCAACACTATCCAAGTAGAGTACAACTATTGCTGGACACATCAGGCAGCTGTAACCAACACCATCCAAGTAGAGTACAACTATTAGATGATCAGCTGGACACATCAGGCAGCTGTAACCAACACCATCCAAGTAGAGTACAACTATTGGATGATCAGCTGGACACATCAGGCAGCTGTAACCAACACCATCCAAGTAGAGTACAACTATTGGATGATTAACTGGACACATCAGGCAGCTGTAACCAACACCATCCAAGTAGAGTACAACTATTGGATGATTAACTGGACACATCAGGCAGCTGTAACCAACACTATCCAAGTAGAGTACAACTATTAGATGATCAGCTGGACACATCAGGCAGCTGTAACCAACACTATCCAAGTAGAGTACAACTATTGGATGATCAGCTGGACACATCAGGCAGCTGTAACCAACACTATCCAAGTAGAGTACAACTATTGGATGATCAGCTGGACACATCAGGCAGCTGTAACCAACACCATCCAAGTAGAGTACAACTATTGGATGATCAGCTGGACACATCAGGCAGCTGTAACCAACACTATCCAAGTAGAGTACAACTATTGGATGATCAGCTGGACACATCAGGCAGCTGTAACCAACACCATCCAAGTAGAGTACAACTATTGGATGATTAACTGGACACATCAGGCAGCTGTAACCAACACCATCCAAGTAGAGTACAACTATTGGATGATTAACTGGACACATCAGGCAGCTGTAACCAACACCATCCAAGTAGAGTACAACTATTGGATGATCAGCTGGACACAATTATATAATACAAATATACTAAAAAGCCACCATCATGTGCCTCATTAACATTATGGCACAATTACCCTTGATCCTCGTTAGACTCATCAATAACATATTGATTCTCATCGGACACATCCTCGTCATCTTCCTCCTCAGTAGACGCCTTCCTATTGAATGGGTTGTTGCATTCAAGTCCTCCCCACATGCATAAAAGATGGTGCATGCGGCTTGTCGTCCAGTACATCTGCAGTTGTTGTCTTTACAGGGTCGCTCCGACTCACAACCGCATCGTATGAGCATGAGTGGAGACACATGAGCTAGGAGTACTCCTCCAGCAACAGTGCGAGGATATAGGGCTTGGTTGGCATGGTCTGCCTCCCTTTCCAACTCCACTGGGTTGAGGAAGGGGTGTCCGATTCTAAGGCTCCATACCATTGTGCAACCTGGAAATGGTATATGAGCACATTCCGGATAAATGCCTGAGTTGTTGGTGTGAGAGAGCATAGTTTGGGGGCAGAGTCAGTATAATTCCAGTTTTCAGCGCCCACATGCGTTGACGGCACTCTGTCATGGAGTCACAATTTAGCTTGCTACCATAACATGATTGCAGTTGCCTCCCTCTCGACCTGCTCCATATTACAATCAACTTTACCGATAGTGTCGAGTTTCAATCCCGTCTTTTCTATTGATATGGCATTTTTATTTTTCCAGCTCCGTAAGTGACCGCCACAATATCACATCCGTTTAAGGCATGCAGTGCAAGAACCTGTGAGATGATGTCGGAGTGCTTCTTCATAGTTGCTGGGATGTCAACACATGTTCTGCCATGGATGTGAGATTGCATGATCATGGGACACTGCAGGTTTTGTGCTGCATAATGATAGAGAAGTAGAGACCCTTGCTTGTGGATCCTGGCCAATGAAAACGGCCTGCTGAGTCATGATGATTTCTGCCTCCTCGTGTTTAGAAACTAGCTGCAAATGAGGTTGCTTTCACCCTTTGAACACTTGAGTCGGAACTGCATCTTCTCCAGGTCACCACAAGGTGATGGTCCTGTGTGGCATTATTGAGGACGTCGTTGTCGTTCAAGATTTGTTCTCATAGCAAGTGGTTCATTTGCACATTATTGTGGCTCGCGCTGATCGGGTGCTGCTCTTGGCTGAGTATTCCTGGTACCTGTCAAACGCCAAGTATTCGTTGCTTTCAATGAGTTTGGAGGCGAAACAGACTTTGAAGCCTTGAACATACGTCTGGACTGAGCCTTTGTAGGCCAATTAATTGTCAAGAGAGCAGTGGAGACATCAATGACCACAGCAGTCGGAGAGGTCCAAGCCCCCAGTATGACTTCCACAGCAACGGTTTTTCTTGATCGTTGATTTGCCGGTCGCCACTCTCATGCTCCTAGCTGGACGGATCATGAAGGGGTGGGTAGGCTGCCAGCTCGGTTGAGAGTACTTGCGGTAAGTCGAGATCTCTGTTGCTGACTAGAAAACCTATGACTCTGGCGTCGATGGCCTCCTGGTCCAACACTTTACGCTCTTCAATAGAATGAAAAAAGCGTTATTGTGTGAGCTGTGTGTCAATGCAAACTTGTGGGTAACGGTATTAAAAATAGTCACAGTCAAATAGAATTCATATCATATCCTTTTTAAAATTACAAAAATGGGAATTCTAGCAACACTCATCTATATCTGATACATCAAACTAACGGAAACGTATTATTTTAATATGGATGCCGCGTAGATTATGCGCTTACAGATGCGTTTTTAAAGAGGACTGTCTACTCAGACAGCCTGTTTTGGCCTACTAGGCATATAAAATCACCCCTTATGAAAACATATATTTGAAGAAATGTCACATTTTTGCATGCGACTATACTGTAAGATACATGTTTACACTGCACAATAAAACGAAATTTGGAGTCTTGTGAAATATAACTTTTTATGGACATTCTTATACCTCGGACAGGAATTGATGGTCTAAAAGTATAATGACTCAATCGCAGAGTGGGCTGCAGGTCGTGTTTATCATAGTGACAAAGATTCAGGGAATGCAACAAGGTGACGAGTTTGTGACAAGTGCAGCATACTGAAGAGTCAGAGATCATACAGTTTGACCTAATAATGTTACTAGATGACATGGACTAATCAAAATTGCAAAGAAATGATTATAGGGAGACGTGACAAGGTTTTCGGAAAATATGGGGTTCTGCCACTGGACCAATAGACGTCCAACTGAATAAGAGGTCACGCACTTTGACTGCGCTGGGTTCGTCACGTGTTCCTACAATAGCTGTGTTGCCCTGCATGTGTTCTTTTCAGATGACGCGTAGTATAAATACGGGACGGAGCGACCCAAAGTACCAGTTGCGAGCAGTTCCTCGACTCCGATTCTCTCAAGGTAAGAGAAACGTGATTTGTTCGACTGATGATACGTGGTGATCTACATAATACTTTACTAATCATTCACTATAATTATTATTGGATAAGTATTATGATTACACCTATTACCAGTTCATATGTAGCGATTCGGAATAGTTATTCGTGTAGATGTGCGATCATCAAATGAACGTAGGTTTAAATAGTAATTTAGCTTTCGTACGTTGAAACGACACCCTGTCTTTCAGTGCAAAAACTGATGGCAGGATTGGTTTATTTGCATGAGACATAACACATTCAACACCAATAAGTTAGATATCCAATGAGGATAGTTTCACTATCATTATTTTTAGCCTAATGTTCCTCTTTAAAATCCATTGTTTCTCCGTAACAGTGATCTTGTCTACTGAAACATGTCAACACAGGGACACGTCAACACGACACATTCACCGCTGTGCCACTGAAATAGTAGTTATCCTCTGTGACACGGCAGTGATTTTTTCATTTTGACAAATGCTCCTTAAACTTAAGAATGGATTATATTTGATTTCCTTGTGTCCATTAAAACGGCAGTCTTCTTAAAATATGTAGATACTTGTTACTAATACACTTCCTTGAGCACACACCGTTGTTAGTTCAGTGCGTATCGTTTTCACGTTCACAACAGGCAGATATAACATGGTTCAGTGAAGCATCACTCTATTACATGTTACAAAAATATAGCAATAATATATTTAAATAAGGATTTGTCGATTTACGTGGAGAATAAATATTATTGTTGTTATTATTGTTGTCGACCATCGTAAGCTGTGCTGTAATAGTATCCTATAGGATTGTGAAAATAACCAAACTTATTTTATATAAAAAAATGTAAATAATTATGTTGTGTGATCGTTTATGATGCGAAAGAGAATACTGATTTTAATCTTAACACAGGCTTAATTACATTCATGTTGCAGATGCTGCTCAAGCCGATCTTTGCGTTGGTTGTGTTGGCCACTGTTGTCAACAGTCGAACTTTGACGTTGGAAGAGTTACTGAAAAGAGCTATTAATAACATTGACAACCCGAATGATGTGCCCGTGGTATGTATGTTCATTTGTACGGTCAATTCACTATACCGTCGCCTTCGATCTGATCATTTACATTGTTATTGTGGATGATGCTTTCTTTCGGGTAGTTACCGCTCTCTTTCTGTCTGTCTATATCACTTATAGTCGCACCCCTCAATTGCGTGCGTGCGTGCGTGTGCGCGTTGATGCGTGTGTGTAGTGTGGGTGCCTGCATACCTGCGGATGCCCGTATGCGTGCGTGTGCATGCGTGTGCGTGTGCATGCGTGTGCGTGTGCGTGTGCGTGTGCGTGCGTGTGCGTGCGTGTGCGTGCGTGTGCGTGCGTGCGTGTGCGTGCGTGTGCGTGCGTGTGCGTGCGTGTGCGTGCGTGCGTGTGCGTGCGTGTGCGTGCGTGTGCGTGCGCGTGCGTGCGTGTGCGCGAGTGCGCGTGTGCGCGTGCGTGTGTGCGTGCGTGCGTGTACGTGCGTGTGCGTGCGTGTGCGTGCGTGTGCGTGCGTGTGCGTGTGTGTGTGTGTGCGTGTGCGTGTGCGTGCGTGTGCGTGCGTGTGCGTGCGCGAAAGTGCAGAAACGTGTACAGAAAGGATAGTTTAAGGGTGCGCATAAAACCCCCCACGAACCGAAGAAAACATTTCGCTCCCGCGCCGTTATAACTTAAGCTTCTTCGCTGTCTCAGCCGGACTGTCACATCCGAAGACGGGGGAGGGGGATTAGATGATAATTTATGGCCGCCGCGTCGGCATTAGTTAAGCTTATTGTAACCTGAACGGGCCCACATTTATAAGGGTCTACGGGGCACGGTCACGTTGGCCCATTCAAAAAGGTATACGGGCACGCCAAATTCCAAAGGTCTAATGGGCACCTGCCCCCCAGGACACCTATACACGCCTACGACATGTGTGTGTGTGCGAGTGCCCGCGTGTGCTCGCGTGTGCGTGCGTGTGTGTGCGTGTGTGTGCGTGTGTGTGCGTGTGTGTGCGTGTGTGTGCGTGTGTGTGCGTGTGTGTGTGCGTCTGCGTCTACGTCTGCGTGCGTGCGTGCGTGCGTGTGTGCATGTGTGCGTGCGTGTGCGTGCATGTGCCTGCGTACGGTTGCGTATGCGTGCGTTTGCGTTCGTGCGCCGGTGGTGCCTACCAAGTGACGAATGCTAAAACGCTCTCGACAGACCACATGTCTGGAGCAAGGAATGTGAGGCAAGCACGGACCACACACGGCACTGAGGGGGACTTTGCTAATCAATTTGCGAGATTAAAAATTGTCGTGCGCAGTAGTAATTTATGTAACTGTGTCAATCTTTCAATAGCAATGCAAATGTTGTGGTAAATTTAATTGATTCATGATACATTTTTAACTCTTCATCTTCCCCCGTTCTATCGTTCGCTGTCCCTCCCTCCTCCCTCCCTCCCTCCTTCCGTACTTCGCTCCCTTCCTCAACCTTACTTCCCTCCCTCCCTCCTTCCCACTTCAATCCCTCCCTATTTCCACC
>CM034539.1:43674847-43779847 GCA_020002185.1 Paraescarpia echinospica
TGTTAATGAAATCGGTTGCTCCAACCAATGTAAGCCCTATCCTAGTATCAATTTAGCACGCATTATTTATGCTAATATATTCTTGAAGTTATAATGAAAAGAAAACACTGATATAATATAAAAACAAACTCGCTCGATACTATGTATTTTATTTCTTTTTGCAGCCATTTCGTCCGCGCCAGTCACAGACACCATTCTTACTACTGATACGACCTCTGAACTCGGCCAACAAGATTCTTACCCGGGTAAGTAGCCCACTTATACGCTGTTCGTATCTTTATACATTAGATATCACGTCGTGTGAGCCCACTTATACGCTGTTCGTATCTTTATACATTAGATATCACGTCGTGTGAGGTATTCTGCGAATCAACCACAGAGTTAATTTTATCTCTTATTGTTTTCTGTTCTTCCTTTTCTTTCTGATTTACACATCTGTAATCCCATCACTGACAATCAAGTCAACATTCTGACAGACGTAGGCCTAACAGAAGATAATGATTTACCCAAATCAAGTCCGTTGTTTGAAAGTGTGTCGCATCGCACTAACGTCTATACAAAATCGAATTAAAAATAAATTCCGAAGTAACGTAACGAGTGAACAACCGATCAAATCGAAGACAGACGGCCAATAGCAAACACGAACAGATGAAGTTCACAGTTGCAGCTTCACTTAGGCCTATGTCCTCCGACTAACAAGTCGGACAACATACTAAGTAAGAAATCGAAGATAACTTTGACTGACGGCCTACCCGCTTCTGCGTAGGCATCCCGTCGATCGCGGCCATGAACGTGGCTGCCATGGCAGCGGCCATGCTCAACCAGACGACACCGGAAGCGGCGGCCGCCCTAGTGGGGCAGGCGGAGACCTATATTCCGGGCCTGACGTCGAGCAGGCGACTCGAGGAGTTGACCGACCCGTACAGCACCCGACCACACCGGGCGATTGTCGGAGAGCGAGCTGCGTGAGTGTTCATGTTATGTATGTGTATGGTATTGGCCGTGTGTGGCAGGCTGGTGTGTACAACGAAACAATATCAAATGTGAATGTTTTATCTGAAATGTTAGAAATCAGAAATGGTTTTAAGTCATGTACTAGTTTAAACGATAATGATGATGATGTCAGCCGTACAATTACGGAAATTACTGTATTTAAAGCGTGTACAATTGCTGTTTTTAGGGTGCGAGAATAAATATTTTATTATTATATTCCGTTTCACAGCACTTTTGGCGGCAACAAATGCAGCGCGGGTGTGCTGTTTTCTAGAGCGAGGCTATTGGCTGTAACAATCCACAAGTTTCTCCATTTGCGATTGCGAATAGAACCAGACGGGGAAATGACATTGTCTTGACGTTGCTAACTAATATTACCTACTGATAACATTATTATTATTTTGTTTTATTCACAAGCGTCGTTTTTTAATATACAGTGTATTTTAAGTCGTGTTATCGCACAACTTTCAGCTGAAAATTACGCTCACTACAAACTTGAATATACATTCACATTATGCTGACCTCAACTGGGACGGTTTTATTTAAAAAATCCACTTACACGGATGTTGACGTTGACCACAAACGAAAACGTGGTTTGGCCTAAGTCCATCGGTGTTCAGAACAGCATCGGTACAAACACATGAGTTGTACTAATGTTTCCGTCACGCATAGCTTCTTGTTGGCTCCATTCCCGTCACGCCTGACTTGTTATCGGTTGCAGAGAGCTGGGCACCCCGCAGTCGCCGGATTTGTACGATGATCTACTTCTCGACAAACTCACGCCGACGTACGGCAGCCAGACGACACAGTCGGGCATCTACTGCAGGTGCGTGTGGCGACAACAATTTCTACAACTATTGTTCCATACCACCCACTCTGTCTGTCTGTCTGTCTGTCTGTCTGTCTGTCTGTCTGTCTGTCTGTCTGTCTGTCTGTCTGTCTGTCTGTCTGTCTGTCTGTCTCTCTATGTCTGTCTCTCTATGTCTGTCTCTCTATGTCTGTCTCTCTGTGTCTGTCTCTCTGTGTCTGTCTCTCTGTGTCTGTCTCTCTGTGTCTGTCTCTCTGTGTCTGTCTCTCTGTGTCTGTCTCTCTGTGTCTGTCTCTCTGTGTCTGTCTCTCTGTGTCTGTCTCTCTGTGTCTGTATCTGTGTCTGTCTCTCTGTGTGTGTCTCTCTGTGTCTGTCTCTCTATGTCTGTCTCTATATCTGTCTCTCTATGTCTGTCTCTCTATGTCTGTCTCTCTATGTCTGTCTCTCTGTGTCTGTCTCTCTGTGTCTGTCTCTCTGTGTATGTCTCTCTACGTCTGTCTCTCTATGTCTGTCTCTCTATGTCTGTCTCTCTATGTCTGTCTCTCTATGTCTGTCTCTCTATGTATGTCTCTATGTCTGTCTCTCTATGTCTGTCTCTCTATGTCTGTCTCTCTATGTCTGTCTCTCCGTGTCTGTCTCTCCGTGTCTGTCTCTCTGTGTCTGTCTCTCTGTGTCTGTCTCTCTGTGTCTGTCTCTCTGTGTCTGTCTCTCTATATCTGTCTCTCTATGTCTGTCTCTCTACGTCTGTCTCTATGTCTGTCTCTATGTCTGTCTCTATGTCTGTCTCTATGTCTGTCTCTGTGTCTGTCTCTCTATGTATCTCTCTCTATGTCTCTCTCTCTCTATGTCTCTCTCTCTATGTCTCTCTCTCGAAGGCCTCAGATACTACTGTGAGACCCGAATGTTTAGCTCATGCTTTAAATAATCATAGTCACGTTTCCATGTTCAGCGCCACTCCGGGCAAGTCTACCCCCGACCTCGGCATGACATTGGGTAGTTGCGTCACACCGGCCGCCGCTGAGAGCGTCTACTCGATCCCCGTACTCAACCGGATGTACATGCGCAACTCGTCCCCGGCCGATTCGGAGTCGAGCGGGGTGAGCAGCGGTAGCGGCAGCTACGAGGCGGCCAGTTACGGCAGCTCGCCGAGTCCGCTCAAGAAGGGTGTCGGTGTCGGTAGAGCCGCCGTTGCCGCGGGCTCCGATGACGGCGAGAACGCTCTCGTTGAATTCATGGTAGGTCAGCAGTGAACTCGCCGTGTTCTTCCCCTTTCAGCCCTTGTCCGGTTGAGGCTAACCTCCTGTATTGCTGCACTCGTTCTATTGTTGCTCTCCAGTGTTACTCATCACTAGCGACTGTCTCTCCGTTTTTTCTCTTCCTCAATCTTTCTAAAAAATCCCGGTTGTCGTAGTTCTCCCATCACATATGTTGTCTTCCCCTTTTCCTGTAGCATTCATGTTTTCTCGCCTTTGCCTTCTTCGATAGTCTGCCTGCAGCCAATCTTTAAACTTTGCCTGCCCTCATCATCCGAGTTCTTGCCAACCTTCCCGTCATGCTGCGCTGTATTTGACGTATCCACATGTCTTCCCTTGGTTCCTTCATCCATCATATCCATTGGGACCGTGATTGGCTGTTTCAGGGCTCGTCGTATGACGTCATCGTTCTAGTTTATGGATTAACTATGACGTGTATCGTTCATACAGTGAGGGTACATAACTTCTTTATGTTGACGACACATTAATAAAAAATGCGAAACCAAATTTCCACAGCTGAACGCATATTAATGATTTATGAATCTACTACAAGAGGTGCAAATTAAATTGCATATTTAATAATAAACACGACGGCCACCGTTGAATTGCCGGACAGAGATGATGGTGATGCATTGGATATGCTGATGCAATATATGTTGATCAATTTATTGTAGCAAGCTTTGTATGGAATGACCTATATGAAAAATATGACAACATAAATAAATAAAACACACTTAAAACAACGACGCATTTCTTGTACTGCATTGAAACCTGAGAAAAAAGACTTACATTTCTATTTAATGCGAATTATTTATATTTTTCACATACGCAAAATGCATGCACAAGTCATTAAAATTGGTAGTCGCTGGATTATGTTTAATTGTGTGACTGCGACTCTTCACAGAACAACCTGGCGATCGCCTACCGCCTACAACAGAGCTACGCCAGTTTGCCGGCAGTGTCGACCGCTCTGGCCGCCACCCAGCGCTCCCAGGCCTCGGCACCGCTACAAGCCGCCTCACAGCCCTTCGACATCTTCAAGAGCCTTGGTCTGCAACAGTCGCAGTCGCAGCAACAACAGACTTCTTTTCAGGTAACTATGATTATTCGATTGACTGTTGGCACAGACGCACGCACAAACGGACGCACACGCGGACGCACGCACTCGCGTACACGTGCACAGATGCACTCACAATGCGCGCATGCACACAAGTACGCACACGCTCGCACGCACGCACACACACCCACAAACACCCACAAACACCCGCACAAACACCCACAAACACCCACAGACACCCACAGACACCCACAGACACCCACAAACACCCCCACACACACACCCCACACGCACGCACTTGTTGCGTTAATACATTCATGACGCTGCTGTGACACTCCAGGAATACCAGCAGCAACAGCAGCAGTGGCTACAGCAGCAGTGGCAGCAGGAACAATGGCAGCAGCAGCAGCAGTGGCAAGAACTTCAACAGCAACAACAGCAACTGCAGCAACAATTGCAACAGCAGCAGCAGCAAGAACAAGAGCAGGACCAACAACAGCCGCCTCTGACGAACGACTTCGGCGCCAGCAGCGACATGTTCCGACACAACGCCCCCGACTTCCGCACACTGTTCAGTGCGAGCTCGGCCGACCCCTACTCTATCGAGAAGGCCGCTAAGCTCTACCGCAACGCCGCGTGTGAGTGACATCACTAGTAGACGTATCACTTAACCAGCACAATACAAATAATACTTTAGGAGTCCATTTTGTACGCCGTGGTAAACGAACCCCCGGTCCTTAAACGACGGTAACATCTACAATATCACACCGGCAGTTGGCCTTGGCAAGCTACCAAGTATTACAACCAAAATAAATTGTTTTCACCATCAGTTTTTTTAAAAACCGTCTGGATAATATTTAAGCCAATCACATGTTGCGTACTTGGACACAAAAGAACCAGTTTTACGAATGGCTAGGCCAGTTGAGGAAGCAACTATGTACTAGTGTCGTGTTGCAGTGGTGTGCGAGCCGACGTGTTCGTGGAACGGAGAGTTGCCCCCGAAGACGACGAAGAGCAACCAGGGCTACTCGTGCAAGGTGTTTCTTGGGGGCGTGCCGTGGGACGTCACAGAAGGTACGAGTCCACGGCCATGGCGCAGGGAATTGACCTATCTATCACGTGACCTGTAGCCTTGCAAAATGTCTGCCAAGCCACCAGAAATGGATGCCATGCCATCGTATATCTTGTTGAAGTACTAACCTTAAAAGTCTTTGTTTATGACAAAAGTTGTTCTAGCGAGAACTGCAACTAATCTAGCAGGTGTCGTGCCGCACATAATTCGTGTATAGGTTTTTACTTACGAAAACTGTGTTGGCGTGGCAAAGCTTGATGAAAATCGCGCGCTGAATTTTTATTGGGACGTAGTCAAACAGCAGTGTTTTTGATCCAATTATTCTCTGAATAAAAACACAAAACGAAAAATAGTTCTGTAATGATATTGAGTGATTGCAAGGGATAAAAATGACAGTTCGGTAACGAAAGTCACTAACATTATTATAATATTATTATTACTATTTCCACACTCCCTGACTGATTTCCCGTTTCGAAACAGACAACATCATTCTCTTTAAAATGAAGCGTCAGATAATTTCCAAAATATATATCATCGTTCAATACGTGTTCTTGTTTCCCTTCAAGTCGGACTGCAGCAGGCGTTTAAATCGTTTGGATCTATCAAGGTTGAATGGCCAGGGAAAGATGGCAAACACCCTCGATATTCGCCCAAGGGTAATTGTGCTCTTCCTGGATATAGATTCATATATTGCGTAAAGTATCAATATTGTTCTCGCTGCACACAATGTTGAGACGTATATAAGGAGGAAACAACGGTTCGAAACATAAGAAAACGTTCACTTTACCATGCATAGTATGCATCGGGTGTTATACTGTTAGTTTGCCTCTTCGAAAACAATGGTAATTACTACGGAATATTACTTGTAATCAGCAGCGTGGGCCTACTACTTACAGTTCTGCGACATAAGCAATACCGAGTCACCCAAAATACTAACTACCTTTCGTGTAAACTTGGTTTGCAATATCCTTAACATTGACAAAATCATACCCCGTTGTATTGTAATTAGACATCGCAACCAGTCGCGTCACTTGACAATTTCACCCAGTGTCACATATTATATCTTTGAAAATAGAACGATTGCGTCAGTTTGCGCGATTAGCATACGTGATATGTGCTTCAGCCGGCTACGTGTACGTCATCTTTGAGAACGAGAAGTCTGTCCGAGCCCTGCTCCAGGCCTGCAAGCCCCGCCGTGACTACAACAGCTTCGGCGGCGAGTACTACTTCAAGCTGAGCAGCCGAAAGATGAGAAGCAAAGAGGTATAAGATAACTAATTTATGTATAGGCCCCAAGCATTGGGTAACATAACCTTCAGCTTTGTGAAATTGGTGGTCCACTCAAACATTAATTGTAAATAACATTTGCGTTATCAGTTTCGGAAGTATGCATTTCGACATTTGCAAAAAGGACGGATATCATTCGGGCCGACATTTTTTTAAAGTTACTAGCTCGACGAAAAGTTAATGGTTTTGGACTTTCGGATTGGCAATAATTTCGAATACTTGATATAGCCCCTCGCTGTAGACATAAAACATTCTCTGTCTTCGGCATCTCTTTTCACTTTCCTTTGTATAGATCTTAGCGTATTTTTCGGATGTTTCATCAATGACCATTTTAATTCAAGATGCCCGTTATTATATAGATCAAACACGTCGGCCTATCACTGAGTGTGATGTCAGTATGTATTTTGTGGCCCATATCTGTGTATCCAAGTGAATTCGAAAACTATTTTATGGCTGGGACATATGTAATATTTCTGAAATTTGATTTCAGCCAAATAGCGCCAACCGTA
Source organism: Paraescarpia echinospica (assembly GCA_020002185.1). Lineage (NCBI taxonomy): Eukaryota > Metazoa > Annelida > Polychaeta > Sabellida > Siboglinidae > Paraescarpia > Paraescarpia echinospica. Next base: position 43,681,827 of record CM034539.1, read on the forward strand.
TTCCATACCTGTTCTGACGTAATAACCGCCCGCCTTACTGTTCTTCGTCGTTGTCCGCCAGGTGCAGGTGATCCCGTGGTCGCTAGGTGACAGCACCTTCTCGGTGCACCCGTCGTACCGCCAGGAGCCGAGCAAGACGGTGTTCGTGGGCGCGCTGCACGGCATGATGAGTGCGGAGGCGCTCGCTTACATAATGAACGACCTATTCGGCAACGTCGTCTACGCCGGCATCGACACCGACAAGCACAAGTACCCGATCGGTAGGAGACTGCTTTGAACGTTGACATCGAAGTTATTGGTTTATTACATAGTCATAGCGCGTAGTTGTGCTACGTCCGTGAGTACTTGTGATGTTTCCTTTGCGCCAAATAATTACCGTTGGAATAGCCTCGATTATGCCGCCGTGAGGTGGCAGCATTGGCCCGTCACAACGGACTGGATTATTAAGCTCCAGCCATTGTTACCGGTAGGGGGCTTTACCTCAGATTCGGGTACAGGCGATGATTGGCTCTCAGGCCAACTATGAAATAACAAATTCAATAAGGATACACTTTTTGTCAGATAATACTATGTCTATAATATATGTCTATAACAACTATTCAACATAAAACTTATACTGGAACATGTCACACACAAAATAAACCGACATGAAACTTGTTTCGTAGTTTAATGCCTTTTAATCACATGCATATTCACTAGGTGGCAGCTCATGGCATAATAATTCAATCAGACTATCGTTCTGGCGAAGTCACGCAGCCAGGGGAGAGTCGGTTAAGCGAGACTACCGTTGGAAACAGTGAATTTGCTCGTCATATTCTGCTAGCCTCGATCACATGATACCGCCCGGAAGTGTCTGGTTTAATAAAGGCGGAAACCCTATCCCATCTTCCTCCACGTAATAAAACCCCAGTACCGATATCTAGACGGATGGTTTGTATGGTAAGAAAGCAAAGTTCCCGGTTTATAAATTATACTAGAATGGATAGAAGATCCGGTTTCTTGGTTGTTGATACTGTACTGTTTTGATTTATTGTTGTGAAATGTCTATGGTTATGGACAGTGGCGTATTGGACGGGTTGGGCATTGGGTTATGCCTCTCTCGCTACTTTGCGGTTTGCCTTAGGGAACATTTTCATACATAGACTATTGCGCCACTACACGGTACTCAGTAGCTGGACAGACAATTGGGTGCACCTTTGCCACCGTGACCCCCCTCGTTCCAAGACCCTAAATACGGTACTGGTCAGGGAAGCAGTAAATCAACAGCACCTAAACCATATTGCCTTCTAACTTCAGTTTCGTCTTGATATGAAATTTCTAAAAACTGCCGAATCTTCTGATGACCACTAATTGACCATATCTTTTATCGTATGCTCACTGTTCGTCCAGGGTCAGGCCGTGTGACCTTCAGCAGCGCTAGGAGCTATATGCGGGCCATAAAGGCCGCCTTTGTCGAAATCAAGACGCTCAAATTTGTGAAGAAGGTTGGTGGAACAGCGATGTTTAATTTAGAACTGCACTTGATAAGTGACAAGTGTTGTATCCTCGTATTTCTTGCGGGTAATATGTAACGTTGTTACCTGGTTATTCGTGACACAGGCTACGATAAAGCTTCTGTGTTTGGTTTATCCAAAATTACAGCCAATATGCAATAAGCACACATGCATGTTTAACATTATACAAAGCCTCTAGTATATTCAACAACACGGACTAAGAAGCTGACGGGTACACACTATGTCGTGGTAGAAATGTAAGCCAAATTGAACAATGGAAAACAATAATGTGATACATCAAGTTATTTTGGTGGTGTGTGACGTCACATAAACGTAGCGCCCTGTGTTGGGTACTCCTGGCATACATAACATGTAACAGAAAAACTGGGTCAAATTAAACATAATAATAAAGAATAGAACTCGCACACCACATGCCGTCGGAATGTGATGAATAGAAGAAGCCGAGGCCCACCAAAAATTCTACTTGCACCCCCTTTATGCTCTCCAAAAACCTGCAATTGCACATCCATTCAGGCTCATAAAGACAAAAACCTCCAATTACACCCACAAAGGGTCACCAGAAATTTAAAAAAACATAATTGCACCCAACAATCCAACCCTTTCCCTAAATACTGGGGGCTAATCCTATCTCCATCAAAAATATTGGGGCTTCAACCCCCAAATTCCCCTGGTTCCGACGCATTAGCATTATTTAAGAGCGACAATATGATAACCCTAAACATGGCACCGTCTAGAATAGAATAGAAGTTTATTCACTCTAACCACGGTAGCCCACAGGTATAGTAACATTATCAATATCTATGTCATTAACTTTGGTTTCAACAAAACAGTTAATAGTACGAGATTCGATAAGTTCAATAAATCAGGTAAGTCCAATTTTGATGGCAATCTAAACATTTAACTGATCATCTGTGCCTGGTTTGCATGCACATTAACATTCTCTTATCCTGCTTGTTTGCCTCCTTGTAGAGTGGCAGCAGCGGTTTCCTATTGTCCTGCCACTCTTTCAGGATCTGTTCACTGACCCCGAATCGTTTCCTAGCCAGTCTCGGGCCAGCCATCATTATCTTCTCTCGCTGCTGGTTCATCTCGAACTTGGCAACGATCAGTCTATTTTTTCCTGGCGTGTGTTTGCCCATCCGATGTGCTCTCGCGAGCGCGACATCGTCCGTGACGCCAAGTTCTTCGACAAAGAACTTCTTCAATGTCGCGTGGCAGTCCTGGTCGGTTTTCTCAGGATCGCGTATAAGACCAGGTTGTCCCGCATGGTCCGCCACTCCAGGTCAACCAGCGCGTCGTGATCGTTCTTTGCCTGCCGTCGCCGCCCGTCGATGTCGCTCGTGATCGTTGCCATTTGCGTTCGTAACCTCTCGTTTTCCGTCTTCAGTTCTGCAATGCTGGCGTGCCAGTGTTCGAGTGATCTAGTCAGTCTGGCCACCTGTACTGCCAGCTGATCGAGAACGTATAATTTTTGTAGGCGCTCCATAATGACGTCCAGTTTAGACGTCATCGCTGCCATTCCGCTGTCGCCCCCGGGCGACCGGTCCTTGTCCTTGACACTGCTCAGGTGGCAGTGCTGATACCGTTTTCGACATGCCTGTTCTCATCTCGCCTCTCGTTTTCACGCACGGAGAAGTACTTGCCATGTCGGCGATAAAAATGTGTCGTATTATAATACGTTAAATGCGTTAAAAGTATATAAAAAGCTTATTTATGTTAAGCGGTGTAAAAAACATGTAGCCGAAGTCGTGTCCAAAGTTCCCAAGATAGACCACCCTGTCTGGTGACTACTGGTGCTGCCCCCTAGCGACCTCTGATCGTTCTTGCGCAGGTTCAGATCGACCCGTACCTGGAGGAGTCGATGTGCGACAGCTGCCACAACCGCACAGGGCCGTACTTCTGTCGCGACATGGCCTGCTTCCGCTACTTCTGCCGTAACTGCTGGCTGCTGTACCACGCGAGCGAGGCGACGTGCCACCACCGCCCGCTCATGAGGAACAGCAAGCCGGGCGTCGGCGAACTCTGAGTCACCGCCGACGGCACACTCCGGTGAGTACGACGTCAGATCACTTACAGGAAGTTCGGCTTTTCTGACACTAATGGGAACATTTAAACATGCAGATATGTGAGAATTGCTACATAACGGCGTGTTGCCGATTTCAGGTCCCATATGTATCGTGCTTTACTGCGGTCTTATAAGCTACGTTTTGGGCACTGGCTGGACCACTTATCCTGTGTCCAGCCGGTAGTTGCTAATCTGTCCCACTGTGAGGAAACCTATTGCCTTGCAGCAAGTTCAAACTACAAAATAGATGTCAAACACTTGTAGCAGTTCGACAATCCGTAGTATATTTGTTTAAATGTTGTCTCCAATTGTTTTTCTTTGCGACAATTTTTTTTACGCGAGAACTGCACGCGGGAAAGATTGGTTTAGTAGTTATTGTGCCGCCCTTGTAATGTAGTACACGTATGTAAACGCTAGACCTATCCATCATGTCACCAATTCTGTATGGTAAAACATCAGGAAAGGTTGGTTAAGCGAGAACCGTTGCAGGAATGCAGATGTCATGCGTTAATAACGTAGGGGGTGCGGCGTTCGTTGTCATACAGGTTGGCTGTCACTCGTAATTATTCTTTCTGAGTTCACTCACACGCGCGGCGCGCGCGCACACACACGCGTACGCACACACACACACATTTAGAAAGTAAGGTCGTTATATGAGTTTCCTGCCTCGTACATTGAGTGTAATTTTGTTTTATGCTACCTATGTGCCTGTACTGCACATCGCATTGCACATGATTTGTTTTACTGTGTTTGTATTCTGTTTAGTACTGTCAGTTATCAATAATAACAACTATTATATATTGGTACCTATAATTAGGACGAATAAATGACTGATTCTTTACTACTCGACATTTGTTCACCCCATTACCTTGGCTGTTTGATGTGTTGCTTCAGACGTATTTCTTCAGAAGAAGAACTCAACTAGAGGCATTCTTCTTCGTGGACTTGAAACCGAGGTACACACGCCGACAGGATGAACGAAGCCGCCTTCTGCGCAAGTGTGGTTGTCTGGTATTGAGCTGTGATTTACGATATTATCGGACATTTGGCTGGTGCAAGGGCAATGCCAACCATAAAAAAGATGTGATAAAACGAGAATAAAACAAAAAAGAGTTATTTGGGTGATGGATAGCCGGCCAGTCGCACAGGACACGGTTTTGTCACAGTTTTAGTGCGATCGGTGCATGCTTCGTGGACATCGACCGAGTGAGCACAACGTTCGCTGTTATGTTTCTGCACATTTTACTGTTTGTTTCTTGTTCATGTTTCGCTTTGGGAAATACGTGTTGTTTATGTAACAGATTCTAAGGTGGAAGAATAACTCGTAGACGATGGACGGCGGAAGGTCGGACATGGTTTTAGACATTTGCATGGGCAGATTGTGACGCAGCGACGTGGTAGGTAGTCGCTAGATTTCGACGTACGACCAACTAGTCAGCGATGGTGTGCGCTCTATTGCAGCCACGACACAAAGGGACATTTTATGTATGATATTTAGATATGGATTATTGATGAATCGTCCAGACGAGACTTTATACAATTTCGATAAACGGATACCACACTTTGATAATAAACTCTGTTAAAAGTTAAATTAATTTTACTTCGTTGATTAAATTAAAATATTAACAGGTGGACGTAACACCTCAACGGCTGGTTACGTCAGATTTCCAGTTAAATAGGATTTTAATCGCTGTTTTCGGCATTGTTAAGTCTGAAAATAAAAACGTGTTCTCAAGAAACCTGTTGAAATTAAAGTAGGAGAAAAAGAAAAAAGAAATGACTTGGTTGGCACAAAACTTGTTGGTGTTACTCGAAAATTTAGCTAGTTCCATGACACGCAAAAATTGTAACTAAGTAAGATTGCTAAGAAAGTGTCTAGAATAGAAACTACATAAACAAGTGTTCGAAGAAACTCCTGACAGATTCACCAAATAATATACCATTATTTTACTTAGAGAAAAACTCTACGTTTCTGTTAAGGGGTGTTTCATTTTTTATTTACAGACAACAACACAACAACATACAAATACAGCAATACTTAAATGACATGATCATATTAGTATCCAGTATATTTTTTGTTTTAACAGCTAACAACGGTTCCAATCAATTGTTTTACTAAGATTTAAACCGTTTCACGGTCTTATCAATTTATCCCGTGGGGTATCGATTTTGTGTAAAGTCCCGTCTGTTCGTATTAATGTCTTATACAAGCTTGCTGAGCCTATACACAATCTATAATTTTTATCGCAGAACGATTGCCGATTTAATCGATGTTCTCTGTGCTCTCTGTTATGCAGGTTTTAAGGTTGGACATATTTTAGGAGCATGCTATTGGTTGAATTTAAACGGGTCAGTCAGATTATGGAAACATCGGGGAGAAGTTAAATCTGTAGAATAACAACGAAGTAGCTTCACGGGTTGAAAACTAATTCTAGAATCGTTTTACATTTTTAAGGCAGCATTGATAGGATGCGCGACTTGCTGCAGTACATCTTGTTCAATTTTTAAACAGCGAATATAATTACGCAACAACGAAATATGAAAGTAATTCAGACATTTATTCCATTTTAGAACAATCTTTTATAACCTCTATATAAATATTTCACGAATGTTTCGTACAAGCATATGAGATGTCGATTTGGAAAGCTATATTTAGCAGTTTTATGCCGTATGCTATTGTTGTACACCAACTGGTTTATTCCAGTGACGTCTACATTCCATGACGTAGTAGTTTTTCAGAACGATTATTTTCACAGATCGGAGTAGTACATGTATTTTTGGACGGATTACGGAGATGAACGTTGATTTGATTATCGGAAAACGGCGGAGTTTGCTATTGTATGCAGATGCTCCAGAAGGTTTTGAGTTCATATTTATTCTCTGGAAAACACACTGGGGTTCAACTACATGGTCCACTTTCCCTGCTGCTATGTCGCACATATTCATTAAATCCCATATACTCATTGCGTGGATGTAGTTGGACCCTAAGTGCGAAACCCTGGTTTCTTTCGTAACGGTTCTTTCTCTACGTTTATGGTTTATGTTACCTGTGGCGACGACTGGTTGTAGCCTATGTAGCAACATGTTTGCAGCGTCGATGCGTTATAAATCACCAATTTATGTGATGAATTGGCCAAAAAATATTGTTTCTTATTAACGTTACGTTCTTTCGATAACTGGTTTAGTGTTTCGTGGTGTTTGGCTTGCTGCGGAGTTTCTAATAATGTGTCCTTAACGCGTGACTAATATGCTGTAATATGTAATTATATTATGGAATGACTCGTTACTTACATTTTGTTGTTTGGATTCGTCCACGGTAGTCGGGCTTCACGGTGTGACGATATCGCCGACGTAGCGTCTAGCGACAGAGAAAACTGAACTTTTTGGTTAATATTAATAAATTTGATTCGCAAGATACCACTGAATTTGTGTTTCTGTCAGCAACGAGCAAGGTACTTTGTAATGCTCTGAAAACGATGTTTTGCAAATAATGGGAAACCGAATTATGTGCTGTGTGTCGGGAGAAGACAAATGTTATAAAACTGAATAAGAATTGTTTTCCCTTCAAAGTTATGCAAGGAAGAACTAGACGGCACGCATTAGCATTAATGAAGAACAACATAACATGTAAGTAGTAGTCTTTCTCGGATAGGACAATATCCTTCAACAATTATTATATCATAAATTATATACATTTCATGTGTGGATGTAAAGTGTTTGGAACATCAAGGCTGTCGCCCTTTGTAAACATAAAGGCATGACTAACATACACAATATTTATTCATTTGACTTATTATTTTACAAAACCTAATCACATTCTCGCTATTATTCTTATCAAATTCTCGCTAGTATTCTTTGCCGTCAGATTTGCGTCCGTAATTGCAAACAAACCACACCAAGCCATGCATCTATTCCCGCAGATGATGCAGGAGTGGACTAGGAGGCAGTTTAAAAAAGTCTTCATGGTGTTCCAGCTGCTTACTGACAGAGGGTGACAGTTTAAATTTAACCCAAGTAAAATTTAGGCCATTATAAAATTATGGTTTTACAAAAGAAACTACGAACAAATCCGGTTTTACAAAAGAAACTACGAACGAATCCGGTTTTACAAAAGAAACTATGAACAAATCCGTAAAAAACACGTTGGACCGCCATAGCCTTCAAACTCCCATCTTGCTTTCACAAAATAGCTTCTTACAATAATCTAACGCATCCTTCACAAACTTCACGCAAACGTGTTTGAACCAACAGCACAACTATGAGGCCTGCATCCGATACTTCCACAAAGGAAAATGCACTAAAATGTCACACTGCATATGATTATATAATTACTTTTCCCGAGAACGAATTCTGATCCGATCTGCCTAATTGTGCAGCTTACTGTACATTACTCACATCACTTTACGTCCACGCATCCAAGTCAGAATCCTCGCTACGGCCCTGCATATAGTATACTATCAACACGCAACCCGGTCCGCTGCCACAAAAATACTTTGTAACGTCATCATTATCATTGAAAATATATGTTGACCATTGTCTCGTTAATAAACCTATACAAAACATGTACGACACGGCATACCCTTGTACCTTCCGCCTTTGTCTCCCAGCAACAAGCATCGGCTAACGAGGATGTCTCATGAGTTTACAAAGTCCAAAAACGTTAAGCATTGTTTACGAAGCACCACACCCTCAATCTCAATACTTTCGATTATGTGCCCATAGCCGACCATAAATGGTTAGCTAGGGACACATTAACGACTTACATGTCACGTCAGATAAATCGTGTTAAACCGCCAAGATCTGATAGCAGCAGCAGTACACGTTAATACTAAGCAAACTTATGCCATCGTCCGTAACTTCCACACAATATGGGTTATATTTGTACATTCTCTTACGACTGTTTCTTCCCGCGTCGATTTGTTGCCCAGATACGTGTAAAACACCCGTCTATGCCTACCAAGCGTCCTAAAGTCGTTTATCCCACATTTGCGTGTTCTTCTCATCCTGTACTAACGTGTACAGCCCGATGAGGGACGAGATTGTCCCGAAGATGGCGTTCTTTGCCGGCGACAGTTTGCCGGCCCACAGGATGCCTTCTGGCAGCCAGTTGATACCCATCACGGCGTCGGCGACATTCTTCACGAGGTCTAATGTCTCCTTCCGTCGTTGTTCCGACAGAATGGCGAACTGACGCCGAAACTCGACACTGCTGCCGTCGCTGGAACATGCAAGTCGTTGTTTGATCAACAGGCGGCACCACGTGTAGCACATTTGCTGAGAGAACGGGAGGTTATTACGTTGAGTAATACCTGATGGTTCTGTTGTACAATAGAGTCACCTCTTTATAAACAGAGTCACGGGAGCGAATATATCATGTATACACTCATATCCATAGGTAGGTCAAGAGTGTTTACGGTTGATTCAAATGATAGGACTAGAGACTGTATATGTGCATCTGTCTCCTGTCATACATTTATCTGGGCCGGGGAGTTGAGTGTTGATCACACATAGCTATGGGGATTAATTCTCTCTTCAATGTGACTCTGTGTGCAGCTCTAACTACCGAGTACCTCACGTGTAAGGCTGTGAGTCCTTAACATTTTGAATATTTACTTTCTGTGCAGTATTGTTTACTTCCCCTGATACAAATGTGAGGTAAGAAGGGACTTATGATCTTATCACTGTTTAGTATCTCATCACAAAGATATTTCAAGATTCTTCACGTACGCGAGTCACTACGTAATTTGATATGTTGATTGGTACCATTTTGTACACCCATGAACACATACATTTTTGAGCCAATTGATAGATTCAATTATCAACATCAAAAATCAATCATCAACATGAACTACTCGATGGCTACTCTTTCACTGAAACAAATCGTGTATTAATTACCTTCTGCCCGGAGACTCCAATCTCTTCCGCTTCACCAGGTTTATTTGCTTGTACTGGATCACCATCAGTATTCGGATACTCCTGGAAGAGAGTTCACTTTGTCAAGTCACCTTTGAATACTGCTTTCAACAACAAGAAATGTCCATGTACAGTGAAACCTCACTATTACCACCCTTAGGACTGGACAAAGTGACCTGATTAGTGAGGTGATCGTATTAATGGAACTAATTTCCTATACTTTACTGCATATGGTACAAATTTGGGACAACTAGGGTGATGTCACCTGCGACGTAGCTGTACAACTGAGGTGACTGTAAAGCGAAGTTTGACTGTAGTCAATAATATGTGCATTGTAAGAATGAAGACGATTGAAAAGCTAAGGATGCATGTGTATAGATTATATGTAGTAAATGTCCTTGATAAAAGGCTGTCATATAAACAAGTCCCAGTCCACCGATTTAGCCCATCAAGAATCAGGTTCACTGATCAATGTTCAAATATAGCACAAAATATATTATTATAATAGATAAGCCATGTTACATATGCATTCGGTTTCATAAAAAGAATATTTTATTAAAATCATTGAAATACTAGACTTTGGCTGAAAAGTGTGAATACCCAACTGTGCAAAGCTGGATAACTTTTGTCATATTTTTTTTTACAAATTTGCATCATATTCAGTCAAAAATAACTGAATAGTTTGTGCAATGATTTAACCGAAACTAAATAAGAAATCTATTCAAACAAGCCAGCATGTACATATATACTACTTATGTTAAATTGTTCCTGAAATTAAGTCTGAAATGAGACAAACTTGAAGTGAAACAAAATTCTTGTTGAGCAGGGATCATTAATAATTATAACTGTAATGAAGATCCAACTTTCTCATAATTTTGATGAACACATTTTGTTATCACACATGTAATGACGTATATGTAAAATTCACCAATCATTCAAATCTGTTTAGTTTTTACAACACCAAAAGAAAGAGCTAAAGAGCAAAAGATCTTCAGAGTTCAAACTATTTCAAAAAGATTTATCTTCATCATAATTCTCTCAATGTATAGAAACACGTACTTGATAATGTTGGAGACGAGTGATACTAGCCAGAGTACAATGGTTGTTACGACCCATGGCCTTGAGTTGCATGGTACGATCTCGCTGTTGGCAGCCCAGACAATGTGTTCGATTGGGAGAAACAATTGCGTGGCAACATTACTAAGTATGCTGAGTACACGAATCACCTGGTCTCGCTCCTGTAAGGCAGATACATTTGATCAATTTAAAAAAAAAAAACAGTGTAGTTATCACCATTATTAGTTATATGCACATTTAATCGTAATCTTGCTGGCACATTTAATCGTAATCTTGCTGGCACAGACCATTTAAATTATGCAGTTGCAAATTACATCATGCAAAATATGTCTTTTTGGTGTTGAAGTGTTGTGGACGGGACCATTACCATTAGTTAATTAATCATATTTTACAAAGTAATATAACGCTATGTCGAAACTGTTAATTTTGTGTTATAGTACTCTTGTGTGCTCCACTTTAGGCATTTGTTCCCTTTAAGTACTTCTCCATTCTTCAGTAATTTTTTTAAGGAAGATATTGCACAAAATGATTGTCCTATCCGCGATGATGCATATACTATAATTTGTTGTCCATTTATTTTTCTTGAAAATTTGAATTCCTGAAACTTTAATTATCTATAAAAAAAATTAAGTCAATACATGTCTTAACTAATCAAAATGATGAAATTAAAAATAAATTCTTCACGGCACAAATACCACGGAATCGTCCTGGACTGGAATGTGACTCTCATTTTGCTCTGAAAGCTGATCCCCTTTTTGTGTATACAAAAGTATTCTTGGCATGATTCTAACACTGAAAAAATGGCCCAACCCCAAATGCCCAACACAATAACGACCCACCCTAAAAGTGCACTATTTCAAACTGATCCCACCCTAAATTCCACCACCCCACTGCCTTGATAAATTACAGGCCTCGAAATTAACACTGGTCGGCTGGCCAGGCGCCGTTTTTGTCGGGCCACTGGTTTCAATCCGATTGACCGACATCGTGTTTTCGGTAACCCAACCCTACCTAGTAAAATACGACAACCCTAAAGCCTAATCGTTTTGTTTGTTATTTAAATCAATGTTTGTTTTGTTATAACTAATTAAATAACGGCAAACTCAGTCATGCGTATACGATGATTGGCGAATGGCGGGGGTCATTAATTATTCACCTAATAAGCGGTCTTATTACATGTTGGCTACGGATGGTAGGCAATCTCAACTGCCTGCATAATATTCAATATTGGAAAGGCATCAAGGAAATTTGTTATACTGTCAAACATTTTATAGCATTGCTAAAGACAATGACTGCAGCGGTGGATCTTGTAATGCAGCTGTGCCTTGGGTGGAATGAGAGCAAGGACTCTGGACAGTGTTCACATTGTCGCACACCAACACATTGTTTACATCAGCATCGGTCATCGGCATAGATGGAGTTGATTACACACTCATGATTACGATTACACTGCCTTGGGAAAGTTGATTACGATTACAATTCTCCGATTACGATTACATTTTTTGGGATCAGTCTTCATCTCTCAATTTTTATAGTATGTATGATGTGCTAAGTTTATGTTGTACAATATTAACCAGATATACATATGTGTTATCAAATATGTTGTAACCAGAATGTACATCGTGTTGTACTTGCACATATCTTACAGTATGCTATAGCATCAATTGGTTGACATTTAAAGTGTCACCAGGCATATCAATCTACTTTTCTGACAAACTGTGCAGTTGAGCAACTGAGGCACTTCAAAATTGTATTTCAAAGGGTAGGCTGCAGGCATGACTGAATACAACTAAAAGGTTTAATCCTTTAGAAGGATTTGTATGATTATGTGCAAACACCTAGAGTGAGAAACCAAGAAAAGTAAATTGCAATTAGCCATGGTCCAGGCATATGAAGACTCTTCTGACAAACTGTGAATAAAACCAAAGGATTTAATCCTTCAGAAGGATCTATGTAAGCAGTGATTGGGCAGTGAGCAGTGAGATACCAGTAAATAAATTGCAATTAGCCATGGCCCATATGCTGGGATTACTGATCAGTGCACCAGAGTTTCTGTGATTATTGACTTACAAATGGTTTCTATTCATGAATGGTTGCATGCATGCATGTATATATATATATATATACAATAAAACTTGTCCATAACGGTCATCGTCGGGACTGCGCAAAATTACCGTTATAGGCAGGTTGTCGTTATGGAGAGTTTCATGACTTGGATACTCACTAGGTGGAGCCACATTATTATGAATGATTACGTTGACGTTCGCTAGTATGTACTCTCGTGAACAATACAAACCTAGAGTTAACAGCAATATAAATAACACAATACACAACTTGCTATATTTAACTGATTTTCCTTTTCTGTTTTGGGCCATGGTGAAATAACTCAAGCCCTCCAAGTAAAGGTGAACAGAAAAAGCGTTGATGTCCAAAAGGAAACATGAGGGTGTGAACGAGTGCAAGGCAAGAGTTGACCCAGATTTGCTCAGGGGGATTATCAATACAATTTGAGCTACCCCAAGTGGTAGGTAACAGGTCATTGTAATATTTACCTAGGCAGTCTCTCCAGCTATGCCAAGTGGCCTAGGTAAATATTACAGCAGCCTGCTTCCATGGCTTCTCTGAGCTCATGCTGGACATCAAAGCTGATTCTGCTCCCCTTTGCTAGAGTAAAGGAAGCACATAGTGGCTGCAACAAGCTGATGACACCAAAGTGTGACTAGACTGCAATTTGACAATCCAGCATACATGCCATGACACTGACTCTATGACCTTTTATTCAGAGAAATTATTAATTCACGTTGAGCTGCCCGCAAGTGGCAGGTTGATTATGAATGGTTCGGTCCAAATTAACTGACGTTATACGCAATAGCCAGGTTACTGTTATGGACAGATAGTGGGCAGTGCAAACTAATAGGAAGTCATTCGGGACTTTCAAAAGCGACCGTTATATTCAGGTTATCGTTATGGACAGGTGGCCACTAAGACAGGTTTTACTGTATATATATATATACATATATATACAGGAATCAAAAGTATTATGACACGTATGTTTAAAAAATACATTACATGTCATGTGTAATCGAGTCTGACTACATGATTACAGGACACGATTACAAATACACTGCCTTAGAAAAAGTCAACTAAGATTACAACTGTTAGTGTAATCGATTACAATCGATTACGATTATAATAGTAATAGCCCCCAGCTCTGGTCTTCGCCAGTAATAATGATAACATGATACACATGGTATCTGCATTCAGATGCACATTTATCATGACATAATGTGCCTGATCCTGGCAATATCGGCCTTAGAGCACTGAGCTTCAGGCACAGCTAAAACCAAGAAATGCTTTTGATGTGCTGAGGACAGCCAGCTAAAGTATCAAGCCGCGAGATGAAAACAGGTCAGTGACGTCTCAGATTTTGCATTAACAGCAGACTGCAGAGTGATACCACGATTAAAAATCTTCATTTAACTTTGCATTATCACTTCTTATAGTCGTTATCTTAATTTTGTAAACGATATGCACAAATGATTAAGAACTCCGGAAAAGTCAGCATGACGTCGCCCCAAGAGAACCATAAACTTTGTGGACTTCTTCAGTGAAGCGACCAACAGGCACCTCGGTATTAACATATATTTTACAGAATCCGGGCCAGTAACTTTTCAAATGTTCTGGCCCCCTGGGTCAGTGGATACAAAACCTTAATGTCAAGGCCTGAATTATGAATGTTCACTCACCCAGACTAGTTTTTAAGACACCGTACAGTAGCCTTGATCCAGATAGAAAAAAACACGGCTACACTGAAGTGAAAAAGTGTCGCGACACTAGCTATACTCACATCCGGAATATTCGAGGGCAGGTCAACATTCGTGATACTGATATCTCGTGTTCTAATGCTCTTGGCGTATTTTAATACACTATGTGGTCTCGCATTGATTCACGTGACACGCAAACAATTTACACAGCGTAGATAGGACCCAAAAATGTTGACGAGATTTTGATTTTCGCCAGTATATTTTCGTAAGTACTTCACTGAAAACAACTTTTCTAACAGTTTGTTTGCAAAAAATGTAAGGATTGTGTGTTAGAGACTTAGCACGTAAATATCTCACAGAAGAATTTGGTCAGGTTTTAATAAAAATGGCAAAACACAATTGGACCCACGCCAGCATACTGTTTCTTTATTGAAGTTATTGTTCACAAACAGAAACTGAATATTTTGCGGGCCTAACTTCAACAATATGAACATTAACATTTGTCATAATTTCGGGCTTACTGAACGCGATTTGACGTACATTTCGCCAGGTCTGAATCGTCACTCACATGTTCACCCAGGCCATAACCCCAGGTCGTCACCCAGCTCGGCAGGTCTTCGAACAGTCTCGTTATCATCCGAGCAGTGCTGATGTGCTTAGCTAGGACGGTGAGGTCGCGAGCGATCTTGCCGCGGGCCGGTCCCGTCAACATCACGGCCGTGTAACACACAGTCCGCATGATCTTGTCCCGTCCAGCGTACTTCTTCAGCAATGCAACGGCGATGTCCATTTTGGCTCAAAAGGCTTGATCAAAACACCAAAAGAAGTTCACACTTCTCTCGGATGCGCTCGCCGTGCTACCTTTGAAATGCCGGAAAGCATTTATATTTTGTTTGTCGTAAATCTAGGCCAACCACGCTCGTTGATGCGGTTTCCGACATATTACGACAGGCGATAAGCTTTATTGTATTGTCACCAGGCGGCAGCACTAAAATGCATAAAAACTTTAAAACTTGAACGAGTAGTGTCGACACCAAGTATATATGTCGAACATCAGGTTGACATACACGGCTCCTTCTCCTTCTTGCCACCCCCTGTCTTGGGGTAGCGACGGGTGAAGATGATGCGTAAACTGGCGCTCTTCACCACTGTCCACTTCTTTTTCAGCTCGGCAACCGTTCGCCGTTTATTGCCAACGCCAGGGAGAACACTTTTTGGCAAATGTCTTCCCAAATTAGTTTTTTCCGCAAATTTGTGACGTTGTTGCAAAGTTTGCTTTGCAACACTAATGCACGCTCCGTATACTCCTGGAACAAACAGCTTTAACTCCTCATTGTTAAAGTTCGACTTCTTTGGCTGTTGCCAGCTAGGTTGCTAACGGGAATGTGCGAATTAAGGGGAATCCCGGGGGTTACCTTCATCATGATGATAAATCTAACCACGTGACAGTTTTACGCGCGACCATAGATAAGAAATAGGTGATGCGCGGTACACTTAGACCAAAGATATTACATTATATATAGTCTTTGCTTACACGTTGCGCTAAGTAAGCCTACCCTTCATGAAACCGGCCCCTAGAGGAAGATAAAGGCATGTAAATCAGTGTCATACACCAAAATAAGAATTGCAAATGTTACTTCATCAAAAGGTGGAATAATTCCTAATAAATCAATACAACTTGTAAGGTAGCGTGGCAATAAACAGTTAGTGATCCTCTGTCTGACCGAAAGTAATGTATTTGTTGGATGTATGAATGAACGTTTATTCAAAACATTGGCAACAGCAGCTAGTATATATATATATATATATATATTGCATATATACAAAATAAACAAGTTTAACTATAATACAAGTGAAAATGTACTCTGTACAATGTTTGAAGGGGGTTAACAGGAAGTCACTGACTTGTTTGTAAGTTTACCCCTCACATGCATGTATTTATACATTAGATATACACTTTATTATAAAGCATTTATAGAGCCGTTTAAATACCTAAAATAAATAATATGCTTAAATTAAATTAAATAAATACATCTGGGTTTTGCTTATCCATTTCCGGACGTTGCAGCCTTGATGGATTGTCTATAGACAGCTCTTTCGTTTGCCAGTCTCCCCACTCGCCAGACGTCGGCTCCCATCCATTCCTCTATGTCCTTCCCCCATTGTCTCCTAGGTCTTTCTCTGCTTCTTCTGCCTTCCACTTTTCCTTCCATTATTAGTCTCTCTAGAGACTGATGCCGTTTCACATGGCCGAAATAACTTAGTTTCTGTTTCTTTACAAAGTTCAATAAAGTCCCAGGTATAACACCAAGCTCTTCTGCGATGGATTCGTTAGTTCTGCGTTCAGTCCACGAAACTCGTAATATCTTTCTATAACACTTTTTCAAATGCATTTATACGTTTAGTAATGTTCTTATTAAGAGTCCAGGTTTCGCATCCATATGTAGCCGTTGGAAATATGCAGACTCGGATAATTCGTAGTTTCATATCTTTGTTCGTTGCTTTCCGCAGTTTCTTCATCTCTGTCAACTTTTTACTTGCCATTGCCAACCTCCGCTTGATCCCTTTCGTCCCATCTCCACCCGCTTCTATCAGTGACCCCAGATATTCAAAACTTTCCACTCGTTCTATTTCCTCGCCATCTACTGTGACCTCTGATGGTTCTCGACATCCCCTTACATCCATAATCTTAGTCTTCTTTACGTTTAGTTTCAATCCTTTCATCTCGCTGTGCTCTTTAACAGTAGTTATCAGTTTATCCAATCCCTCTTTTGTATCGGATAGTAACGCTGTGTCATCGGCATATCTCAATTCATATATCTCCTGTCCATTCACTTTCAGTCCATTAAAAAACTTGCTTCTCGTGTCAGTCTCGACTTCTCTCATTATATTCTCTGTGTATAGACTGAATAGGTGGGGGGACAAAATGCACCCCTGTCTCACTCCCTTGCCGACTGAGAACCAATCTGTGGTACCATACTCTAATAAATACATATAATATGCTAATTAAAAATAAATAAATAACTGCAACTTAAGTACATAACCGAATGTCAATATTGCACAAATGTCACTGATGCGGACTGCAAAGTTCTTTGAAGGTCTGTCGAAATACGTGTGTCTTTAATACTGATTTGAAAGTGGCAACGCAATGTGCGAGTTCCTTTGTTGTAGTACTTGCTTTCTCTTTCCTTTGTCTCTGCTTCTTTTGTACCACCTCCTCCGAGTTGTGTGGCGTTAGCACGTCTCTGTTTATTGGCAAGTTTGACCGAAGTTTCCGTTCATCAACAATTCTGCTGGAGACTTGCCAATCCGTAGAGATGTCGTCCGATATATCAGTAAGTTCTTTATGAAATCCTATTCGCTATTATGTGATTTTTTCGTGAGATTTTTGAGAATTTTCACAGAACTTTCAGCTAGACCATTTGACTTCGGGTAGTGCGGGCTTATGTTATTATGCACAAATTCCCAGTTCTTTGCAAACTCTGTAAATTCTGCACTTGCATACTGTGGCTCATTGTCACTAAACAGAACATCAGGAATCCCATGTTGTGCAAGTATGTCTTTCAGACAAGCTATGATCGATCGGCTGTTCACTGTAGTCAAACATTGAACCTCAAAGTAGTTTGAGAAGTAGTCCGTAACTACAATGTAGTTCTTGCCGCCCCATATGAACAAATCGCTTCCCAGTTTTTGCCACGCTCTATTTGGCGATTCATGTGGAAGTAGAGGTTCTGTCTGGTGCTGAGGTTTGTATTTCAGGCAAGTTCTGCACTGAATCACCAAATATGTGATGTCTGCATTCATGCGTGGCCAATACACAACTTTACGAGCACGTTTCTTGTATTTTTCCATTCACATATATCATTGGTGTATCTTCTCAAGCATGTGCTTCCTCGTGCTAGTGGGAATCACAATCTTACTTCCATTGAAAATGACACCGTCAATCAATTCTGACAACTCTTCTCTTGCAATTCCAAAAGTCACGGATTTCCATGCCACATGCATCTTTAGTTGGAGGCCATCCTTTCTGGATCATCTCGATAAGAGGCTTCATACTCTTTTCTGTCTCACATCTGATTTAGTCCATTCTGTCACTGGAGACTGGCATGTTTGATGTCATCATGTTGACACAAATGTGTACATCTTCTTCAGTAGAGACTGGACCTCGTTGGGATATGTCGCCCTGGACAATGTATCAGCTGTGTGCATGACTTTTCCTGGTCTGTATGACACCTTCAGCGTGTGCTTCTGGAGTCTGATCATAAGTCACTGTATTCTCAGACGGCAGTCTTTCAGGGACTTGTGAAATAAATTCACAAGTAGTTTATGATCGGTTTCAACAATCACTGCTTGTTTGTATGTGAACTGATGGAATCGTTCACACGCAAACATGATGCTGAGAAGTTCTTTATCAATTTGCGCGTATCTTGTTTCAGCACTTGTCATCGCTCTGTATGCATAGGCTACTGGCAGCCATTCGCCATCATGTTGTTGCAGAATTACTGCACCAAGACTACACCGAGAAACATATGATGAGAGTTTCACAGTCTTCGATGGATCGTAGAATTTCAGCAGAGGCTGAGTGAATAACAACATTTTGAGATCTTGCCACGCCTGCTCTTGCTTTGTTCCCCACTGCCACTCAACATTCTTATCAAGCAGAATTCGGAGTTTCTCAGTCTTCGTCGATAGGTTGTAGACGAACTTTCCAAGCTAATTGACCATTCCTCGAAATCTCTGCATTTCTTCCTTGATACTTGGCCTGGGCATGTTCACTATGGTAGAAACCTTTCGCTCCTCTGGTTGGACCCCACGTTCCGTCAAGACATCACCAGTGAACAGAGGCTTCTTCACAACTATCTCACACATGCTTCGGTTGAGGTTTAAGTTGGCCTTTCTCGTTCTCGTTGAGCAGTCGCTCATCATGCTCCGCCTTTGTACTACCCCACACTACGATGTCATCCATCGTGGTATCTACGTCATCAATATGCTCAAACAATATGTGGACTTTCTTGTGATACACTTCTGGAGCTGGTGAGATTCCAAATGGAAGCCTGATATACCGAATGGAGTGTTAAAGAGAAACATTTGATAACGTGTCCTCGTCTCTGACACTTGATGCACATCTTGTTATACGCCGGACATCGCCGAGGCGCATGCACGATTCCACATCTTCTACAGGAGTATGCATTCTGCCGACCTCCTGCTGTGCCATCCTGCTGTGAAGCATACTGCTGTATAAAATGCTGCTGCTTTGGACCTGGCAGCTTCATACATTTCCTCACTGTGTTCACCGACGTCCCCTCAGGCTTCTGTGCTTGTGTCTTCACTATTTCTGATGCTTTGCAGATCTGCACAGCTTTTTCCAAATCTAGGTCACCAATTCGCAACAGTTTCTCCCGCACCTATCCCTCGCACCAACTAGGTCAAAATCAAGGAATTTTCTAGTGGCGACAACTCGCACGACCCACTTTTTTTTTACCTCAGTTCAGTGATAAACTGGTCAGTTGTCTCCCCTTGTTTCTGTTGGTATGTGTTGAATTTATGCCTTTCAAATGTCATGTTCTTCTTGGGTGTACAACATTCTTCAAATTGTGTCAACACCATGGACTGATTGAATTGAACTTAGCCCAGTTGACAGACACATTCCTTGTGAGCTGCAACCCAGGTGGTGGGGGTAATTTATCCATAGTTCATTGCACAGAGTCAACAACACGCACTACAACCAATCTGGTCCACGCTTCTTCAGTCACTTGTTATCGCTCAGCCACTTGTTGGGCGATCTAACCATCTCAGTGTTGGGCGATCTAACCATCTCAGTGTTGGGCGATCTAACCATCTCAGTGTTGGACGATCTAACCATCTCAGTGTTGGGCGATCTAACCATCTCAGTGTTGGGCGATCTAACCATCTCAGTGTTGGACGATCTAACCATCTCAGTGTTGGGCGATCTAACCATCTCAGTGTTGGACGATCTAACCATCTCAGTGTTGGACGATCTAACCATCTCAGTGTTGGGCGATCTAACCATCTCAGTGTTGGACGATCTAACCATCTCAGTGTTGGACGATCTAACCATCTCAGTGTTGGACGATCTAACCATCTCAGTGTTGGACGATCTAACCATCTCAGTGTTGGGCTATCTAACCATCTCAGTGTTGGACGATCTAACCATCTCAGTGTTGGACGATCTAACCATCTCAGTGTTGGGCGATCTAACCATATCAGTGTTGGACGATATATAACCATCTCAGTGTTGGACGATCTAACCATCTCAGTGTTGGACGATCTAACCATCTCAGTGTTGGGCGATCTAACCATCTCAGTGTTGGACGATATATAACCATCTCAGTGTTGGGCGATCTAACCATCTGTGTTGGACGATCTAACCATCTCAGTGTTGGACGATCTAACCATCTCAGTGTTGGACGATCTAACCATCTCAGTGTTGGACGATCTAACCATCTCAGTGTTGGACGTTCTAACCATCTCAGTGTTGGACGATCTAACCATCTCAGTGTTGGACGATCTAACCATCTCAGTGTTGGGCGATCTAACCATCTCAGTGTTGGACGATCTAACCATCTCAGTGTTGGGCGATCTAACCATCTCAGTGTTGGACGATCTAACCATCTCAGTGTTGGACGATCTAACCATCTCAGTGTTGGGCGATCTAACCATCTCAGTGTTGGACGATCTAACCATCTCAGTGTTGGACGATCTAACCATCTCAGTGTTGGGCGATCTAACCATCTCAGTGTTGGGCGATCTAACCATCTCAGTGTTGGGCGATCTAACCATCTCAGTGTTGGACGATCTAACCATCTCAGTGTTCGGCGATCTAACCATCTCAGTGTTGGACGATCTAACCAGATCTAACCATCTCAGTGTTGGGCGATCTAACCATCTCAGTGTTGGACGATATATAACCATCTCAGTGTTGGCGATCTAACCATCTCAGTGTTGGACGATCTAACATCAGTGTTGGACGATCTAACCATCTCAGTGTTGGGCGATCTAACCATCTCAGTGTTGGACGATCTAACCATATCAGTGTTGGATGATCTAACCATCTCAGTGTTGGGCGATCTAACCATCTCAGTGTTGGGCGATCTAACCATCTCAGTGTTGGGCGATCTAACCATCTCAGTGTTGGGCGATCTAACCATCTCAGTGTTGGACGATATATAACCATCTCAGTGTTCGGCGATCTAACCATCTCAGTGTTGGACGATCTAATCATCCCAGTGTTGGACGATCTAACCATCTCAGTGTTGGGCGATCTAACCATCTCAGTGTTGGACGATCTAACCATATCAGTGTTGGATGATCTAACCATCTCAGTGTTGGGCGATCTAACAATCTCAGTGTTGGGCGATCTAACCATCTCAGTGTTGGGCGATCTAACCATCTCAGTGTTGGGCGATCTAACCATCTCAGTGTTGGGCGATCTAACCATCTCAGTGTTGGGCGATCTAACCATCTCAGTGTTGGGCGATCTAACCATCTCAGTGTTGGACGATCTAACCATCTCAGTGTTGGACGATCTAACCATCTCAGTGTTGGACGATCTAACCATCTCAGTGTTGGACGATCTAACCATCTCAGTGTTGGGCTATCTAACCATCTCAGTGTTGGACGATCTAACCATCTCAGTGTTGGACGATCTAACCATCTCAGTGTTGGGCGATCTAACCATATCAGTGTTGGACGATATATAACCATCTCAGTGTTGGACGATCTAACCATCTCAGTGTTGGACGATCTAACCATCTCAGTGTTGGGCGATCTAACCATCTCAGTGTTGGACGATATATAACCATCTCAGTGTTGGGCGATCTAACCATCTGTGTTGGACGATCTAACCATCTCAGTGTTGGACGATCTAACCATCTCAGTGTTGGACGATCTAACCATCTCAGTGTTGGACGATCTAACCATCTCAGTGTTGGACGATCTAACCATCTCAGTGTTGGACGATCTAACCATCTCAGTGTTGGACGATCTAACCATCTCAGTGTTGGGCGATCTAACCATCTCAGTGTTGGGCGATCTAACCATCTCAGTGTTGGGCGATCTAACCATCTCAGTGTTGGGCGATCTAACCATCTCAGTGTTGGACGATCTAACCATCTCAGTGTTGGACGATCTAACCATCTCAGTGTTGGACGATCTAACCATCTCAGTGTTGGACGATCTAACCATCTCAGTGTTGGGCGATCTAACCATCTCAGTGTTGGGCGATCTAACCATCTCAGTGTTGGGCGATCTAACCATCTCAGTGTTGGACGATATATAACCATCTCAGTGTTCGGCGATCTACCCATCTCAGTGTTGGACGATCTAACCATCCCAGTGTTGGACGATCTAACCATCTCAGTGTTGGGCGATCTATCTCAGTGTTCCGATCTACAGTGTTGGACGATCTAACCATCCCAGTGTTGGACGATCTAACCATCTCAGTGTTGGGCGATCTAACCATCTCAGCGTTGGACGATCTAACCATCTCAGTGTTGGGCGATCTAACCATATCAGTGTTGGATGATCTAACCATCTCAGTGTTGGGCGATCTAACCATCTCAGTGTTGGGCGATCTAACCATCTCAGTGTTGGGCGATCTAACCATCTCAGTGTTGGGCGATCTAACCATCTCAGTGTTGGACGATATATAACCATCTCAGTGTTGGGCGATCTAACCATCTCAGTGTTGGACGATCTAACCATCTCAGTGTTGGGCGATCTAACCATCTCAGTGTTGGACGATCTAACCATCTCAGTGTTGGACGATCTAACCATCTCAGTGTTGGACGATCTAACCATCTCAGTGTTGGACGATCTAACCATCTCAGTGTTGGGCTATCTAACCATCTCAGTGTTGGACGATCTAACCATCTCAGTGTTGGACGATCTAACCATCTCAGTGTTGGGCGATCTAACCATATCAGTGTTGGACGATATATAACCATCTCAGTGTTGGGCGATCTAACCATCTCAGTGTTGGACGATCTAACCATCTCAGTGTTGGACGATATATAACCATCTCAATTCTAGCAATTTCTAGTCTCTAGGAAAGTCACTGAATATGTCAAGCAAAAGACTTTTGTTAGATAAGTGTAAGACTCGCATCTTTACAAATAACATGACGACTGTGTGTTGTAACAGTTCACTTTTAACAACCGCCCGCGTTAATCAAAGTGAGATTTTATCGCCCAGGTTACATTCCTTGCACTTGTATGATTGCCGATTACTTTTGTGATTCAGCTTTCTAAACGGTTTATTATGCAATCTATACATATATATATATATATATATATATATATAGTTCATTCGATTATTTAAAAAATATGGTTGCTGTACATTGCTATCAGAACCGGGAGGGGGGCTTGGGGGCTAAGCTAATATTTTGGTGGAGAGGCTGAAGGTTGGATTAGTCCCCCATCATATTTATGGAACGGGTATGCATTTTAGGTTGGAAATTGTTTGGTGGGAGGCTGGGTATAGGATTAGCCCCCCATGTTTAGGGAAGGGTTGAATTTTTGGATGGAATATTTTTTGTGTGTGAGCCTGAATGTGTTTTGTAGGGAGCCTCAAGGGGGTGCAAATCGAGTTTTTTTTAGAGTCTGAAGGTGGGGTTTTTGACGAGCCTGAATTAAGGGGAGGGTCAAATCAAGGTTGTTGGTGAGCTTCCAAAATTGTAAACGTCGCCGCGAAAACATTTCAACAGCACTTCAACACTTGGATGACGGGGTTGAGGTTGCGGGGGGAGGGCTGGTCAAATAAATTCGCAATGACCTTCTCATTTTTGTCTGGCCTCTCATTGAACACTTCCGCGCTGTCGGACATGACATCAGAAGACGGGAGATGGGGGGTGCTGTGGGAGATGGGGGGGTGCTGTGGGAGATGGGGGGGGGGTGCTGTGTGAAATTGTCCTGGATTACCTTCTATATTTTGACACGATAAAACAGTGCATAGGTGTTTTTGAACATTTTCACGAAAAAATACGATAATTATTCGAAATTTGCCACATTTTACTCAGGAAAAGAAACTGGAACGGTGATCATCGACATATACAAAACACTTTACATCAACAAGCCCACCCCCCGAACCCCCACAATATTTTTCGTGAGAGGCTGGAGGTTAAACCCCCAAAAATGTTGACATGGGGCGTAATTGGAAGTTTTTGGTGATCCTCAATCCTGATACCTCTCAATAGGGGTGTAGTTGACTGGTTTTGGTGAGTCACACCCCCACAATGTTTGTTCTTGCCTATCAGTATGAATGTTATATCAGGCATTCAACACCCATTACTTTGTCAAATTAATGGATCCTTCTCATATCGTACGTAAATTGCACAAAGTTCACGATTTTAGCATAGACTTTAGTGTAGTTGTAGTTCTATTTGCTACTCAAGGGATCTTCACCAGAGCGAGTCGGAGGCGCCGTTGTTCATTCACTCTCCCGTATTGCAGCAATTCGGGTAAATTCTTCGAGTGTTCTCGCAGCTATGTATCGAACGGCAGCCTATCTGTTGGTGCTAGTAGTCACTGCTTATAAAATAAACCAGGCTCCAGTCGCGTCCCAGAGTACTGCCAGACAACGTCTCGATGACGACGATAACTGCGACGCCGATTTGGTGACAATGATTTCTCGTGTACAAGACACATTGGAACGAGAACAACAGCACTTCCGTGAATCAATTGAACTGCAGCTGCATAATTGTACGGCACTCGAGGACGCGGTGCTCTCGTTGAAAGAAGACATGTCGAAACTTAAAGAGGGTAAGCACTGCATTGTGTATTGCAAGCAGGCGTAAACATCAACGATACATTTATAATTTAGTTAATTTATAAAAACGTCTGAAATGTTGCCTCAGTCAGGAATTATAAAAACATGCTATGAAACGTCAAGTCC
The DNA here is from genome assembly GCA_020002185.1 of Paraescarpia echinospica. Taxonomy (NCBI): domain Eukaryota; kingdom Metazoa; phylum Annelida; class Polychaeta; order Sabellida; family Siboglinidae; genus Paraescarpia; species Paraescarpia echinospica. The sequence goes on from CM034539.1 coordinate 43,707,071, forward strand.
TTAATAATACAACATTTCACCAAACGGTAAGGAATTACACATACACTAAGTTGTGTTCTTGCGTGACCGAATGACACGAAACATGGTGTGTGTTCAACAGACGGAACTGCTAAAACGTGGTAGACTATTTCTGAACGACGCGGAAGTAAGGTATGCCGCTGAGTTTTGGCTGTTCCATCTATTCAATACATACTTCGTCCGTGTCGTTCCGTGACACAAATCATAACTTAATCTAGAATACATGACTCATTTGATGAAAAGTTATATTAACAATATATACATGCAATAACAACTTCCTGCCATGCACACACCTGATACGACAATGTACACATGCAATAACAACCTCCTGCCACGCACACACCCGATGCGACAATGTACACATGCAATAACAACCTCCTGCCACGCACACACCCGATACGACAATTTAAACATGCAATAACAACCTCCTGCCACGCACACACCCGATACGACAGTGTACACATGCAATAACAACCTCCTGCCACGCACACACCCGATGCGACAATGTACACATGCAATAACAACCTCCTGCCACGCACACACCCGATGCGACAATGTGTCGTTCACATTCCGCGTGGGAAAATGACGTTGTACTAGGGCTTATGTTTCAGCCGATCTTTTACGACGAGGCATTAGAAATATCACATAGCAGTTATTACATAAACTCGTATCTTGGGATATAATGCTGTTGGGAAACCATTTTGAACCTTTGTGGTCCTAATTGTGTGGGGATCTTGTACAAGAGCAGCATTTGCACCATTGTTGCGGCACTGCCAGTATTGTGAGAGCAAGTTCAACACGTTTTCCGTCCGCCAATTTATCAATGCAAGGACGAGTTGCCATGTCAGCGAAGGGTTACATCTGTAAATAGTCTGAGACACACATCGCCATGAGCACCCATTCTAACTGTATTTACCTTTCCACACATGCTCTTTAGCGATATGCTGCCACTTTCGTTCGTCCGGTGTAATTTCCAGAACTGGCTGCGTTGAAGCCAAACCCCTCCGTACATGACTGCCTTGACGTACTGAATGCAGGCAACACCGACAGCGGGGTCTACGACATCTACCTGGTCCACGCGAAGAAGTTCGTTAAAGTTTACTGTGACATGACGACAGACACCGGTGGATGGTTGGTAGGTACACCCAGAAAATGCACCGGATACGTTTGCAAACCTTTTTGTAGAACCGCCCGATATACACCCTACTGCATACACGACTTACTGCTTGTATGACGGTCTACTGCTATTGACCGATGTATGAGGTCAGTGGTGATGTACATGCACCGCCTGCTCGGTGCCTCTCACACGTCCGACCGGCAAGCAACTCCGGCCCCTGGGAGTAAGAACCAATGGGCTAGATATAGAGACCACCACTCTGTGAGTCCTCGGCAGGTAACACGAAGACAGTGTGGCCTGAATGACACGGTCAATATCTCGTAGTGTTTGGTTTTGACAATATCACGCACACTAACGTTCGTTTCCCAAATGTGTTCATCAGTATGCCCATAATACCGTGGCTGTTTCTGTGTTTTCTTTGTAGCCGTTGTATAAAATGTTTTACTTTCCCAGATAGAAGAACAAATGGCTTTTGGTGTTTCTTCAAACAAGCATGGGCAAATTGGGGTGACCAAAATTGGGCAACTTTCGAAACGGCAGTATATGGGCTCGAACCCCAGGCACTGTTGATGGACAGTCCGGCCCTCTTGTCCCAAGCTCACTGAGTCTCACTTGTATGACTGTAAGTGTATCTCCTCCCAGGTCCCGACGTCCACTCGCCTCTTTCTAAGGTCATTCACGTCATTGGACCATTCGCGTCGGATCTACCTCGAATTTTTATAAAAAAAAAATTTCAGTGAACAAATTGAGTACGAAGTCATTCGCCAGGCGGCATCACTGTGGTATGTTGGTTCTATCTGGACATTTTATCTGCTGCGTGCAACACAGCAATTGGCGACAGCAGGAATTAAATGGGCATGGGAAGAAGGTGACGTTCAAAATACTATGAAGGGGATAACTGCATTTCTTGGCTTGCTACTCCCCGTGTTAGTAGTACATTACACCTGCTCCTAAATGTCCAGTTTGCGTTGCTCTTTTCAGGTGTTCCAGCGCCGTCAGGATGGTTCTGTCTACTTCAACCGCGAGTGGAACAGTTACAAGGAAGGATTCGGTGACGTTTCAGGGGAATACTGGCTTGGTGAGTGAGAGAAGCCACAACGGATTCACTCAATCATTAAAGAGTTAAGACGCATATCGAAGTATTTGTGGTTAAACATAACTTTATAGGCTCGGTTATAAATATGACTCAGCAGTACGGTGCTGTAACAAACGAAATAAGTAATGGAGCATGTCGTACTTGCATACGTTGTAGTATGCAAAATTTACCTATGTGTGACGCGATTGTTGACCAACGTGCTAGGTGCGTTTTTGTTGGTTACGAAAGAAGTTCTGGATGGTTGACTTAGCACTAGAATATGTTCACGAAAACGAAGTGTCTCATGTTTAAATATAGCGTGTGATGTCTGTACGACTTCTGGTAACGTCAAGGATGAGGTAACTCCAACAAATCCTGTCGCTTGTGGCTTCCCTCGACTAGTATCGTCTTCTTCTCCTTGCTCCCTTGCAGGATGGTAGCTTATTCTGCTTGCTAATACTCTCCATAACCACCTGTCTTCTGCACCTGTCTTCTGCAATGGTCTCCCGGTTTTGACCGTTCGCACATGTCCTCCCAAGATTTCGTTTCATGCTGTCGTTCCATCTAAGGTTTGGACGTCTTCTTCATTTACAACCCTCTTCTGTATTCCATGCTCTTTTAGATAGTCTTTCCTCTGTCATATGTTGTATATGTCCCCCCATCTCAGAAGTATGCGCCGTTGGAACACGTCAAGCGTTGCCATACCAACACTGTATATATTACTAGGACGGCATGACATCAGCTAGATCAACTGTTTCTGCATACCATACAGTTCTCGCTCAAAAAATGTTGCCCTGTTTTGACACAAAGAAAATATTTAGGCTATAATTCCATCCATCTACAGGTCTACCTTGGACTGTCCGATATACTCCCGTGTGCGCCAGCCAATTTCCCAGCTTGTCGATCCTTGTTGCTCAGGTAATGGTCAGTTGACGACTAGGTGAACTATGCTAGTCTCATGATATGTCCTCTTTTAACGTTTCTCACAGTCAATTTTATTTTCCTCTCGTAACTTTCATCAGTTTTCATAACACTGACTCAGTTAGATGGCGAAACAGTAGTAATCTAATCCGCGCAGTGCTGTCACTCACTGGTGTGGCCCCCTGGTGTGTTACCAGGTGTGGCCCCCTGTCTCGGCCTGGCTGACTCTTTTGTCATATCGTTTCATGGTGGTGACAGTATATACGATGAAGATGTATACGGAGGAGATGCAGTCTGACGCCTTCGCAGTACCACACCATTCCACCTGACCACACTCTGCCGTCACTGAGGCTTCTTGTCACATGTATAGTTATCTCATACGGTGGTGATGTTCCGGCATTCCTAACTCACTGAGTCTGCTCCAAACCAGGCAATAGTGATCGGCACTGTCAGTGGCCTTGTATTAGTCTGAGGGAGTCTATGGCACTTGAGGTTTGAAATATGTTTCCTCGTGTCTCTTCTTCTTCTAAATCAGCAGGCAATTCACGCATGATCTCTCTGGCCATCCTACATAAGTCGATGTTCAGGCGGACGTGTGTGTGTGTGTGTGTGTGTGTGTGTGTGTGTGTGTGTGTGTGTGTGTGTGTGTGTGTGTGTGTGTGCGTGTGAGCGTGCGTGCGTGTGAGCGTGTGTGTGTGTTGTTATCCGTAGGAGATAATTTGTGTTACAATATAATTTATTTTGTGCTGAAATTTGACATATTGTATATCACAGCTACCGCACATTTTCAGGAAATGAATATCTACACGACATAACATCACAAAAACATTATACAATCAGAATGGACATGGAGGATTTTGAGGGAGTGAAAAAATACGCAGAATACTCGAAATTCGCGGTGGCGGCGGCATCAGACAAGTACAGAATGTCGCTCGGAGTGTATAGTGGAACGGCAGGTGATTATAATACATGCAGACACGTGTTTGCATCTTTATTATATAAAAAAAAACGATACACTGCCTGTCTGCCGGCCTGCCCGCTCGCCTGCCTGCCTGCCTGCCTGCCTGCCTGCCTGCCTGCCTGCCTGCCTGCCTGCCTGCCTGCCTGCCTGCCTGCCTGCCTGCCTGCCTGCCTGCCTGCCTGCCTGCCTGCCTGCCTGCCTGCCTGCCTGCCTGCCTGCCTGCCTGCCTGCCTGCCTGCCTGCCTGCCTGCCTGCCTGCCTGCCTGCCTGCCTGCCTGCCTGCCTGCCTGCCTGCCTGCCTGCCTGCCTGCCTGCCTGCCCGCCCGCCCGCCCGCCCATTTATCACTCATTTAAATGATTTCTTCATTTTAACAAATGTTTTATTGTCAATATCATTTTCATCAATGCAATATTAAATAAGCCCAGTTTTATTTATATAATGACTTAGGCTAGCAATATTGAATCCGGTAGCGTTAGTTATGAAAAGTATTATTATAAAGCCGGTACCTTAACGACCGTTCCTTTGAGTACATTTTGAACAGTGCACTCACACATCCATGTCAACCTTCCCGGAATTTCCGGGAGATTCACAACAAATCTGGGAGACTCCCGGAAAATATGGGAGGGATGGTAGGTATAGAATCAACATGGCTGTGCGAGGACACTGTGCAAGATGTAGAGTGAGAGTAATTGTAAAGATTTCGGCTTTATAATACTACTCCCAGAAAGAAGCAAATATTCAGGATTCTTCCTTCTATGTTCCTTCAGACTTCAAACAGCGCCCCGTCTCGACTGCGAAAAATCTCCAACACTATCCCCCCTCCCCCCGACTTCGACACAAATCGCTAACACTGTCCTTCTTGAGGCTTCCCATAATCAACCATACTACAGCCTGAACTGTTCAGACTGACGAAAACATTAATGCCGAATCACTCGGATTTCAAAACTCAAACAAAGGTTGGCAGGGATTTGATTGCATGGTGGCGTGCGTGCCTACGAAGTTGACTTTTGAAACAGTGCAGTTTTTACAATTAACCCTCCTTCTGCCGGAAGGTAATGGAGATTCGATAAAATAACGCTTCGATGTTACAACATTGTTTTTCTTGCAGGAAATTCGTTCTCGTTCCACGATGGGCAAGTGTTCAGCACCAAGGATCGTGACAATGATGTGCAAAGTGGCTGGCATTGTGCTTTTCAAAATAAGGGTGGCTGGTGGTACAAAAACTGTCACGAGGTTAACTTGAACGGGCCTTACCATTCGAGTCCTGCGTTCGCCGAGGGCGTTGAATGGGTGTCCTGGCACGGCTATTTCTACTCACTAAAGAAGGCCGACATGAAGCTAAGACCGAAATAGTAGCCAACTGATTCTGAATTACAGAACAGCACCGACAGAGAACTGTTATTCTTATCGTACGCGTTGCTGTTTCCCTGTCTCTTGCAAACAACTGGTATGCTGTGCGTCATCCTTTCTAACAGACTGCATACTAGATCAACAGATATACATGTCAATCGCAAATTCGTAGACCCTTCAAAGAGTTGGACGAATACATGTATTACACGTGTCATATTATGTATGCTTTAACGAGGGGTTTCTTGCGCACTTCAGTTAGCCATTGCATGGCACACATCAAGAGAATTGTGACTTGTTAAAGGCCAAAATATGCAATTTTTGGTTTTGCAGTTTGTATGTTGCATTGTTTTTATATGGTATTCACAGTAACATGGTGATGCAGGTGTGTTTTTGTTTTCTGTTATATGTCATATTACATATTTTATTATGTGAAAGCATTAGATTATATTATCACAAGTAATTTTTTGTTAAGTGGATTAACATTGTGGCTATGTTTATGTTACCTATGAACGCATATATTACATTCAGCGTTATTTGTCTGCCTGCCTGCCTGCCTGCCTGCCTGCCTGCCTGCCTGCCTGCCTGCCTGCCTGCCTGCCTGCCTGCCTGCCTGCCTGCCTGCCTGCCTGCCTGCCTGCCTGCCTGCCTGCCTGCCTGCCTGCCTGCCTGCCTGCCTGCCTGCCTGCCTGCCTGCCTGCCTGCCTGCCTGCCTGCCTGCCTGCCTGCCTGCCCGCCTGCCTGCCTGCCTGCCTGCCTGCCCGCCTGCCTGCCTGCCTGCCTGCCTGCCTGCCTGCCTGCCTGCCTGCCTGCCTGCCTGCCTGCCTGCCTGCCTGCCTGCCTGCCTGCCTGCCTGCCTGCCTGCCTGCCTGCCTGCCTGCCTGCCTGCCTGCCTGCCTGCCTGCCTGCCTGCCTGCCTGCCTGCCTGCGTGCCTGCCTGCCTGATGATATCAGTAAAGCAGTCACTCTAATTATTAACCAATCAATAATAACTGGTATTTTTCCAGACAAATTAAAAATTGCAAAAGTCATACCCCTTTTCAAAAAGGTGATGTTTCTGATTTTAACAATTAATATCCTATTTCTACCCTGCCAGTGATTTCAAAAAAATTGGAAAGGGTTGTGTTTGATCAACTCCACGATTACTTCCATTCTAAAGCGTTATACTACAATAGCCAATATGGGTTTAGAAAGAAACATTCTACTGAGCTTGCTACACTCGAAATCATAGACAGAATTATACAAGAACTTGATAAATCGGTTACTCCAATAAATATATACCTTGATTTATTAAAAGCATTTGACACAATTGATCACAATATATTGGTACAGAAGTTAAATTACTATGGATTAAATGACAAGGCTCTGGACTTTTGTAAGAGTTATTTACAAAATCGTAAGCAGTATGTAGAAATTGAAAATGTTAAGTCTAAGGAAATAGTCATCAACACTGGTGTCCCCCAAGGTTCAATTTTAGGGCCACTCTTATTTATTATATATCTAAATGATATATAGCACATTCTAGTGACCTTTTTAAATTCATAACATATGCTGACGACACCACCCTTACTAGTACACTAAAAACGTTTAATGATTCAGAAGGCCAAATGCGAAATGAAAATATTAACAAAGAACTAACAAAGATTAGTAATTGGTTAAAAGCTAATAAACTGTCACTAAATGCCAAAAAGACTAAATTCATGATTTGTCATATGCCTCAAAAGAAAATAGAATACCCTGTGTTACAAATAGATGGGGCACACATTGAATGTGTAAATGATTTCAGTTTTTTAGGTATCACAATAAATAAGTCATACAAACAAAATAGCAAATACAATCTCTAAAACAATTGGCATACTAAATAAACTTAAACATTTTTTACCACCTAATACATTATATATTATGTACAATGCTCTTATTCTCCCTCATATTAATTATGGCTTACTTTTATTGGGTCATCAGGCACATCGAATTTTCAAATTACAGAAAAAAAGCAATACGAATAATATCCTTAAATAAATATAATGCTCACACAAGTCCTATTTTTAAAAGACTTCAGTTGTTAAAGTTGGAAGACATTTATAAAATCTAACAATTAAAATGTTACTATAAATTAATTAACAATCTTTTACCCTACTACTTCAATGTTTTTCCAAACACACACATCTATAATATTCATCAGCACTGCACACGTGAAAGAAATAATCTGTATATGTCCAGATTCAAACATGAATTTGCCAAAAAAATGCATTAGACACAACATAGTTGAGACAGTTAACAATACACCAAGTATTATCATTAATACAATTTACACCCACAGTCTGTATGGTTTTTCAACATGCACAACAAACTTTTTTATTTTAAATTATGAATCCTGTTGTCGTATTCATAATTGCTTTATTTGTAATTCATAATACGTATTGAAATGTATACCTAAGTATCCATATGTACGTCAATTATTTGTACAAGAGTACATTTAATCAGTCCTGGTATTATGTATGTATGTTGATACACTGAGTAATTATCAACTGTAAAACAAGGCATGTGCTATTCTGATTTGTGACATGTAAATTTTAATGTTGATTATATTTATGGGGTGGCTCCTGTGCTAGCGATATTGTATATCTTAATGGGAGTCTCCCGACCTTATCTAGTACTCATGTTATTCATTGTGTATATATCGTATTTATAGATCAAATAAACTGATTCTGAGTTCTGAGTTCTGAGTTCTGCCTGCCTGCCTGCCTGCCTGCCTGCCTGCCTGCCTGTATGCCTGCCTGCCTGCCTGCCTGCCTGCCTGCCTGCCTGCCTGCCTGCCTGCCTGCCTGCCTGCCTGCCTGCCTGCCTGCCTGCCTGCCTGCCTGCCTGCCTGCCTGCCTGCCTGCCTGCCTGCCTGCCTGCCTGCCTGCCCCTGCCTGCCTGCCTGCCTGCCTGCCTGCCTGCCTGCCTGCCTGCCTGCCTGCCTGCCTGCCTGCCTGCCTGCCTGCCTGCCTGCCTGCCTGCCTGCCTGCCTGCCTGCCTGCCTGCCTGCCTGCCTGCCTGCCTGCCTGCCTGCCTGCCGGTCTGTCTGTCTGTTTGCCTGTGTGTCTATATCAATGTATGTGGAACTGTAAAAACGTAGGGCATTAATTAACTGTATTTACTACACAGACGACGATGGTGTTACCAGAAATGTCATAATACATCACATCAACGTGTACAACAGTCATTTTCGGTTTAAAAATGCAATTGCCTATACCTACCAAACTCTCACGTTTGTATTAAATAAAGTAATAAATAAAATACAACATCACAATATCAAACGATATCAGAATAATGTTTTAAAGCTTTCCTCCATTCATAGAAGACATGTTAGTGTTAGAGTAAAACCTCTCGTTATCAGTTAAAATAAGCTGACTTTCAAATTTAGGATCATTTCTGAATGAACACTTGTACGAGGAACTGTGTCTTTTGAGTCAACAATTCTGGGAACTCATCATCCGCCTATATATAACTGTGTTCTGACACAGTTCTATATATGGGACATCACCTGTGTCGAATAGATCGTAATTAAACGAGGTTGCACCTTCCCACTGCTAAAGACCAATCGCTATTAATACACATTATCAAAGTACCTTAAAGTAGGCCTATATTACCCAGAAGCATAAACAGTATTCATATATGCTTGATATATTTGAGGTTAGGTACCTGTAAATAAACACGTATTGGAGCGGTGGTGATTTTACCAACAACAAAATTACTACTCTTTAGATAAACGCAGTTGTCGTGATGTTAATACTCCGTATAAGTTGTGTCGATGTACTACTTGACAATACGTGGACTTGTGGCAGAAGATGTAATGCGCACGCATACTTGAAACCGGAATTGATTACTGTCAAATAAACAGTTTTCCCTGTTACACCACGATGACAATTTGTGTTGATATAGGTTGGAAACACCAAAAGAATCGAACCACTTGTAATGACATTCCAGCAGCTAGTTATCCAAAGATTAAGAAGCGTTCTCCATCTGCCTATTAAAACCCTTTATTTCGGGTAGCATCTATTCAATCCGCCATTAGGGAAATTAAGTAATTATGGAAGAAGTGCAGGCTATATCGCACAACAAGCCGTAACGATTCCCACAGCCACAGGTACTCTTAGTTGTGCTTATATTCTGGTTTTATAGATAATGAAAGTGGTTGTAAAATGTTCAATCGTTTAGCTACGCAGCGTACTTTCCCACGGGGCTGGTATAATTTCCATTAACCCGCGTACTGAGCTATGAGATGCACGTGTTATGGCAATTTGTGTTAAACTGGTGAAGCAAAACATTATCTGTTATTTTTCTCTTTAATGTGTTTTATTGCTAACTATGTATACGGAAGGTTGGTTATATTAACTAAGGGTTCCATAATGTATACCGTGATTCGGGAGAACGTACCTGAATTAACGTCAATTATGTGAAAATTAGGTGTTATACCCGTTAATGTGTAAATAAATTGATATTTTAAAAAACTTAAAAAAAAATCAACTCTCATTATATATTATTTTCAAAGAGCCAAAGAAACTATACTTATTGGCGTGGCAAGAATTTTGCTGTGTGATTTGCAAGATTACTAAAGAGAATATCGAAATCAGAGAAGGATGGTAGAAGGCCGGCAGTAAAACGAGGGAAGTATGTGAAGAGGGGCCCGCAATATAAGATGGGATAACAAAACATGAAAACAGGGCAGAAGAACGAGAAACATAATAACAAATCATTAAGAGGACAGTCTAGAGACGCTATGCGGAAATTAAATTGGAAAAAAATCCTACACGGTAAAGAGGGAAACCATTTATTGGGATTTGTAGCGCCCTGTCGCCTGGCTTCAGACGACGTCTGTCCGCTAGACGTAGTGTGTATTAGCGCGATGTATAATTTCTCTGTGTAATACTCGTCAGTGCGTTCCAGTGCACTCACGTAGTTACTCGCCTGGTACGACTTCGAGTATTTACAAGATAACGAATTGCATTTGGAAAGCAGTTACTATGAAACGCCCACTGAGTAGGCCGATTTAAACGAAATCCGTGCTAAATCGTGATTAAATCAAGCGTTCCCGTTAAATCGTTATTAAATCAAGTTGCCCCAGTTATACGCCCAGCGCGTGTTTCTGCTTATCGTCAAGCAAAACCATTATTTTGACTATGTTTTATCGCCTCATGCAATTTCCAAATACGCTGAATAGTTTCCATGCACGCAACCTTGTGGAGACCCGTTACAAAATGTCATGTTTTTATATATTTATTTATACACTAGCTGAGCTACCCAACGTTGCACGCGAAAGACACTCAAATATTATGTTCTTCATAAAGTGGACCATATACACACACATGCACGCACGCACGTACGCACGCACGCAAACACACTCACACACACAATCGATACAGCCCCCAAATCCCACGCACGCTGGAACGTGACCCGCCCTCTAATCATATGCACACAAATTTTACCTCTATATATTATGCCATTATTTTTATTGATGGCATGATTAGAAACACTGAAATCCGACCGACTCACACCAAATTCGATGCATTTACAGTGTCCACTCCGATTCATTTGAGGTAAGTAATCCCGTGATGCATTATGACCGCTGCCTTAGCTAACAAGGCAAAACAAAAGATGCTACATTCCATTAATTCTACACCAACAAATCGTCCCAGTGACGCCGCCTAACGAGTAAAACAGAAATTGATGCACATTTACGCTATTATGGATATGGACAGCGTAATGGCTATAGTGGCTTGGTAGTCATGTCACGTCAATACAAATATATTAAGCTGCCATCTTTTTGTCCACATTGGCGTGGTTGAACCAATATGGCGGCTTAGCACATCCAAAGTTTTAGTTTATTTTCTCTGTCTCCTTTCCGTATTCAGTTCAGTGTTGCATACATGAAGTACGCGATTATGCGTCGGAATATAATATAGTAATTTGATTGGCAATATGCATATTATTTTAAGTAATACACCTCAGGGGCGGGTGGCAGTTTGAACCAACACGAAATATAACCACTTTAGGCTTTTGGATTTTGAGACGTTCTAAAATGAGAGCACCTTTTGTAACGTACATGTTCGGTGCTTACAAACACGAAATATGTGTTTATTGCGCGTGTTTTTGCGTTTTAGTAATTGTTCACAGAGCCTGAAAATACGTTTTCGTCTACGTGCGTCCTCCCATTTCTTCGGCAATAAAATGCGAGCCCCTTTTTGGGCAAGGTTGTGTTTGCCTTGTGATGTTCAAGCGAACAGTCTGGTGGATGATGTCATTGGAGTATCTGGTAGAGTGACCGTTTGTACCACTAAAACATTTTATTCTGGTGGATGTTTACGTACCCATAAACTAACTAGTGGCGTCGATAAGATATTTCGACAAGGTGCGCTTCCGTTGCATTTTCAAGAGATGGACAACTACCGTCAAGTCATGTGAACAATGGAAGCAATTGTCAGCGAATTTAAACCATCACATATTACTTGTGAGATAACCTATTATCTGACAAGAGTCGGCGTCGTGTAGATTTTTAAATATTGTAACTCGAAAAGCCAACATTGTTATTGACCAAGTACCATATATGAAACGAGCTGATTTTAATGGCGTAATTACTTATTAGAGAAAGGTATTTTGCCTTTGGGATCAGGTGTTTTCGTACATATAAATGCTGCATGATACTGTGAAAACATGGACGACTAAGAGAGGTTTCTATTGCTATCCCCCCACCTTCCGAGACTCTACACGCCACTGCTTGTTGCTGCGATCTGCTACCAGTTACAGGCCTATGCATATACGTGTATTGCTCGAATGTAATGGTTTTCTCTGTGGTCGATTACCTAAATTAAATACACAAATGAAATATTTTTAATTTTCTGAGGCAAAAGTGTTGTGGTCAACCGAACCAACTCACTTTGTCGACCTAATTATTATATTTCTGATCCACCAGTCACAACCCTATACAATAACACATTTTGGTGATATTTCGTAATAGGTTTTTAGTCGAACCCATCCTCGCAAACCAGGGCTGTTTGCCAAGCAAGACTAGCCGTGGCTGATCCCCTACTCGAAGTGCGGAAGTTAGCTGAGTCAAACCAGTAATTGACTTCGCCAGTCGCGACTGCATCACTCGTGAGAACAGCGCAAATACCCCCCCAGTTTGAAGACGGATAAACGACTTCTGGGAATCCCAATATACAATTACCCGTTCGCCCATTAACACGAGCAGCTGAGCGGTATTGTGTATTCGAATAATTGCTTCTACTTCCTAAACATTGCATGTAAAACGAGCCACGGTTGGTTGAAATTAGTTTTATTATGATCACCTGACCTGCCGACATCCACTCATTTAGTGAGCGATATCATAGGCTGAGCTTAAATTCAGAGTTTCGCAAAGCGATCAGCCAGGGGGTACTGCTGGCTGGCACTGACGTAATCAGCAGCAGCGACCCCTGGCGAGCGAGGATGGTCGAACCTTGTAATCAGGGTTGTCTTTCATGCGTCGAAGCATCCGATATTGTAGCACTTCTCGGGTCTAAGTCTGGGAGTGAAACGTGATGAACGATTGCGGTCTGACATTTAATAGAACGCATGTAGTCTCTGACTAATATTAATGTTGCTGCTTGATGAGCTCGTGTCGTGTAATGACCACAACGTATTCTATGTTGAGGTATATTATCTCAAGCTGTCTCATAATGTTGGACTTAATGCGTTCATGCTATACGGCATACGGTAGCCACGATGCAGAGGGATATTTTGAAGATGTCGTTCTGCGGTTCTGTGTGGGTTTATATAATGACTTTTTCTTCTCGTTTTTGGTCTATGGAGAACGTTTTCTCCTGTCTCGATGTCGTGTTTAATCGTCGTCTTCTAAAATGGTGGGTATTAATTTTGATGAAGTAGCACGTATCCGGTTTTTTCGCTCTCTGTTGTTCATATACGCTTTTTTACCTCTCCGTCGCTTCCTCCCACGCTAGCATGCACGGAACGCACGCACGCGCGCTCACACACACACACGCGCGCAGACACACTCACACAAACAGTGCCGGGTTCTGGCAGAGATCATTTGTCGGAAACACCTTAGAAGTTCAAAAATTTTAACACATAAGTTATGGATACTGCATTACACACACACACACACACACACACACACACACACACACACACACACACACACACACACACACACACACACACACACACACACACACACACACACACACACACACACACACACACACACACACACACACACACACACACACACACACACACACACACACACACACACACACACACACACACACACACACACGCATGCATGCATGCATGCCAACGGAACACATATAAGCACATGTACGCACATGTATGCACATATGGGCCAATGTCTCAAAAAGTGTACAATTGACAAAAATCGTGTCTTTTATCTCTCACATCGTCAATTATAAAGTCAGCCAAACGAAATTGTCACCATATATTGATGTAATTACGTTCTTTCAGGACATGTAAGGTTTGACAGCCTTGTTAATTTTTTAAATGGCAGAAATTGCCCGTAAGTTGCCAAAAACGGTCAAAATGACGTGTCCAATTGAAGTTTCAAAAGTTTGAAGTAGTGCCATACAAAAACAATGCTGTATTTATTTTTTCTGAGTTCACTGGGCAAATGGAGTATGTAATGGGAATTTACAGTAACAAAATCGTGCTTAAAAAATAAAAAATAAAAAATGTACACTGGTATTTCTATAATAACCAATTTTTACGTGACCATCGTCATCGGTTTACACGAGTTAATTACATTAATTTATTATTATTATTGTAGGATACGTATACATGTGTTCTGTTACTACATGTTAAGTAAATATATACGAAAAAAGTATTGGTCTAAAACTAAATTCGACGAAAATATAACACGTTAAAGTAAAAAAAGTATGGTGTGGCGTTTTGGCTGCGTGTCCAGCGTCATAGATAGAAAAGGCTATCTTCAAAACAAGAGGAAACGTACGCCGTTTTAAATTTTTTCGTACGTACCAGCAACCACCATGCTATAACTCCATCAATAACAATAGCAATATTCACACTACTTCTTGGTCAAATGAGGAAAAAACAGATATTGGAGCGTGTCCAGCGTCACTGCGTGTCCATCGTCATCTGTGGGATTACCGAAAAACACTGCTGAGAGCGCACTCACTCTACAGTGTACTTTGATAGATAGGAACTACAGTGATCAGTGCATTCGTGGCGGTCGTCTCTATGCTGGTGGGTATTTGTTTGTTTCATACAATAAATATTTGATGATTTGTGTTTCTATATGTACGTGAAATGATATAAAAGAATAAGGCTAATATGTTAAATTAATAAAGGTAACACCACTTATAGCGTTAATATACTTAACAACTGTGTTCTAACAAACCAATGAACGCTAATGTGATACGTTGATCTGCGGGAAAGTTAATATATGACAATCCTAATGTTGAAGCAACTTGATGACGCAGGACACGCCAATTTAATCAATTGTATATTTACCGGCTGTAGTTGACACTGATATCCTAACTTTTAGTGTAGATGTGTCAAGTACATGTTGCCCTTCATATAAAATCAAACATTTCACATACAATTTAGAAGAACACATTATTACAAACAAAACATACTGTATGTTTGACGTTGGACACCTGCTGATTAATGATAAAAAATCAACATATCTAAGAAAAGTTCCGTTTAAATAATAACTATCAATATACGTTTGAAAAACAAGACAGGTAGCAAAACAATATAATGCATTTTGGGGATATTAAAAGGTAATTTGAAGAATTGTGGTCAATGGGCTCACTCACTCACGGCGGTAAGGCTGGACATGCAGCTATGGGTGTGATCCTGCAACGCATATCGCTTACATACTACTGTATCCGTTATCTCACGTGATCTGCTCACCTCGTGGAATTATTTTCAAAAGCATTTAAGCGTTTAACAAAAACAAAATAGAGAATAACTAATATTGCGTTCTACATTTTTAGAATACCCTGTCAAACAAAGAGGCGTTATTATGGCAAGCCACGACACGCAAACGTATTGGGTTAAGATCTCGCACTGTTACCGTGAAAGAAAGATAGCACAAGACCCCCACTATAAATGTAAGTTGCGTACGTTAACATATATGTCTTGAGTTTGACTTATCTTCAAGTAATTGTCTATATTTAGTTTAATATTATATGTAAACTTTCAGTTACATATCAATATTTAATGTATAAGTATTTTATTAATAATCTGCAAGATGTAAATGTTTGCATATAGAGCAAAATATCTGCAGCGGCAACTCCTACAATGGAAGTTAGGAGGTCGAACAGACACGACCCATCCCTTCCACCTACTACAAGTGAGCTGCCTACGTCTTCGCAGAGTTTGGCTGACTCAGAGTACGTACCGTTATCAGGCATTGTGTGTTGTGTTACAAATTGTAAACCATTACAACATACAATTTATGCAAGAGGTATTATATTCCTTTCAGAAATATGTAACAGGATAATGTACAACTAAGCAGATATTTGCATAAGTGTATACTTGATATTTGGCTGCATGTGTTGCTTTATGTTTGCATGCTAAATAAGGCATGTTTCTTCCCTGTAATATATAGGTCACAGTGGAGGATTGGTATCGTTTACAAACCAACTGCATGGGCTATGATTATGACAACCGATGTTCTTGTTGTGGACACAACTTTCCAATGGTCTCACAAACTACCGCCCGCATAGTGATATATACTTATTTCTCTTACATTATAAAACTAACACATATTTGTAAACCGTAGTTTCACGAAACATTTAATTTCCGGTTAAATATTCATAGTTCATGTTATAACTTCTTAACTTAAATACAACCGGTGTCCTTGTCTGTTTCCTTCAGATAAACCCTCGTCGTGAAGATGAATTTTCCCCAACTACATTCATGAGTAACATAAGAATTAGGAGCTGACTTGACACCTAAAATACCGACTGCTGGAAACCTACCCAGGAAAAGGAGGCCATCTGTCCAAAAGAAGCTAAAAGCCTTGAAGGTGAAGACGAAGAGGCTGCAAAGACGTGTATGTGTTTTGGAGAAACATTTAAAGCGCTCTACTCGTAATCAGAAAGAAGGATAAGGGCAAGCAAGAACTGATACGACTCCCATAAACACGGTTTTGTCAACGCCGGTTCGCCGTGCTGACATAAAGATGAGGAATGGCGGATTGAACTCTTCGCGAAACAAAGAAGTGAGAAAGATTCTCGCTGCCCATGAATCATTTGTGATGGAAATGCAAGATATTCCAGTCAAGAAAAGGCAGTCACTCTTCACAGGACGTTACCTGAAGAGAAGTCGGGCAGGAAGCATGGTCGCGAACAAGTTGCACCTAGATCGACGATACGTTCTCCGCAAGAATGGCTTCGTAGGACAAAATACAGCCCAACACTTGAAGGCCAGACGTAGGCCGTTACACGTGACGGAGTTCACGAAGAGACCGGATGATTCTACACTTCTGTCAGGCAAGAAGGATGCCGTGAAAGATGGTATGAAGAAGGTGCAGAAATATACTTTGACTGACAATAAGGAACAATAAGGATTCAATGTAGACAAAAATGGTGTTCGTAGTTGTTTTTGCAATTTTTGATGAGTGATAATGATTGTGTTCAATTAAACCTACACTGCATGTCCAGCGTCATCAGTATATACCCATTTCTTAGCTCACAGTTTGCCTAGTCTCGATCCCCGGACGCATATGACAGTTGGTATAAACAAAGATAAATGATCGGGGTTACTGATTATGTATCAATTATAATTCCACACACTTTTATGAGAGCTGCACTAACTGAAAATAGATAATTCCACGAAATATCAGAGTGCAAAAACTATCACCAAAGTAACAACAAGGAAAACTATTTTTCCAAGTCA
Organism: Paraescarpia echinospica; assembly: GCA_020002185.1. Lineage (NCBI taxonomy): Eukaryota > Metazoa > Annelida > Polychaeta > Sabellida > Siboglinidae > Paraescarpia > Paraescarpia echinospica. Next base: position 43,724,436 of record CM034539.1, read on the forward strand.
AATTTAATCGTCTACCTCTTGATTCTTGTTAAATGGCATGTACAATAGATGAACCAAAACATGTTCCCGTTTACATGTAATTTAAAATGCTCTAATTGTACGCAGTATTGTAATTTTTCGTTGACGACGCAGGACACGCGATGAAAGTCACGTTTGACTTCAAGTGACTGTCATAACAATTCACACGTATTACATTGAACCATTTATGGAAAATATGCCTCAATATATACACAATGAGAAAATATAATTTAATTGTTCAGAATCAAAACAATTATTTTTGGACCTGCTAAAACCGAATTGTATATTTTTTGGGACATTGGCCCATAAGTATCTGGTTGTAGACTCTGTTGAATATTTGTCTACGAATAGTTTCGCGCATAAATTGCAGCGTGGCTGAATGGTAACACAGTAAAACAACAAAAGTTTTATTACATTTATTTCAAAAAAAAAGTCGTGCCAGGCAATACATAACTTAAAGACGTGAAACAAAAATCAACACATCATCAATGTATTTGACATAATCGGGGTAAAAGACTCACTTGTTGGAGCCATGACGTCATAATACATGTTAAAGGCGAAATCATAACAACTATATTTATTGTACTGCGGCTTATTTCAACGCAAATTAATTATAATTTTATGTAAACAATTCATCATCGTACCTATTCTTAATGTTTAAACGGTACGCATGCATATTAAATCCTTAAAAGTGTTAAATTCGAATTAAACTTAACACTACGTACGGTAGGTATGCAAATGACGTCTTCAAAACGTTTACATTCGAATTCAGTGTATGTTTTTTAATTATGAGCGTGTTAAAATGCCTACTAATGCATCATTTGATAATTATGGTGTACAATACATTGCAGAAACCAGCCAGCTTTGTGCAGTATTAATGCTGTCTACGTGTAAGCGCGATCCTTGTTTCGTAGCCGTTTCTGTTGTTCGAAGTCACGAGTTCTTCCCCCCGCTTCAGATGACGTCACTGGTCTACTCACGATCATGCGTTCCGACTTTGGGACACGTACTGCAAGAAACACCGATATCATACATAACAACTACTGTATCAAATACTTATAACTAATTCGTTTTTGCATACGTTCGAAATGCCCCTCGCCCCCCTATAGCATAAGGTATCAGTGATTTAGATTAATCATCATCTTAACAAGGGCTGAACTTTTATTGGTTCTTCCTCCTTTTTCCTTGTACAGGGGTGAACGTTCAGTATAATACTGTTGAACCACTGTTTCTGCTCTTTCTTTCCATAACTTCCTGTAGCCTCCTCTCTTCATCATTCATCCTTACTCGATCGTTACATGTCCCTCCTAATACACTGACGAACGTCTATAGAGCATATAAAATCGTTGCATGCTTTGACAAGAATTATACTCAACAAATATTAACTATCCTGAAGACTACTTTGGTATGATCTTCACTTTGTTTTACTTACCCGCACGTGATTGGGCATTCCTGCGTCAGTGCCGGGCCCCAGTGAGGGCAACGACACAGACCATTTGTCTTGATCCACTTGTATCCGCACTTGAACCTTTTGTCGTGATTGTAAAACGGATCCGGGTTGTCAAAGCATCCGCCTGTATCAACATAAGAGAAAAAATGTCATGCCTACGTGCTGAAAGAGCCTTGCTGGAAATACCACATTCACAAGGGGTCGTGCGTAAATGAAGACAGGGATACCTCCCCATTTACGGGTGGTAACAACAATTCGCGAAGTCTCAAACATTAAATCGCTACAGTGGCGCCACATATTGGGTGAAAGAAATAGTAATGGACATTGATGCTATTATTGATATCAGTCCCGGGCAGGTCGGTAGGTAGGGCCTGGTGTATTGGAAACATGTTGGAACGTTACAGTGGCGCCACATATTGGGTTTTTGAAGTAGTAACGGGCATTGGTGCTATTATAGATCTCAGTACCGGGCAGGTTGGTATGTAGGACCTGATGTATTGGAAACATGTTGGAACTTTCGAAGTCTCAAGTCCCATATGAGGTATTGGTGGAGGTGGTGTAGATCAATACGAAACATTGTAAGTCTTACTGGATTTGTATGACCACCTCGTAGTTTGGTGCTGGTTTATTTCTATTGACATTGTGCTATTCGTGGAATTCGATCGTAATAATATATTTTACATACACGAATTTAGAAATAAATATCCGTAGTATCTTTATGTTGGAAACAGGTGAACGTCTAGAGGGATCAGATAGGAACAAATCATAAGGTTTTTCATTTATATGTTACGAATGTAATACGCTAGAATTACATGGGAGCAAGTATATATCTAACTATTTACATAACTAAACAATCTGCGTGTGTGTGTGTGTTGTGTGCGTTTGCGTATGTGTGCGTGTATATGTACGTGTATGTGTGCGTGCGTACATGTGGTGCCCTAGTTTTGTATCACGTACAGTTGGCGGCTCCAAATCCTTCAGGGCATTTGCATGAGCAGCTTGCTTGATCAAAGGTGCCTCCGTTCTTGCATTCCTTTAGAATGCATACTGTCAACAAATACGAAAAACACTTTAGTTTTGTTATGGTAAGGTAACTTCTCCAGGATATACTGAACCGTAGCGGGGCACCTTAACAATAAATCACTAACATTTCGCAAGTGGGGATTACGTCCTACCAGAATCATGATTGAAAACATCTTATTATAAACTACGCCACAAGCTCTGTACATAACGACATATATATAGCTTAGTGTATATCATCAGTTGTTTATACGATGTCGACGCAACTACACATGGGGTTTAATCGGACTCTCAATCAACATATTCCAGATTTTAGTCGACATGCTGTTGCATCGAACTGTGGGCAGATTCATTCGTTCCACATTGTATCCGTAAGTATCTGTGTATAACAAGAAGTAGATATGGTTGATTCAGTTCTAACTACAGCTGAGATGATCGGCCAATGTTAAAAGGAGGCTGTCTGTTCATAGTTATGTATTTAATAATTAAATAATGTTCCCAAGATTATAGTAACTATGTTGAAAGTATACCGCCCGTCAAGTCGTGCTTAGTGAAACGTTTAAACGTTTGCAATTTGGAAGATACGATCCCGGAGCATGTTGAAAGGTAAACCAAACATCCAGTTTCAAAACAAGCTTTACTGGCATTATTGCTGACCGCAACGCTCACTGATGTTTAACGATTTCCGATTTTCCCACGTTCAACACAGCAGACTTCCTGTTTCAAATAACAACGCTGGCTAATTCCGGTCAGAAGAACGTACTGTCGACTCTCTTTAAAACAGGACTGGAGAATGTCGATGTTTAGAGAGTTAGCTGAAGCTACGAACCTCCACAATCACCGCCGATCCATCCGCCCTTACAGTTACAGGAGCAGCCCACCAGGTCGCCACCATTCTGGCATTCGGCAACACCTGAACACTCTGAAATAAAAACAAACCTTGTTAAAACGGGAACTCACATGCCAAAAAGTAACTGTAGTTATTATTCTTCAGTTGATTCCCTGCTGTTAGGGGTGAAACTGGCCTCGATTCAGTTGCTCGATTTCAGCTATCTTTTTTGGTCTTCTCTGTTAGTGCAATCGTCTGTAAGCGATACAGGTATGCTGAGGTAACACAAGAGCAGTGCGGGCGGGCGGGCGGGCGGGTGGGCGGACAGGCGGACAGGCGGGCAGACAGACAGACAGACAGACAGACAGTGACGGAGATAATTTATTCTGAGAAACCATAAACAATAGTACATTAACAATACATGATAATTGGTGATAAAAGTTGATACATCCATAGAGACCAGTGCCAAGACTGTACTACACACTGGTGTATCAACGGGGCTGTTGTATTCATGGCGGATGAATGTACGTTGTAATGGTCTAACGGTACAAGTTCTGCAGATTCAACATGTGCCGGTACACGCTCCTGTGATAGGACTGCTTTTGAAAATACGCACAGTTCACACGAGTTCTGTGCTGCAGGATGTTTTCGACATATATTCAATACAAAAGCAAGGACAAGAGATGACGACGATCGAAAAAGAAATCGAGAACAAATTGGCGGATCCTAATACGGCATGCTATGTATGTATTACAAATTTATAATATTTACACTGAGGTATAGTGGTGTGTGAAGGAGTGAGAGAGAAGAGAGAGAAGAGACAGAAGAGAGAGAGAGACAGACAGACAGACAGAGAGAGAGAGAGAGGGAGAGAGAGAGAGAGAGAGAGAGAGAGAGAGAGAGAGAGAGAGAGAGAGACAGACAGACAGACAGACAGACAGACAGACAGACAGACAGACAGACAGACAGACAGACATAGAGACAGAGAGACAGAGAGACAGAGAGACAGAGAGACCAGTATTACCTTTGTTGCAGATGCTTTGTTGCATTAAAGACATAGTATAAAAACTAGTTTTTCTTGTCGATGGTTTGTATATTATGTTGAACGATATGCATATAGATAATCTTAAGCTTGCACACATTGCGCACTTGATGAGCCAGTCATGGAACTTTCCAGGTTTTTTAAGTGCAACAAATTGTTGTCAGTTCAATATGTCAAACAACCGAAATCACAAATGATCGTAAAGTGGTCATCTTATGAATGTTTTCATGGTAGGTGCTACTACTGGTACAAGTATTATGTTGATTCATCACTGTCATTATTTTGATATTCCTTCTCCTCATTCTGATTGCAATAATAATTCACGTGTGTGGGCGTGTGCGTGCGTGCGTGCGTGTGTGCGTGCGCATGTGTGTAGGTTCTTCCGCTAATACTCACTGCAATAACCGCACGTGGCTTTACAACGTCGCTCCATGTAACTCTTGGCGTTGTTATAATGTGTATCCGTCGGACATTTTCCTTGCATTTTTTCCCTGTAATATGCACAACGGGACGTTGAGTCCTTACAGTGAGGTGTTGATTCGGTTCCTAAAATAGAAAACTGCCTTGTCTTTTATCGGTGTCTCCGTTCTCTTTGTTTTTGCACGTGTCATTTCAAATTAATTTTGCAAACATAACTACCTATGATAAACTACAAGCTAGCTCATTATGCAACGTTAGAACTATTTTTTATTTAATAATACTTCCTACGTTTCATGTCTCTTTGGAATGTGATTGTTTATTCGATAAAGTATGCATTTGCAAAAGTATTGGTCGCCATATCCGGCCAGCTGAATAATAAGCGATAATGTTTCGTCTTTTGCGCGGTTTTATTATAAAATTGCATAATATGTGAAAACTGTTTAGAAGCAATTGAGGAAAGTGACATACAGTATATGGGGAATGTGGATTTACTGAAACTTTTTATGTAAAGAGTGTGGAGCACAATAGCGCAACGATAAGAGCTCCAGACACTCGTCTGAGAGAACGCGGGATCGAATCCTATGCTTGGGCAAGTTCGTTTACTCTAAATTGCTTCAGTTCACGCAGATGTATGAATGAATACCTGGCTATTGACAGTGGTGGATATTTGGGTACAATTAGCCCTCGCGAATTAATTGCAGCGTGGCTGAATGCTTTCCAGAGACGTCGAAATGGTGTTTGATTGAACAGGTCTGCCAGGAAGTAAAGTGTAAAGCGCTTTGAGCAGTCGTCAGGTTATAAGAACTTTTTTATTAAAACAAGGACGATCCCGGAATAAAGCTGTAATTCAATGTTTTTTTATTTGCCTGAACCATAAGCTAGAGGAACACTCACCCTCGGGTGCGCAGTATCCCCACTTTCCGTTCCGCGTCTTGCACCAAGGCATCTCTCCAGGGTACACCTCGAAGCACTTGCTGTGAGACTTTCCTTGGTACTCAAAGGGGAAGAGACATTTCGCTCCAATGGCTGTGCCGCCAAATGTGGAGATGTCTGTTGAATATGAACGATAAAGAGTGTTGATAAACCGACCGTAGCAACCGTATACTGTATGTCCGCGTGTGAGCATGGTTGAGCCGTCCACAGTGAATGGGCGTGCAATCCATTGAGTTTGTCTGCCACCAACGTTTAATAGTTGAGGTTAGCGAGATCTAGACGTGTGTTGCCGAACTTTAGCCTGAACGTCGCACAAAAAAAACTATCCACCGATACATTTAATGAGGTAATATTGCAAATATGTATATTCATATGAGCACGTACGTACGTACGTACGCACGCACGCACGCACGCACGCTCGCTCGCACGCACGCACAAACACACACACACACACAAACAAACACACACACGCACACACGCACACACGCACACACGCACACACGCACACACGCACACACGCACACACGCACACACGCACACATGCACACACGCACGCATACACGCACACACGTACGCACACACACACAAACACAAACATACAATAATGTACGTTGACAAGCACGACTTTTTTACGTATCCGATTGATTTTGATAAATTAATGAATATCAAACGTACACTACATCCGATCTATCGTAAGATCGCGTACCTGGACCAGTTGATGCCTTGGCTGCGTATGGTTTCTGGTCAATGTAGTTGCCTCTATATAAAGAAAGATAAATCGAATAAAAATTACGTCACTCGATTGGCAAGTTCCAATTCACAATGTGTCGTTACTGAAATGCCCTGGGGCAGACACAACAAGGTCAGCCTCTCATATGCGTGTTCGTGATAGAGTGGTTCGGCATGTACCGTTATGATACGGCTATGGTGGTCACTGACTCTGATGTCACTTGTGGGCTTATATACTCTGTTAGCTTTACTTTGTGTAAGATTTACAACAAAAGATACAAAATCAGCATATGTAGTAATGGTATTGGTTGTGTTAGAAATGTATATAACATTAATAGTTGCAGTAGTAGTAGTAGTAGTAGTAGTAGTAGTAGTAGTAGTAGTAGTAGTAGTAGTAGTAGTATTGTTGATAGTGGTAATAGTGGTGGCGGTGGTGGTAGTGGTGGTAGTGGTGGTAGTGGTGGTGGTTGAGGTGGTGGTGGTTGTGATGGTAGTGTGTTTATTATTCTTGATGGTGGTGATGATGTTGTTGTTCTTGTTGTTTTTGTTGTTGTTTTTGTTGTTGTACTCACGGAGGACTGTAGTTACACACGAGGTAGAATGATCTGGGATAACCGTCGACCGGACAGTTCAGTGCGTATCCGCATCCGATTTTGTTCGATTTTGCCCAAGCCATCTACAGTGCACGAAATGACACGTGACTGACTTATAGCTCAACTTCTCATGCAAACGTCATTACAGTTGCATTGCTCAGTTTTGCATACCTCTGTCTACTACATCAAATAATAACGGCAGTTGATTCCAACATCACTCAAAACAAACGTACATAGTCAGCGTTCACGTGTATTTTACCGTCCCTATATCTACTTATAATTAATATATCTGCAATTGATAGTCAGTATCCTGGTCGATTTGGTGTGTGGCTAAACAAATGGATGGAATACATTTGTACGACACTAAAAATTTACTATGTCACAACAGCATCAACGACACAAATAACGAACTATTCTGCGATTAACTAACGTCCGAAGTTGGTGTGCAGAGGTTGGTGTGTTTATTTCTATGCCGAATCTAAAGGCAAACACATTTTACATGTATCATGCTGCATTACTTTACAAGGCAACTAATCGCACTTCTCACACAGGTGACAAGAACTCTTTAGTAGTATGACAGGTTTTGCCTTATAACAAAATGTGTCTCATATTCGACATTCGTAACATCTTTTTTACCTATATATGTATTGACATTCGACTCTAGCACCACCTACCTGCGTGTAGTGACCACACACTTTGCCGGATTCGCAGGAATTGTTGGCAAGGTTGAAGTGTTCTTTTTCGTTCCACCACGCCATCAGGGCATTCTGGGAAGACACGGAAATATGCACACTATCAATGTCACAGTTAATTCTCAGACACGCTCAAAATATTATTAATAAAACTTGACTTACGGTTAAGTACAAACAGCCTGTTCCAAGGCTAACATAGACGTGGTTTATTTTAGGATGTTTCCTTGTCAAGAGTTAGTGAGTCCACTACAGGTAATACATTTCCCCCTTTTGTGGGACTGTTTACTTCTCATGGCATAGATACCAGAGACCACGAATTAACGGCTTATTGGTGTTCCTTGCCACAGACACAGGCAACGCAAGGTGAACACAACTGCCCCCAAGTTACGAAACGGCGGTCAATAGTAAGATTCGATCTCCGGTTCTTTGATAGACAACCCTGCTCTCTAATTGCTCGACCGTCGGGTGATATATGGCGCAGCAAAATAATAAATCGATAATTTGTTTAGGGGGATGAAGCTGCTTACAATCGAATCCCATAAGTGACGTCACAACAGATTATCCCATTCTGCATGTCGTTCCCAATTATAAGGAATCCTCATTTTACACTAAAAATGACTAAGTCTTGACTTACCTTAACTGATGCTACCAGTGACATTATTAATTCGTCATCTACTGACGCTACAGTTGAAATGTATAATACGACAGCTATCGACACAGACGCTAGTAATGACATCACTAATGTGGTAGCTACCACAACTGAAGCCACCAATTACAAAATGAGTGAGATAAATGCAGCGCCTAGATAAATGCAGTACCACCATTGGTATAATGCGCTATGGGGGACGTTAAAACGTAAAACTACGTTAATAAAGAAACGTTCTGATATAACCCTGTATTCAGGCAGTAGGACTACTCAGAGCGCTTTACACTTCACTTCCTAACATATCCGTTCAATGGAACACCGCGTCTCTGGGAAGCATTCCGCCACGCAACTACAGTGTGTATAGTATTTCTACACAAATATCCACCGTTGTCTAGAGCAAGGTACTCATCCATACTGCTGCGTGAGCTGCAACGACGTTAACTGATCGAATATGTCTAAGGATCGGAACCATGATCGTTCAAACCCGGAATGTCTCGACGAAGAATCCGCTGTTCTAAACACTTCGCTACGGTACTCTATATTGACAATCTCCTGCAACGACGAAACGCCGTTCTAGTTCTAGTTATTTCAACGCTCGGCAACGTTCTATTAAATGACTAGTCTTTATATATTTTAGTTACAATGTTATGATTTTACGAGGTCTCATTCAACTAGTCAGCCTTTTAAAGAAAATTATCACCAAACTGACATTTCTTTCTTGGCACTGAGGATGGTCACTGCCAGGGTGCCTGTCATCTTCAGTGGTTCTTTTATGTACCAAGTTGAGACGGGACCGACATTAAGATGATCTCCGGGTCACGATGGGTACACAGTCCCCAATGTTGAGAGCCATGTTTTTAACCAAGTAGTATGCCTGTCCTATTTGGGTGTTGAACTCAGGGCGCTGGCATGCCAGGCGGGTGTGCTAACCACTACACTATCCCGCTCTGTCACGGTGATCCACTCACCTTGATGTCTTCCTTTACGTCGGCCGCACCCGTCGCACTGCTCATGGAAATGTAGAGATTCTCGCCGTAGTCCTCTACTCTGTTGTCGCCTTGACGGTGGTGGAAGAAATTATCTCCGCATGCTGCCCAGTTGGCGGCATACTTGGCAATCTTATTGTTCCATCTCTACAGCGAAACCAACTCCACGTCATCACGTGCCGTATAAGATTGAGTTCTGGTCGAAAACGCCTTCACGTTATATGCTTATACATTTAAACATATTCGTCACATAATATAGTTATGCATTCACATCTGAGCATATTCTTATATTTCTTTTACGCGGATCATATATCATATTATAATTAACATTTGTCATATTAGACTTGATTGATGTACATGGCTAAACATTGACGCTTGTGCAGTTGTCTAGGACAAGTGGATTAACCGTCGGACAAGGGAATCTGTTTCTACTGGTTGCCTGTGGGACATTTGAGCCATTTACAGCATGCACAACTTAACCTACTGATTCGTCTATTTTTTGTACGTTAATTACGAGAAGAATTTGTTCAAAGTTGTTCATGGAAGAACTTAATTACTGTACGGAGACGTGAATTCTTTATTCTACTTGTCCCTTCGATAAGTAGGTAATTTAACGAATTTCGAGCCTTGCTGTTTTTCCCCTGTTATGAGCGAACTACAAAAAGGATTGACAAATATCGGAAGTACTCGATAGTATAACCTTTCCATCGACGTGTTTGATAATTTGTATTTGGCCTCAGCTAACGCCTAATTATATTTCGCATTGTCCCTATACAGGTAAACCACTTGGAAACCCCAGAAAACGCCGACATGTATCGATGACACAGTGTACAAATTCCACAGGTACACATCAAAGTTTGGCATCGTTAAACCCCATAACTTCAAAAAGGATTATAATTTTAGTAATTCATGTGATGTCATAGTCTGATGTTCATGCGTTACACTAACACAAGTTACAAATTGTATGGAAACGTATATGCTAGCAGTAAGTCAATCAGTCGAACATTACATGTACCAGGTAATAATATCCTGATAAAGAGAAGCGCTAACCGGAAGATTGCTGACCAGTTAATGCGTCCTATGAAAAACTAAATAACTCTAAATAACTCTCATTTTTAATGCAAAGCCAATTGATCGATCATAGGTCAATCTTCCAACGACTCGAAAATGCATACAAAATGGCGAATTAGCGTATTAATAATCAATACAACATAAATAAAATTGTTTTTAGCGGGGTGTTCTAAAGACGACGCACGGTCTTACCATCTTTTTCATTTTAGTAGCAGGCGGCGTCACGTTAGCTCGGAGTTCATTGTGTAGGGACACAATGATATTTTTCAGTTCTTTTGAAGGCACGATTTGCTTCCCGATTTCACCAGCTGCCGCATCAGCCAGATCCCTGGCCTACAATGACATTGTCCTAGCTACGTTAACCTTAAAAAATCACAGTTGTGCTTATATTATCTCTCTCTCTCTCTCTCTCTCTCTCTCTCTCTCTCTCTCTCTCTCTCTCTCTCTCTCTCTCTCTCTCTCCCTCTACCTCTCTCCCTCTCGCCCTCTCTCCTCTGTCTCTCTCTTTCTCTCTCTCTCTCTCTCTCTCTCTCTCTCTCTCTCTCTCTCTCTCTCTCTCTCTCTCTCTCTCTCTCTCTCTCTCTCTCTCTCTCTCTCTCTCTCGTTCTTTCTTTCTTTCTGTACGTCTGTCAGTCTGTCTGTCTGTCTGTCTGCCCCCTCTCTCCTTCTCCCTGTCCCCCCTCTCACTGTCTCTTTGTATCTGAACCTCTGAGGTGACGCAAACCTCAATCCTGCCCTCAATAGCAAACTGAGAAACTGACAGAGCGGACATACATACAACACGAGAACACACAAACACACACACACACACACATACACACACCCCCACACACACACACACACACACACACACAGCTACACACCAACACACCCACACACCCACACACACACACGCACACCCCACACACACGCACGCATGCATGCATACGCATGCATCCACACACTCTCACACACTCACACACTCACACACTCACACACTCACACCCTCACACACTCACACACTCACACACTCACACACTCACACATTCACACACACACACACACACACACACACACACACACACACACACACACACACACACACACACACACACACACACACACACACACACACACATTTTACCACACCTGAGGCTCAACTTGGTCACCATCTTCCAGCAATTTCCTCAGACTCTGAACTGAATCGTCGGCTGATGTATCCTCGATTGATTCTGCTAGGCCGGTAGCTTCTTTGACTTTCGTCTGCAATGAGAACAACGGGTAACGAAAGGAAATACATAATCGTATGTACAAGACGAATTGCTATATACAATTGAAGACGCATAGTAAACATATGTTATGTGACGGGAATATACGTAGTAGCTTCTGTTTTTTTCGTATTTTACATTTAAATTAAAAACAGAGCGTCATTGTATACCAAAACCATATATCAATATAACCAGAATGAATGGTAACAAATAACTGTAAACGGAAAGACGGAGAGTGAGACGGGGGAGGAAGGGAGGAAGAGTGAAAGAAAAAAGAAAGTGAGAGAGACTGAGAGAGCGAGAGAGAGAGAGAGAGAGAGAGAGAGAGAGAGAGAGAGAGAGAGAGAGAGAGAGAGAGACATACAGACAGATAGACAGACAGACAGACAGAGACAGAGACAGAGAGCAGGAGTTCTATTGAACAAGCGAACGACAGATCTAAAAAAAGAAGAAAAGATGTTTATATATATTATATATATATAATACATATATATATATATATATATATATATATAATATTATATATATAGGCACAGACAGAAGCAATCGCACGCACATGCGCACGCACACGCAGGCACACGCACACATACCCACGCACACGCATGCACACGCAGAAAAACGCGGGCACACGCGGGCACACGCGGGCACACGCGGGCACACGCGGGCACACGCGGGCACACGCGGGCACACGCGGGCACACGCGGACAACAATAATCAGCCAGATTGAAGGCGAGGGTATAGTGAACTGACCTTACAACTGAACATACATACCACGGGCACATCATTCGGATCACCAATGTTATTGATAGCTCTTTTCAACAACTCTTCCAACGTCAAAGTTCGACTGTTGACAACAGTGGCCAACACTGCCAACGCAAAGATCGGCTTGAACAGCATCTGCAGCGAAAGGTCATTTGAGCCAATGTAGCTTGTGCTAAAATCAAAATCAATGTTCTTCTTAGCATCATGTAATTATTTTTAATGTGTCCACGTAAATATAACTTGTTATTTTTACAATCTTATCAGAATACTATTACAACACAGCGTACACTTGTCAAAATTAACAATAACAACTATTAACAATGAATTCTGCACGTAAATCAACAAGTCCTTATGTAGAGCTTTCATTGCTATAACTTTATAACATGTAAAAGAGTAATGCTAAAATGAGCCCTGTTATATCTGCCTATCGTGAACGTTAACACGATACGTACCGAGCTAACAACTGTCTGTTTTCAACGACGTGTAATAGTAAAACTTATCGACCTATTAGACCCAGGAGATCGCTTCATTAAAATAATGTGTTTATATGAATGAATGAACGAACAAATGAATTAGATTACAAACCAACCATTAATTAGAATTCATTGTTAAGTTTTAGGAGCAATTGTCAAAATACCAAAACCACCGCCGTATCACAGAGGATAAATACTATTTAATATTTAGACAAGTTCACTGTTACGGAGCAAACTGGTTTTTAAAGAGGAAAATTGGGCTCAGAATAATGTTAGTGAAACTGTCCCCATTAGACATCTAACTTACTGATTTCAAATGTGTTATGACTCACGTAAAAGAAATCAATGCTCCCACCAGTTTTTTAATTAAAAGGCATGTTGTCGTTTCTACCTACCAAAGATAAATTGATATCTACATCTACGTTAATTTGACGATCATACATCTACACTAATAACTATTCCGAATCGCTACAGATCAATTGATATTAGGTGTAATCATAATACTTCTCAAATTATACAGTTAATGGTTATTGATATATTACGTAAATCGCCACCTATCATAGGTCAAACAAATCACGTTTCCCTTACCTTGAGAGTCGAGACACCGCTTGCAACTGGTACTTTGGGTCGCTGCCTCACGTATTTATACCTTAACTGCGTGTCACCGGAAAATAACAGAGCCCTGGCAACACAGCTATTGTAGGAACACGATGAATAATGTCTCAGATTGACGAATCCAGCGCCGTCAAAGTTCACGACCTAGTATTCAGTTGGACGTCTATATATAACTGTTCGTTTTGACGGTATGATATCTAAGGAGTAGTGTGCTCAATCATTCACACACACACACATGCGCACGCACACACGCACGCACATAGACACACATGCACACACACCCATGCACACACACACACACACACACACACACACAACTAATAACCGTGTTAAGATAAGTATTAATGAACATTTAAATCCCTGGCCATCCTCTATGGCATTCACAACAATCACTAGTGCGAAAGTGATCAAATGTGTGAATTATTGTATAAATATACATATTGTTATTATTGGTAGGGGCAAAGGTGATAAATATACGGTTAATATTTTGGCACGCTTGCCTCTGTAAATCGCGTGCGGCCGCCATAATGATGATGATAATAATGAGGATGATGACGATGACTATGACGATAGTGATGACGATGATGATTACAGCATCGTTGATTTAATTGCTGCAATTCGTCGATTAAATGTTACAGTACAAAAACATGTACGCACGGTACATAGGCGGCCGTCATAATGATGATGATGATGATTGCGTTAATGATGACGATGATGATGTTGACGATGATGATGATGACGATGATGATGTTGGCGATGATGATGTTGACGATGATGGTGATTATGATGATGACGACGACTATGGCGGCTACGATTTTGGTGATGACGAATATTGGAACATCGTCGTTGATTTAATTGCTGCACTTACCTTGATTAAGTGTTACGGTACAAAAATGCATTACTTTGCAGAAGACATAATACATGTGTCGAGATGGAATGCATTTTAATGCTTCGGTTGTTAGATAAAATAATAAACACAGAACGCATTATTTTTAATCATGCTCAATTACCCCGAACGTTTCAATATTATCAAAATAGTGAGGACATTTAATATAACACATATTCGCTTATCATATGTTAATAACCTAACAAAACGGGCACTCGGTATAATGTAGGCGCCTAGCACTGCTACGCATATTGCTGCAGTCATTCAAATGTGCGCACAATAAAAACTCTGTGATTACATGAGGATTAATTAATATCCGCATTTTGTTTAGTAGCGTAATCTGTTGGCAGAAACGTGACAGATTCTGACATGACGAATACTACCCTGTACAAAGAACTTGACTTAATGCTGATAACAAGGCTTTATGTTTCTTTCATAGAACAATGTACTTAATCAAGGCGCAGTCATCTGATGAGGGTACACCACAAGTTACACAGCGTGTGGATTAATTATTGTGCATTTGAGAATGTGTGTGCTATTATTACAATTGTTTATGTTCTGCAGGACATACGTCCACGCTCTACACACCATTACCGATGCACGGTCCGTTAATAAAGAGCGCAACTTAAATATCATATCGGTATATCTGTTAAATTGATATAATGTGAATAGCTTTATATCAAAATGTACAGCAGAAAGGTCGAGTGCATAATCTTCTGGATCACTCAGACGACGGGAATACATGGATAGTGTGTAAGATTATTATTAATTAAGGTTTATATTATTGTTATACGTAGTTAGGGTTTGAGTCAGTCATGCTTGCGGTTAGGGTCAGTTGTAGAAAATATAAAGGTAAGTTCTTATATAGCGAGGTATCCAGTCCTTACGACTGCACAGAACGCTTTAAATTATACTCCCTCGCAGTTATGTTGAGTCGTGCACCAGATCGACTTCTCTGGGAAACATTAAGCCACACTGCAATTACTGCACGAAGACTATTCGTACACATATAGCCGCCACTGTCTATAGCAAGGTACTCATTCATGAGTGAACTGGTGTGACGTAGAGTGAATGAACTCGAAGCGACAGCAAGACAATTCGAACCAGGAATATCTCGATTGAAAGTCCGTTGCTCTAAATACTGCACCACCGTGCTCTATACAAAATAGTTATAGTTAGTTACGGTTATGGGCAGGGTTAGGTAACGATAAAGACATGCAAATGTTTTCGCCGAATTTCAATTGGGCCAAACCCAAGTAAATCTAGTAGTTTGTCTGATGCTGATGATACACTAAGTATCACATGTGTATGGAGCAGTCGATACTTAGTAGGATCATCTTTTTAGCGAAACAAGTTTGACACGAGACTATCAATACCAGAACCAGTTTCAAATTTCTCGCATGTCGAGTAATATAAATTTCCCCAGCGTGGGCGAACTGTGATGGAATAATCGACATGTGCGGCGTGGGAACATTAGTACACGTTGAAAGAAAAGCCGTGCCTCTTTCGGGGGTGGCTGCACAGATCGTCAGCCATACGTGGACACTGCATTCAGATGAAAACAGCGCCCCAGGTACGCATTTATGCATTTAAATGCTTACATCTGAAGAAGTCCTTATGACAACTACGGTTAACCTTCTTGCCAGCATGTTCTGGATAAATAATCCTAATTACATTCGACCTCTAATTAATTTGGGCAATGAAGTTGACAAGGGTTGGCGTTTCTATATTAACCTAGGTGCGTGGGTATGGGAAATGACAAATCACAATTACAACAACATTTACGACGTCAGATAGAGGGTTGTTGAGTTCACAGATATTTGTGATACATGGTTCAGCCTATAATTTGTCTGTGCACAAAAGAAGTTCAACAAACGCGTTTTTTAGTTATTAATGCTGAATGTCACGTTGTGGTAACCGAGTTACACATTTCACCAGAGCGTGCATAATTAACTCACACTTCTACAAAACACAGGTAAATATCTTGTGTATAAATGTCTTTATTGACGGGTTACGAAACATACACCTCTCTATCCCGCACACGTAGATGTAGCAATACACATTACACTTCACATACCTCTCTATTCCGCACATATACACATACCAGTAAACATGCAAATACACACCTCGCCATGTCGCACACCTTCATTTAAAAATAAACATATACGTACACACACTTCTCTATCCCGGATATTCACAATTAGCAGTAAACATGACAATACGCAGTCCTCTCTATCCAGTACATGTAAAGGTATCAGCATATATGCCAATACCCACACACACCTCTCTATCCCGCACACCTACAGGTAGCAGTAAACATGACAGTACAAACACTTGTATATCCCGAACATTCACAAGTAGCAGTAAACATGACAATGCGTAGTCCTCTCTATCCAGTACATGTAAAGGTATCAGCATACATGCCAGTACCCACACACACCTCTCTATCCCGCACACCTACAAGTAGCAGTACACGTGACAGTACACACACTCGTCTATCCCGAACATTCACAAGTAGCAGTAAACATGACAATGCGTAGTCCTCTCTATCTAGTACATGTAAAGGTATCAGCATACATGCCAGTACCCACACACACCTCTCTATCCCGCACACCTACAAGTAGCAGTACACGTGACAGTACACACACCTCTCTATGCCACAGATCTACCGTTCGTACCAACCAGGCAATAAAACACCAGTCTTGTTCCCCATGCTGATTAAACATAGTGTGTATGCACGCACGCACACACGCACACACGCACTCACGCACGTACGCACGCACACATGGATTCATGAAACATGCGCTGGCCACTACACTAAGAGGCAGCCGGAGACCGTCCATCTTTTAAAAACAAATCACCAAAGAATCACAATGACCAATTTACTATAATTATGTCCTTTTCTACAACTCCATGTATTTGTATTTTTTTAAACAAAATATGCAATTTTAAGATAACACAACATAAAAGAAGGGACATCCGTTAGCCGGACCTAGTCATCGGTAATGTAAAAAAGTAGACTTTATTGAATAACAAATCAAATGCCAACGCGACATATACGGTAGCAAAGATGAGCAAATAAGTAAGTCTTGTTACTTTTTATGTAATGGCACTTTTTACTCAGCATACAACTTTAAACACCCTATATCGAATATATATTATACACTTGACATAAACAAATATCAAATTAAAGGAACAAGCTACCCTAAGGTTCAAAATCCATCAAAATCCCCCAAAATTCCACATACCATTCAAGATAGTGTATTCTCACATAATGAATTTTTTTTTAATTTTGTATGAGTGTTATGCACCTTAAAACTAATCTTAAAGTGTACATTTTCACTGAATATGGGCGCTGCCATTGTTGTCCAATTCATGCCCAATTCACGGGGAATAACGCGATAGAAGGCGTGAGTATGACGTAGGCTATCCACGATATATTTATTAAAAAGTGCGTGTTTGCTTTGTGATTTTGAAAGGTAGAAGTTTCCAATGCATGAATCTGACAAGTGTCAACTCGATAAAACTTTGGAAAATGTGTTTGCGTGTCCCTTAAGAAAAGGTATAGCAATTCATCCATGACTCATTACAACCGTAAGTAGTATCTTGCCTGGTGATAACTGGCAATCGATTTGATTTCAAGAAGTGCCATTCGGCCGACTATTGCGTATAATTGGTTTAAGTAGTAATCATTTAATAAAGCGAACTATCCGTCGTCAGTATGGAATTCAGTTGTTGGTGCGGATCTGTTCCGTGTGCCGGGTACTTAGTGTAGTAGTAACAAGTGGTGTGCTTTCTTCTTCGCTCATTACTACCAATAATACTCAGTGGGACGCTACGTAAACATCGTCTCACACTGCTGCACAACTAGATACTAAGCTGGTCTAAGTAGCCACTCCGCGACGTGTCCAACGTACCATAAATTTAAATGCAAGGAGCAAAATAAACAAAAGAAGTGAACTAAACGTTGGTAGAAGATATTGACCCTCACATAATAGGTATAGCCAAATCATGGGCCACCATTGATATATCAGATGCTGAATTGGGATTAACAGGCTATGTAATGTTCAGGAAAGATAGAATAGGAAGAAGGGGAGGTGGAGTTATTTTATATGTTAAAGAATCTATCCAGGCTTATGAAATAAATTAGACAGAGAAGCAGATTGCGAAGAAGCTGTTTGGTGTAACATATTTACAGGAAACTCAACGTTAACAGTTGGGTTAGTTTATCGAAGTCCAAACATAAGCACAGAAGAGAATGAGAAAGTACAATACACTATAAGGGAAGTTAGCAAACGGAACTGTATTATTATGGGAGATTCTAACCATTGTCATATATAAGGGTGAGGACCACACGTTTTTAGTTTTCGTTCAAGACAGTTTCCTTTCTCAACATGTGCTAGAGCCAACGAGGGGTGAAAAGACAGTTTTGTCCTCACATAATGAATTAGTTGACAACGTCAAATTATGTGAGCCACTGGGAAGTAGTGAACACAACCAGATACATTTTACCATCAAAGTAAAATCAGAAAGAAATTATCAAAAGCAGTTCAGAAGAAATATCCACAAAGGCAGATATCAGGAAATGAGGAAATATTTAGCAAAGATTGACTGGAACAACACACTGAAGAATAAGACAGCAACATACTGCTGGAATATCTTAAAGAGTGAAATAGATTGCATCGTCAATAAATTATTTCCCTTGAAAAAAAACAAGGGAAACGGTCAAGAAAGAAATACTTATCGAAAGAAGCCTTTAGAACAACTAAGTACAAACAAATGATGTGGAAGTCATATAGTCGTATTGGAAATGACGAATACTACAACATTTACAAAGAAGCACTAAACCAAGCTACAACTGAATTTAGAAATTCGAAGAGAAGCTACGAACAAAAATTAACTTGTAATATAACACAAGACAGCAAGAGTTTGTATGCATATGCTCGGAGCAAACAGAACGTTCACGATAAGGTCATTCCTCTAGAAGATAGAGCTAGAAATATAATATCAGACGGATTCTTAATGTCAGAAGACCTGATTGAGTATTTTAGTTCAGTGTTTACCAGGGAAGATATTAGTTCACTGCCAGTTCCAGAGGCTAAGTTGAAAGGGGCAGAATCAGACTATTTAGGGCAGTTAATTGTAACTCCGGAAATGGTAGCTAAGAAAATTAGGGCCAATAAATCACATGGAGTGGATGGGATTCTAAAAACTACTATTGGAAATTGTAGAACAAATTAGCGTACCACTTGCAACAGTGTTTATCTTTTCATTAGAAGAGGAAGTGGTTCCTTTAGAATGGAACGAAGCAAACATTATACTGTTATTTAAACAAGGTTCCAGGAACAAGTCAAAGAACTACAGGCCAGTGAGTTTAACGTCAGTGATTTGCAAATTAAAAAAAACTAATAAAAGATCACATGGTAGATTTTCTTAAAAAACATAACTTGTTAAACCTATCTCAACATGGAATTTTAAAAGCGAGGTCATGATTCATAAATATGTTATGTTTTTGTGGGTAGACGAGGAATCACCAGTAGATATCATCTACTTAGATTTTCAGAAAGCTTTCGACAAAGCGCCACATCAAAGATTATTGCTTAAACTAAAGGCCCATGGCATAAGAAATGGTTTAATTAACTGGTTAGAAAAATGGCTAGTTGACAGAAGACAACGGGTGGTAGTTGATGGAGAGGCTTCAAACTGGAAATAAGTTTTGAGTGGGGTACCACAGTGAACAGTACTGGGACTTATTATTCTTAATATATATCAATGATTTGGACGATGATATAACAAGCAAGGTGTTGACATTTGCGCATGATACAAATTTGTTTATAAGGCTTAATCGTGATGGAGATAGACATCATTTACGAGATGTTCTTGATAGGTTGGTAAAATGGTCAGATAAAATAGCAAATGATGCCGCTTCAAAGGGAAATCAAATCCTTGGATTAATTAGGCGAAATATAACGTATAAAGAAAATGAGCTAACAATACCGCTGTACAAAACAATAGTTAGGCCTCATTTAGAATATTGTATTCAAACATGGAGTACAGAGGAGAGCATCTAAATTATACCAAAACTTAGGAATCTTAGTTATGAAATACGCCTAAAAGAATATGGTTTAACAGCACTAGACACTTGGAGATTGAGAGGAGATCAGGTAGAAGTGTATAAAATATTGAATGGTTATGAAAATATTGATAGAAATATTTTTTAGCAGTTAAAAAAGATAGAAGGACTAGAGGACATGACGTTACATTAGTAAAGGAGCAGTGTAGATTAGATATAAGAATGTTCTCATTTTCACAATGGACTGTAAATGAATGGAACATATTATTTCCTGATTGTGTTAATGCTAGTAGCGTGAATATGTTTAAAAATAAAATCGACACATACCTTGAAAGGGCGGGATAGACGTAGATCAAAAGTATTGGACTATCGATAAGCCAAAAGGCTTCCTTGTCCACCTCCCACCTAAACTTAATTTTCTGGATGGCAATCATGTTAAATCTTGATCAATCTTGTTAAATACTCTGTCGGTCAAGGTTTAGGTCACAGTAATAGCCTACAGTACAACGGCCTGGGTGAATGCAAATTACATGTAGTTGATTCTAATTTGGTAGCGCTGTGGCAATTGTTGCGTGCCGTGGCAAATTGTTATGCCAATATGTTGTATAAGCAAAGGCCGGGAGCGTGTTAGTGTGGTGGGGTTCACATCATGTGGCTTGGTGGCACTGATAGGTGTGGGTGTACCTGAAATGTTGTGTTAACGAATGTGTATAAACGTCATGCAGGGCGTTTGAAATCTCATTCTGTAATGCCGTTGTTAATACTTGAATACATGGTTGAATGTTTGTTGATCGCCAGATGCGTCTATTAAGCCCGAGGGTTTGTATGCAAAAAAATGCACCCCTTGCCAAACCCAGGATCATAAACATTGACCCGTTATGTGACGTTGAGACTCATTGACAGAACACTCGTTTTGAGTCGCAGGCCAACAATGAAGCCGATGGATCAACTGATTGATTATGTAATATTAATATCTGCAAAGCATTAACTGCATAAGCCTTCCGGGGAGTTTTTACACTCCCACTCACGCACGCACGAACACACGTACAAGCACACGCGCGCTCCCATACATGTACGAATCCACGCTGGCGCACGCACACGCACACACACGCGCGCGAGCGCGCACACACACTCACACACATACATACATACACACACTCTCTCTCTCTCTCTCTCTCACACACACACGCGCGCGCACACACACGCACATACACCCAGACACACTCGCACACTCGCACACTCGCACACTCGCAGATAATAGGGATCTATTTTACAAACGTTTCTTCAATTTTTTTTATATCAAAAAGGCACTGTTTACGATAAGGGCTAATAAGGGGATTATGATAGTCGTCGTGCCCAGTAAAAGGCAGTATAATAAGGTACTAGCAGTATAGTTACGAACTTGGGCACTTGTTTAGTATCCGGGCCCACCTCAGTTTCTTCGGTAAACCTACAAGTTTGCCTAAATTTTAAAGCTGTCTGCGTTAGATCAACCATTCAACATCACTCCAAGCATATATGTGTTTCGAAAATATTGCGTCTTAGCGAACATTTGAGGCTAAGAGAGCGACCCGCTTTGCGCCAGTCTGCGCCGCTGCGGCTGTGATTTACCGCAGTAAGCACTATAGCAGCGTATGTTGATGCAAACCGGGTTGCTCTTTGGACCTTAAAAGTGCACTAAGACGCAACATTTTCGAAACGTAAATATATAAATAGTAACATCCATACAACAAAAATCATTCCAAACGACTTCCCGCTCGGTGATCTCTTATTTATAGAGGCCAGGCGTTGACGCGGTATCCCAAAACGAGGTTTGTCTGCAAATACGATTGCGACTTGGTCGGTGAATCGGCGATAGGATCCCCTGGCGACAAGACATGGAAATATTGTAACGAAAATATTTTGCGAAGTAAACGATAGTAACGAAGTAATAAGTAATGTTACTTTTGATAAAACTATTTCATTACAAATAAAAGTAATTTATTAAAATTGTACTTCGATACATGGTGATTACTAGAAAACTACGTATGAGCCCCTGACACATACATCCTCCTATTCAAAGCAACAATGCAAGACAAGTGTAGATTGAAATAGACCAACTTAATGACATTTAGCTTTATTTGTTTACATAACTCATAAACTACAACATAAATACATAAATAGTTGTTCACAGCAAGCATGCCGGCCCCAATGTTATTGCTATCCATTACCTACAAGTCGTAGACGTATTACCAACCACCAGTACAAACTATCTCACGACACTATATTTACCATTGACACCGTATCGGTGGGGGTCACTCCGCCACCAGGTCACCTAGCACCATTAGCAGCCTACTTTATTTAACTCACTAAAAACCCTGAGTACACTACTGAGATCCAATAAGAGGGAAAAGCCTTGGCCAAACCTCGTGTACTTATATAACAGGGAAAAGCGTCAAAGAATCTACATTGTATACAATTATGCATCAAGTGTGGTGCAGGGAGGAGGGTGGGAGACAAAATCACAACTTGAATGACAATAAAACAATAGCAATAACAAATTCAAAAATAAAACGCAAAATGAAGTAAATGATTCGTCAAGCGAAAACCACGCGCAGAACCGCTCAATCAATATCTCCGTGAACGGCGCATTGGGACGAGCCCGTTCATACTACGAGGTCTAATTACTGCTATGTAATCTTACGCTTACGAGTAAGTACCGCACTCTATATTGTCCACCAGGTTACCGTTGGCCTACTCCGCTAGGGGACACCACCTTCCCTCTTACACCGCTACTTCACATAGGATATTGTTATGTATTCTAACGCAGTACTTGCACTTCATTATATGCCACCACTGCACATACACACACAAACACGCGCGCGCACACCACACACACGCACTCTCACACGCACACACACCACACACATACACACACACATACAAAAAAAAAACACCACACGCACCACACACACACACACACACACACACACACACACACACACACACACACACACACACACACACACACACACACACACACACACACACACACACACACATAGTTGTTCGCGTGTTTCAGGTGGTTCCGGTGGATTCGCTGGTAGACGTAATGAACGTTGACGTGGCGACGGGAGACTTGTGGGTGGGATGGCACGCGGACGCCTACCTGATGTTGAAATACAGGGCGCCACCTCACACCGCTATTTCGCCGTCGCAGGTAAATACTGTTAGCGTGCATCAGTACGAGTGTGCACGACTCAGCATTAAAAGATTATAAAAAATAATAGTCCGGTGTGCGTGTGCGTATGCATGTGCGTGTGTGTGTGTGTGTGTGTGTGTGTGTGTGTGTGTGTGTGTGTGTGTGTGTGTGTGTGTGTGTGTGTGTGTGTGTGTGTGTGTGTGTGTGTGTGTGTGTGTGTGTGTGTGTGTGTGTGTGTGTGTGTGTGTGTGTGTATCAACATCCCAACACGATGTGCGTTTTGTATACATGTGGCCCGGTCCTCACTGGCCTCGTTAGCCATCTCCAAATGAAACAAAGAGGGAAGTGTGTATTGGTGCCCTGTTACGAGGTGCGGTCCTAGTTAATGCAAGGTGACACGCCACACCGCAGACCGTGGATGGCTGCACAATAACACCTCTGTATAAGACAGTGCACATTCGTTTAGCGGGGTGTCGCACTTCAATGGAACAACACAGCTTATTCAGAGTGTTCCGTGTGTGGCGCAGTCACTATTATCATTATTATAGGCCTACATATGTAAGTCGCAATAAACGTAAGTTAACTTCTTACTGTGTTTTACGTCCTGCGACATATGGAATAACATTGGACCAACAATTCCATCACACCACACGCTATTTTACAGAGACATACGTACTCACGGACCACATAGCAACCACAGGCTAGGAGGGAGCGAAAATTGTTGACAGTCAGGCGAATCCGACACATAAAACAAGCCATATATATCAGAAAGACCAAACACAAATCAATCAAGGTGAGGGCAAATACGATATATCTCACGTGTACGATGACGTCATTAGACATATCACGTACTTATGGTGTTTGCACGACAACAAGTTGAATCCTTATACAACGTAATTATCGTCTAGAACATATCAAAAAGAATATGTTTAAATCAAACGAACTGGTCCTGTTCAGTAATAAAATATAATCATTGCTTATTTGAACAACTTAGTTTCAGCAGATGCCATTTGAATAACCTAGTTTCACATTTGAGAAGATTACATTATGCTACGTGACAAATGTCATATGGAATCAGGCAAATGTCACAATGGCTTCTGAGAACTAAAACGATGGAATGTTGCAACTGGTAGTTTGCCGTTGTGTACAAACACAACACACACTTCATTGGTACACAGCGGCAATATGCCAATGTAAACAGGATAATAGAAATATAATGTGAATGCTAGTGCCAATGCACTTTGTAAATGGGATATTAGAAGGACATAACACATGATGACATTTTACAACATGCATAATGCGAAATATCATGTACTATGATGGACGTTTTGTGCTAATACCTCCCCATAGGCGTATCGGCTCGAGAATACATAAGTTTATTTATTATAATCATTACTAAGATAGTTTAGTGCATATTGTTTGTCTCACTATATACTTCATCATAATTTCCACGTGCAGAAATATACACGGAAATGTGAGAGTATTCGTGCGAGTGCGTGCGTGTGTTTGTTGTTGTTGTTGTGTGTGAGTGTGTGTGTGTGTGTGTGTGCGTGAGTGTGTGTATGCGAGTATGTGTGTGTGGTGTGTTTGTGTGTTTGTGTGTGCGAGAGTGTATGTGTGGTATGTGTGTGTGTGTGTGTGTGTGTGTGTGTGTGTGTGTGTGTGTGTGTGTGTGTGTGTGTGTGTGTGTGTGTGTGTGTGTGTGTGTGTGTGAGTGAGAGTGTGTGTGTTACTGTGTTCTTGAATGAGTGCGTGTGTGTTTGTGCGTGTGTGTGTGTTTGTGTGTGTATGTGAGTGTGTGAGTGTGTGAGTACGTTTGTATGTATGCGTGTGAGTGTGTGTGTGTGTGTGTGTGTGTGCGTGTGTGTGCGTGTGTGTGCGTGTGTGTGCGTGTGTGTATGTGTGTGTGTGTGTGTGACTGTGTGAGTGTGTGTGTGTCTGTGTGAGTGTGTGTGTGACTGTTCGTGAGTGTGTGTGTGTGTGTGTGTGTGTGTGCGTGCGTGCGTGTGTGTGTGTGTGTGAGTGTGTGTGTTGGTGTGAGTGTGTGTGGAGTGTGTGTATGTGTGTATGTGTGTGTGTGAGTGTGTGTGTATGTGTATGTGTGCGTGTGTGTGCGTGTGTGTGTGTGTGTGTGTCTGTGTGTGTGCTTGCTGTCTGCTGTTTACAAATTCAATGCTGTTCCTCGACGTAGGTATTTCGACTGAAGGTGTGCGACGGAGGCTCCACGGTGCGGCACGTTGAGGAGGTGTACTACAACGATGGGCAACAATTCTCTGGTTCAAGCATCGCTGTTCACTACGGCCGGCACATGCTCATTGGCAGCCTCTTTACCAACATGTTTCTTTGTGAAGTTCGCCATTTATAAAAACATATTCCTCTATGATGTGTTCTATACATGAATATTGCAACATCGGAGCATACTAAGTGTATCTCCTCTCAGATGCTTAAGTCCAATGGTTTCTCTCTACGTTCATTCGTTCCCTTAGACCATTGGCTTCCAACTGACCTATTGGTGATGGATTGCTAAGCACAATGGTAGTTATTTAAGTGATTTACTTTTCCAGTAAACTAACTGAGTTGTAAACTACCTTTGGCGTCAGTGTTACACTAGGGCCGAGAGGCTGGAGCCAAATAAACGACGTGGATCAATTGTGTGTTTGTTTAATATTGTTGTTTAATATTAGTTATAATTATTATTATTTATTGTTGGACTAAATTGCCGTTTGGGTTAACGCTATACACAATATGGGTTTGCTGTGATAAGGGTTAGGCTTATTTAGGGTTTGGTTTCTCTCTCTCTTAGCCGGACATTATTATCGGCTGCATGTCATGCCGTGGTGATAGGAAATATTAAACGGTCATCGGGAAAGAGTTTAAAATAAAAAACTGTAATGGTGAAAACAGTTCTCCCTGGTTTGTTGCCCAAAGGGAGGATGTCAACTAGAGCTTAATGGATCATCATGAGTTTTGATATATCCACTGTCTGGTTGTTTTCGCTTATTTTTTTTTATTTTTTTTTGCAAATAAAGAAGGACATTCACCATTCTTTGAATGTTGTCAATCACCTACAGCCTTGACTTTCAAATAAAACATATGTATTCTGGTCCGACTATTTGAAATGTGTTTCTTTTTACCTTCTCCGATATTGGAATATCCACCATTTGTAAAGATGGTGCCTGTCAAATTGTATTACCCCTAAATCGTAATGATGCTGATGTTATGCTGCAGGTTGTCAGGTGCGACAATTTGAAACGTGTTGCTGTTAAGCTTCTCCAACTTTCATGTCCGCTATTTTCACCACACCATGTGGCCGCTGGATACTCCCAAATGTGAGACCATGAGCAAAGACACTTCAATCGTTTCTGTTATTTTCTTACACACACCGAGTATTTACAAACGGTCAACACATGCTGCTCACATCAACACCAGGTGAATAGTGTATCGGAATGATTTATCTACACCGATATTCGCCACAAACCTGCTCCAGCCATGTTCGCGAGTAAATCTGACCCCTAGCATCTGGAAGCAATTGTTAGATAATAAACCATAGGTGGCTGAAGAAAAAATTGACTCCCAATTAAAAAACGGATGTACATCAAATGTAGAAATAAACGCGATAAAACAGGCATGTTAATGCATTATGAAAATGTAAATTTGAATGCATGACTGGCGTATAATGTTTGATGAAAACATAATTTTGACACTAGACTTTATTTGACACTCCCAGTAAAAAAGCGAACGTTTCTGTAATCTGTGTTCAGTATTTTGTAGTTTGATCTATGGCGATAATTTTCGGCGAAAACAATATACACAATACACAGTTTCAGTTATAGTTTAAAGCTCCGAACTTATAGTAGTACTCAATTTTAGTAATCAGTAGGCTATGTGTATAACTTATCTCATTCGTAGCCACAGTTTCGTTGTTAAGTTTGAAGCGGTGACAAATTGCCAATTAAGCGCAGTGGTGTCTTGGACTTAAACCTCATAATACCTGAGAGAGTTTTTCCACCAGCAGGGTGCGTCCTCATTCTAAAATGTACACTTGCCGAACAATTACAATTCACATACCTGTAATGATAAGTTAATACTGTTGTTAGACATCGATATTCTTTTCGATCTTAAAGCGTGAATTATCTATTTTAAATAATGTATCAAACAAATTAATAGCAAATTTACCAGCGGATGCTAATTTGATTAAATTGACGCTTCGATGAATATATAGACATCTCGACGCGACACTTTTGAAGAACATATGACTGGCCTACAAATTGTATGTACAGAGAAAAGGGCGTATAGCTGGAACTGTGTTTTGATCGCCGACATGTCACGGATTGAACGTCAGAAAGGTGTTATCATGCTGACTTGATGATCCCCGGAGCAGACTGTCTCTTCACCAGGTCAAGGCTTCTGCCGTTGCGGTGACATACGAGTATCTTTTGTAGGTCCGGTTGTACAAAGAACAAACCATAGAGACTCAAGTTATGATCAAACCAGGGACTTCGTGTTTTGCAATTGTACACAAAAGCTGCCAGCACCAGGAAGACACTGCAGGGTGACTTTGATGCGGCACTGCCACCAACAGCGTCAGTAACACCAAACTAAACGTTGCTGGTGTGTTTGCGCGGCCACTGACACGGTGATGTCTTGGCATATGCGCGCAATCAAGTCACATAACTTATTTTATTTCCTCTTTTTTGTTAAAATCCATGAAGCTTTCTCATATCAATGCTTTTGAAAATTAATGAAATGTTCTGCTAGTGTCTTGTATTTGACTGTTAAATGAACATGAATTTGGTGCAACTAGTCGTTCAATGCAGACGTTTTAATTGCTCCCCAGCAACGTGATCGATCAGAAAAATACGCAAAATGTCCTTCTTCTTCCGATTTAATAATTACGTAATTTTGCATGTCAAAAAAGATTAAGTTTCACCGAATGTTGGCATTACATTAGCGATCGCCGGACGCTGACAGACAATTTGTTTACTTGCCTTTATTCGTCTGCAAAGTGGGTGGAGTCTAAATAGCATGAAAACAAGAATTTATAGAGTACACATGTCTGAAGCCTATGCAAATTAGAATTTACGCTCCTATCGGTAGATGGGCGAACTTTGTCGACGAAACAAGTTGGTTCGCTGGTGTGTAAAAGACCGCAGACAACATGATTGCAGACATGTGTCTTCTTGTAGGAATTATTATCGGAAAACCACGTATGTGCTAGAATAACAGAAGGTGTAATATTTCAAACGGTACAAAGACTTTTGGGATCGGATGCACCGTAAGTTTGCTAGCGACCGTTGAATTGAATGATTTTGGACATGTCCCGAGTTGTTCATTTTTCGCTCGCTTATCTATTTTTGATATTTTCAATATTAAACAAACAAACAAACAAACTGTGAACACTAAGCCTGAAGCATTTTATTATCAGCATATAACGAACATTTTCTTAAAAAGACAATCATTAAGCATGCTTTTTATTATTGAAAATAATGTTCTAACATAACAGGGGGCTTAATATTGTTCTACTAAACATGTGTTCGTATGTCCTATTCATTTGGCCCATAGCGTTCTCACATAACGTCCTATACACCCATGTACTAGTCGTGTGCAAATAAAACAGACCACGAAAACAAAACAACAAAATGAATGTAGTAGCTTACGCTATTTTCAGACACGTACATGCACGTACACTGCATTGATGTAATTTATGCAGCCCCGCATTATCCACGACGTCGTAAGATGAAGTCGGTGCTGATCGTCTAAACAAATTCAGTTTTAGCATGAAGAGTTGCAAACCATAATACAAATTCAAACGTTTTTAGTACTCGTTACACAGCTGGGAGTAGGTGATTGATTGGAGGATCACAAAGGGCAGACGGCTTAACGAAATCGCACCACATCGCTAGGGATTACCATCAGGATCAACAATAACTACACAATAGTGGGCGGGTGCAACAGCAGCGTGACTATGATAAAACACAAAATGAACACACTAAAACTACATCAGAAGGACGGAATACACATATATAATAAACCAATGGCTTCCTTGCCATTTGGAGACAATCTTCTGGGTGGCAGTCATGTACAAGTATTAACTAGTGTTATCAATGTTACTAATGCTAATACATATATTATTTATGTTGTTGTTCTCCTCGTCATTCCCTGTCTTCAGGGGTGAGGCTGGCTTGGATACGTCGACATTTTCTTTTCTTTCTCTTCCTCCTTATTGTGCTTGCACTACTTTCTCTACCACCCTTCTCCATTCTCCTCGGTCTTTTAATCGCCCTCGTCTTCTCTTTCCTCCACTCTCCGGACATCTGCTTTTTTGCCACCCGTGCTTCTTCCATTCGCTCCACAAGTCCTGCCCAGTTCAATCGACTTCTCACCAACTTCTTCTTGACACTTTCTTTCACACCAACATCCTCCCTCAGCTCTTCCACTCTTCTCTTATCTATTCTATTTACCTCGTAATTCTCCTGACACCATTGTTTTCGCACACCTGTACCCTCTCCTGTTGTTACTCTATCGTTGCTATGGCTTCTAGGCATACGGGTAGGCTAGTAGTACTTTTCCCTGGATTTTTCGCGATATGTGTCTGTCTCCCATCCCATCACACCTTCTACTTCCCTCCATGCATTCGCCCCTGCTTGTATTCTTCTGCGAATATCTGTCTCTGAGGAGCCATCCCTAAATACCGCTCCGCCCAGGTATACAAAACTCTCTCTTTGTTTTAGTTTCTTCCCTTCCATGTGTATTTCCAGTTCTTTGCTCTGTTTCCCAACCCACCGCACCTCTGTCTTTTCCAGATTCACTTTCAGTCCGTGTTTGCTGAATATATCCACTCTATCGGTTGTTCCTGTAAATCCGCTTCCCCGACCCATACCACCGCTAGATCGTCTGCATACAGCAGTTTCTGGAGGATATCGTTCACACTGGTCTTTCTACTTATCAGTACAATCACTGCGATAAACAGCAGTGGTTTCAGGGCACACCCCTGTCTCAAGCCAACGTTCACTTTGAATTCTTCTGAGATTCCAGGTCTACGCCTCTGGGACCCCATCCATCTCAGTGTCGCCATTGCCGACTTTCTGGGTACCGTGTCAAAAGCTTTCTCCAGGTCTGTAAAACCCACAGCTATACTCTCCTGTCCCTACAACTTCTTTTCGATCAGCTGTCTCAGCGCAAACATTCCATTAGCTGTACCTCTTCCTCTTCTGAAGCCCTGTTGTTATTCTCCGATTTCTCCTTCCACTATTGTTCTTATCCTTCCATCCAGGATTCTCTCCAACATCTTCAGCTTGTGGCTTAGCAAGTGATGCCTCTGTTTTTATCTGGGTCACGCACATCTCCCTTTCTTTTCCACGTCGGAACTATTATCCCTGTTCTCCACTCCTCTGGGATATTGCCCTCTCTTATGAAGGTTTGCAACATTTGTTTTGTCCATCACATTCCCACGCGTTCGTCCACCACCAGCATTTCCACTCGTACTTCATCAATACCAGTCGCCCTTCCTTTCGTCATTTTCTTCATTGCTCTCTCTCTCTCGCTCTTCATCCATAATCTCCTTCTCCTTTACTTCTCCCTCTACTGCATTTGACATATCTAGTTCATTGCTTTCTCTTTGATTCAGCAGAGTCTTGAAATAGTCTTCCAAGACCTGTAGCACATCTTTCCTGCCCGTAACTAGCTTTCCATTTTTGTCCTTAAACACTGTTCCAGTTTTTACATCATTGCTGTCCTCATCCCTCTCTCGAGTCGTCTTATAGATCATCTTCTTTCCACTGTCGTCACCTAGCTTTCTGTATAGCTCCTCTTCCATTTCTCTCTTTGCTTTATCCACAGCTCTCCTAGCTGCCTTCTTTTTTTGTTCATACAGCTGCTGTATAGCAATGCCCGGTTGTCCTCCATTCCCCTTGATCCCTTCTATTTCTTCCCATACCTTGCTTTCGCTACTTCTTCGGTCCAACATGTTTGATTTTTTCTCTTCGAGGAAGCTCCTTCCTTACCATATATGTTCTGCTACATAGCTCCTCTGCTGATCCAATGAAAGCATCCTTAAAGTGCTTCCACTCTTCCTCCACAGTTCGTATTGTTGGCCGCAATTTCTTATACTCTGATATCAATCTGTCTGTATATGCTATGGCTGTGTCCCCGTGAAATTTCCACCACATAATTGTCTTTCGCCCCACACTTTTAATCTCCCTCCTCTTCTGCATACGCACAATGAAGACGAGGGGCTTGTGCTGCGTAGTCACGTGTTCACCAGGGATGATCTTACAGTCCTTCACTCGCCACATTTGCTGTTTCCTCACTATCAGCAGGTCCAGCTCTGTCTGATGGTGACCACTATTATAAGATGCTTTGTGGCTTTCTATCTTTTGAATAAATGACCCCGCTAGCGCTAGCCCATTTCGCATCACTAACTCTACTAACACCTGGCCCTCTCGGTTCATTGTACCCCATCCCAATCCCTCGACCTCCTCTTCTCCTGTCTCCGCTGTACTCATGCGTGCATTAAAATCACCAGCTACGCACATCATCACATGCACGTCCATCATTCCCGTCTTTCTATCTAGCTCTTCCCTCAACGCCCTTTTCTTTGACTCTGCTCTTCCTGCTTGAGGTCCATACACTGACATAATGCACACTAGCTGCTTCCTCACCATCAGCCATGCTAAAATGATCCTCCCTTGCCATCTCTCCACTCTCACCACATCTCTATTGATTTCCTCCGTTACTATCATGCCTTCACCATTACTTTTTCCATCTCCCCCGTGCATGGAGCATCGTATACCCTCCTGCCAGCGCCCTCGCAAGGTCTCCCTTCCACTTGGTACCTTACACGCACAAAACTTTAGTTTTTTCCGTTCCATCATATTGACCACTTCCAGTGCTTTTTCCCCTATCGTCCCCACATTGAGACACCCTAGCCGGGCTTCGTATCTTGGTCGCCGCCGGCGGGACGATCCACCCGGACTTCGCTGATTTCTCACCTCTGCCGGGAATCAGTGGTGATTTGCAACCAACTGTACATTTAGTGTATCTTTTAGCAATTCTGATTGTTAAGTGTTTTCTACAGCAGGCTAATTTAAATGGATTTTCTTACAGAAATCGTTCTAAACAATTGGCTGTACGCATTTGCAAAAAAATACAATACTAATATGCTCAAATACATTGGAAATCACAGTTCGTGAATGTTTATGTAGTATGTTCTGACTGAACAAACGTTATACAAAAACCTTTGAATTAACTTATCTTAGTAAATAAAATAAGTAACATTTCCCCAAAAAGGTAAATCGTGTATCGTGAAATGATGTAGCACAACCAATATTTTGTTGATTTCCTGCTGGAGTCATCGGCACCACATGACGCATGTATGAAGCAAACCCCTCAATCAGTCATTTTGCGTAATGACTGACATTTTTAGGTATTTGATTAAATGACTGTTTCACCTAGTCGTTTTACTAGGCGGCTGCAGATTTAAGTCATTTCGTCAAGTTGATCAATTTTCCAATGGGAAAGCAATACATTTTTGGAAGAATTGGTTAGCAATCAAACATAACTACCTTTTGAATAATATTTTGAATATACAGTTGCTCATGAGCTTGTTTGATTTTATTAGGAAAAAGAACGAAAACGATATCAGTTAAGACATTTGCATAACGAAGTCTGGTCTGCTTTGTACAGTTATAATTAACTGTACAAGTAAACAAATAAACTATATATAACGGTTTCTTTGGTAATTGTTTTAATGTTTTCATTTATAATTATGTAATTTGCTCTTTTGATGATACTTGCTAGGTTACCAAAATTTACGTTGTTCTGTTCTTTACGTGTGTAATTTATAGGATATAATATATGTATATATATATATATATATTTATATATATGTATATATATATATTATAAAATCTAAAAATATTACAGAAAATGTAAAGGTAACAAAAGCCTAACATATACTTTAACTGACGAATACACTCAAAAAAAAAAAATCCAGAGGGGCAAGGGCCCCGTTGCCCCCCGCGGATATAAATTGCGTACTTGAATTAAAGAAAACGAAAGTTGTTTAAATTGTGGTAATAGTCCAGCTATCACCGTGTACACACGATGAGGTAACCGGATGCTGCTGTATGCTGCAGATGGTGTGACACAAGGAAGACTGTGATGAGAAGAGTTGACACTGATGCTAGCCGTCAGCTTCGCTCGCAGACGTGTCTGTGAAAGTCTTGTGGTAGCGATCGGCACAGGGAAATCATTCCGATACGTCGATGCAACTGCTATTGTACACGAGCTTGGTCTTGACAAGTGCAATACATTGCCTGTCTTCCATGCGCTGACCGGGTGTGATACAACATCGTGTTTCGTTGAAAGATTCAAACGCACGCTTGGACATCGTGGAATGCTTTCAGTGATGTAGCGCCTGCGCTGTGTGCTCGTGCAAACAGTCCCTCGATATATCATGAGAGACGTTCTTCCAACCATTGAGAGGTACGTTATTTATTGCACGACCGTTGCAGTTGTGAGGTCCACGTGAATCGGGTCAGATAGATCCACTTCACACAGAAAGGAAGGGAGATCGAAAAGATTCCACCAACACAGGATGCCCTCATGCAACACCTGCTATGAGTGGGATACCAGGCTTGCTGAAAGCACCACACTTGCCCAGTCCAGTAGACTTCGGCTGGCCTCGAAAGGGGAACGTGTCTGAATGGGAGGTGCAGTTGATGACACTGCCACCTGCAGGCACAGCTAGCAATGCGATCATCAACTTGTGGCTGCACGAAAGCTGCAGAGGACAGTGTCTGTGTTTCAAAGCCAACCTGCGCTGCACAATGCTGTGCCAATGCGGCGAATGTCAGTGAGATGTGTGAAATGTTTTGAAATCGTTGCTGTCAATTTAGAAGGCATCATAATCTAACGTTTGAAGTGACATTGCCCGTTTTAG
Source organism: Paraescarpia echinospica (assembly GCA_020002185.1). NCBI lineage: Eukaryota > Metazoa > Annelida > Polychaeta > Sabellida > Siboglinidae > Paraescarpia > Paraescarpia echinospica. Next base: position 43,759,044 of record CM034539.1, read on the forward strand.
AGAATATCTAAGTAACACCTTTAACTTCGTCGCATCCAAAAACATGTTTTGAAACCAACATCAAGGCTCAATGATACGTAAATATTAAGACACGGGAATAAAAGGCTTTATCTGCCGCCATCTGTCAAAATGGCGGATATATCGAAATGGCAGGTATATTTAAAGTCAACGAAGGTCAAAAGTATTGTATTTGAAATCGTCGCATCTAAAAAGCATACATTGCAACATCAACTTTGTGGCTCTATGTTGTGTAGTTCTTGAGATATGGGAATAATATGCTTTGAAGGGCGCCATCTTTAAAATTGGCAGACGTGAATGTCGGAGAAATCCAAAAGTAACAAATTTGAATTATTCGACTCCTAAAACATATATCAAACCTGAATTAGGCGGCCATTTTTTAAAATGTCGATGAAGGTAAAACGTTATATTTCTTGAAATCGCTATCCTCCAGGCTATTCAAAAACATAAACTGTACGGCTCTATGTAACGGAGCTATTAAGATATCGTTACATTTAAATTGACGACTACCATCTTTAAATATGTCGGATGCGAATGTCGGAGAAGTCCAAAAGTAACAAATATGAAATCATTGACCTCTAAAATCTACATATCGACACAAATATTATTGCTCTAATCAACGCAGTTATAGTTATTAAGATACGGGGAAATTGAATTTGGCAGCCATTTTTTTAAATGGCCTCCATTTTTGAACGCAGCAAAATCTGGGATGCCTCCGATTTTTAAAATGGTCCCATTGGTATGTAGCATATATGAGAAAAGTGTCTTCCTTTAATAAAAAGAGTGCATACTTCCGTCATATAACTTCGCATATCCGCTGGACTATATCTAGTACTTTGCGGTTTGCCTACGTCACAATCGAATTTTGCGGACGGTTATCAAGTAAATTACTTTACTCTCTTCATGACATCTCATAAAATAAACATTTCCGCATACGATTTTCGATTTAAAAATGTTATCTTATGTTTTTGTTACCAAGAAAGAGTTTGTTACCAGAATTTCAAAAAATATATACTGCAAAATATCCGAACCCACCACGTGTTTTCTGATGGTTTGACGGAGGTTTTGCTAGGCAACAGGTTACGTGGATGATAGGTCAATTGCCGTTACATGTTTGACTGATTACAAATGTATCTGCAAAACAAGGTTTGTCGAAACGTAGACAAACATCTACCAAGAAGTGTTTCAATTACTGACATAACATGTATACCTTATTGTTAATTTGGCATTTTCAACAACATTGCATTGCATGGTAAATGTGTAAATACAACAACAACACATTAAATATTTCTAAACAATAATATGTTATCGGTTAAAACACGCGCCTTTACTCGTCCATAATTAGTCAAATGATCGTGGAGTTATAAGTACCATGAACTGTTTCTGGTGAATTCAAAACGATAAACGTCTTGAAGTTATTATCAACGTTACGGGGGTGGCTCAAACATACCAATCTTCTCAAAACAGACAACACAACGTCGTTCAGACCGTAATGTAGAACTTACGTTGGGTGATTGCACAAGACTGTTACGTAGGCAGCTGTTCAGATAACGATAATAAGTCGCAGCATGGTTGTCTCGGCCGAATAGCTTTGAACGGAAGGAGCAGCGACCAAAAATAACCACAGCGACATGGAGACGGCGATGAATTACGTGATCAGACACCTCACAAGCGCCAGTGACGTCAGAGAACCGCGCAACTAATTGGCTATTCGCGAGACATCGTTAAGTTGTACGTCGCCGGCTGTGACTTGAACTCAGACTGGAGTTAGTTTTCACTAGAGCTATCGACTGCAACACACTTGAAAAATGCGGTGTTATATTTCGCCTCTTACAATATACAATTTCGTCATATGTGGTAAGCATTGTTAAGGGGCCCCATTATGTAAGAGACACTTACGCGTAGTCATAAAACAACATGTGTGTATCCTTGTGACATACTCGATTACCAATGTATGTAAGAGACAATTAAGCGTAGTCATGAAACAAGTTGGGCGTCCCTTGTGACTTCTCGATTACCAATTAATATATAAGTATCATCCATTTACGCACGGTGCGGCACGTTGAGGATGTGTACTACAACGATGGACATAAAAGCTCTGGTTCAACCGTCGCAGTTCACTACGGCCGGCATATGCTCATTGGCAGCGCCTTCTCCAACATGCTTCTTTGTCAAGTTCGCCTGTTATAACCACATAATCCTTTATTATGTGTTCAGTACATGAATATTGCAACATTGGGGCATTGTAAGTGTATCTCCTCTCAGATGCTTAAGCCCGTCGTTTCTCTCTACGTTCATTCGTTCCCTTGAACCATTGGCCTCCAACCTACCGATTGTTGATGGATTGTTAAACACAAAGGTAGTTAGTTATATTTATTTATTTTTCCAATAATCTTATTAAGTAGTAAGCTACCAGTGGCACCAGAGTTACTGTAGGGCCGAGTGGCTGGTGCCAAACAAACGACGTGGATCGATTATTTATATGTAAGTTTAATATGAATTGTAATTATTATTAGTTATGTTTGTGTGTTTGTTTGTTAGTTTAGGTTAGGCTTATATAGGGTTTGGCTCCTCTCTTAGCGGAACATTATTTTCGGCTGCATGTAATGCCGTGGTGATAGGAAATATTAAATGGTCATCGGGAAATAGTTTACTATCGTAATATTGTCACGTTGAAAACAGCTGCCCGTGGTTTGTTGCCCAATGGGTGGATGTCATCTAGTGCTTAATGGGTCATTATGAGTTTTGATATAACCAACGTCTGGTTGTTTTCGCTTATGTTGCGTTTTAGTTTGGAAATAAAGATGTCCATTGGTCTAATTCCACCATAGTTCGAATATTGTCCATCACGTAGAGCCTTGCCGTTGATATAACATATACGAAGTCAGGTGCAACGATTTGAAATATGTTTCTTTATACCTTCGCCGATATTCGAATATCCACCATTTCTAAAGATGTCGCCCGTCACATTATATTATCCCTACAACGTAATGATGCTGATGTTAAGCTGTAGGTGCGACAATAACAAACATGTTGCTGTTAACCTTCTTTCACTTTCATGTCACCTGCTCCATAAATACACACCAAGTATTTACAAACGGTTAACACATCCTGCTCACATACACACCTGGTAAACAGTGCATCTGAATGATTTCTGTATAGCGATAGTCACCACAACCTTGTACAGCCTTGTTCGTAAGTGAAGCTGACACCTAGCAATTGGAAGCAATTGTTAGATAATAAAACATAGGTGGCTGAAGAAAACCCGTCTCCCGATTAAATACGGATGTATATCAAATGGAGAAATAAACGCGATAAAGCAATCATGTTCTTGTATTAGGAAAGTGTAATTTCGATTGCATGACAGGCGTATAATGTTTGATGAAAACATAGTTTTACACTGGAGAAACTCCGATAAAAACGAGAACGTTTCTGTAATTTTTGTTTAGTATTTCGTAGTTTGATCAATGACAATAATTTCCGGCGAAAACAATACACACAATACACTGTTTCAGATATAAGTTAAAGCTCTGAAATTATAGCAGTGCTTAATGCACAGGCTATAATAACATTTATCTCACACCTAGCCCCAATACAGTTTTGTCGTTAAGTTTGAAAATTGCTCATTAAACGTAGTGGGTGAATTGGCCTTAAATCCCATTATACCTTAATGATTTTTCACCAGCAGCGTGCTATCTCCTTCCAAAATGTACAATTACATGAAATCCTTTCCGAATGTTGACTTAAAGGGAAACATAAGGGAACTGTTTGAAGTTATGCACCTAACAGAGTTAATGCAAACTAACTATTTCCAACTGTAATCACATTTTTAACGTCAGTGGTTTACTAGTAATATTATCTCAAAGTGGACAATTCTAATGAAATCTTCGATAACAAGAAGGCAGCCATCTTACTGATGACGACCAAAAGCAACCAATAAACGAGCAGCATTATTTTTTTACCATAGTGTTCCCATGACGTAGGTAATGTTGTCATGTTACGGCATGCGCTGTACAGTTAATTCTGTTGGGCTCATTTTGAAGAAACGTATTTCGAAGTGGATGTAAATTTGTAATGGGACAAGACCCGTAGAAACGTCGGGTTTTGAAGCTGGGAGCAATGCCGACGTTATTTAGTTACAGACCACGGCCGTCGAAACGCCGCACATTCTGTCGAGCGCGCTGTCAGGTGAAGTCAGATCGCAAGAAGGTTAGTATTGATTATTCAGTACCTAAATGACACTCTTGTACCATTTCATATTGTAGGATCTGACGTTATATACGTTAGTTAGTTAACGTTCTAGTTTTGGAATGGTGTCGGCAGGAACTGAACCTCAGACAGACTTATAGCCATATAGGCTTAGGCCGTACCCTCGGCTCTGGTTCTGAGGAATGCATGCCTTCCACCGGGAATTTGACGGTTATTATTTTACTTGGTCTTACTTTGATTGGTATCACGGCTGCGTGAACAAAGGCAGAGATATGCTGGAAATAATCTAGAACTACATGACACATTGAAAACTAGAAGAAAGCCGACGACTAGCAAAAGTTAACGGCAATCAATTCGCGTGAGCGATAATATAGCACTTTGATTAACGTCACCGGGCAGAAAAGTCTGGTCGTTATAACTCCATCAGAATGTTTTGTAATAACATTTCAAGACGGAATGTGTTTATGTGTTAAAATGAATTTTTGGTAAATACATTCTGTTGAACATTTGTCTTATAAATTCACTGACTGATGACCATTGATAATACTAACTACCCATCACAAGTACATTATTATGGTTCTATAGGTGTGTTATAAACAATAGTTACAATGTACAGAATCAAAAATCACCCGTCAACAAAATGTATATACAGGGAATTGAACCAGTTTTTCCATATTCTAGACATGTATTTCACGTCATTATTAATAATGCTACGAATCAATATGTTTTTTGAGAACTGCAGTCGGCATATAAACCTATATGTCAAATTTCTAATAACAGCAACACAGTTAGGTAAATTATGGTTAACAAACATTTCACTAGCACTACAGTATCTGTCATAACCTAACACCATTCGAAATATATTGTTGTAAGAGACATACAATTTCCTGATTGCATAGTTATGAAAATTCCACCATAGATGGGCAATATACATAGGTGAGCAAAAAGTAGTAAACAATGTCTTCTTCATCATTTGAACACATATGACATTTTCTTATGATCATTGTGCATACAACTGGCGACATTGTCTAGATATATCATTGTCATCTAGCATACTGTTTGAAATTATATGACCCAAATATTTTACAGAGTCTACCTCACATAGTTTGTCTTTACCAAGCATAAAACTTGGAAATTTAACATTCTTACAACTATTGTTTCTAATTATCATGACCATACTCTTTTTGGCATTGTACCATATGTCATGAGATAATCCATATTGCTCACAGACGGTGAGAAGGGTCTGTAATCCCCTGCTGGACGGACAAAATACTACAAGATCATCAGCATACATACTATTATTTACACAATTATATCCTACATAACATAAAAATATCAAACTATTAATATAAAAAGTAACACACTGTTTATATTATGATTACTATTTTATATATCATAAAAGTACTTTTGTGTTAAAATAAAGTGTGTAAGATAAATCTTTGATTTTTTTAATTTGGTGTCTAATAATTTATTTAAATGCCAGTAAATAAGTGTCACTTTTATGATGTTGAAATTCAATCAATATATATACATTAAAATGTGTTGTTCTGTATTCGCAAATTCACCACGTGTTTCTAATTTTAACAAATCATTAAAAATAATTACTTTGAAAGCCTAATCTGCAATACAGGTAATTAGCTCATCCATCACTTGAGATGCACCAAAGATCAAGTCCTTCCATTCCACTTCTCCATAAAGCACTTGGTAGGCAGGTACCAATTGCAATTACCAGTCAGGTTTTAGGCTGGTAATAAAACTGGTGTAAATAGAGAATTTAGATGAAAGAGCAGATAAGAGAAATTATGAACAAAGGAAACCAACCTGGGTTATGTAAAGGGGCAGTACAGAAGGGTTTTTATCCTGGATTCATGTCACCCAGGTGTTGTCAGATGATAAACCCTTTGTGTGTATACTGGGACTGTTACCATTTATAAATGTAAATTTTTATAAGAAATCATTGTAAATGGAGTAAACCTCGCCTAAGTCGGATTCACCTAAGTGAACGGTTGATTTGTAATGAATTTCCCATAAAAATCTTTGTGTATGTCGGATCATTGGCTACTCGGAATAACTGAGTCGGTCCATTTGATCCGAGATAATGTGTTTTTCCTCGCCTAAGTCGGATCGGAGTATGCAACAAAATCACTTGGTAAGCTATCACCTTAGAGATCCGTGCCAAAATTAAGCATGAAACTGTTTTAATACTGCATGACGGTGTATGTTGTTTGTGGACATCAACATTTATAGAGTTACCACGTTATTTACAGTTACCTAAGGGCTTTTAGAATGTTGCCTTTGGCGCTGGGATATGTCATCTTCGGCTAAGTCAGATGATTGCTCAACTCGGATTAAATGTCTCGGTCCGATTGAATCCAACTTAGGCGAGGTTTACTGTAATTAGTTTTGATCAGTTCATTCAATTCCAATTCAATCTTTTTTGATTTTTTATTCAAATTTATGTGTATGTTTTATCAGTTCAATTCCAAATCAAATAAGAATCTGCGACAAACTATCCTTTTTACATAAGACGTGTTTAGTGGCTGCTTGCAGACTATTGAACTTAAACTCCCATTATTATTTTTGGTTTTATAATTTGTGCTTGAATTGATATTTATCTGTCAAACAAGCAGCAGTGTAGCAGCATGGTTTAATTGGTTGTCAGAAAACTACATAAAATAGTAACAAGAATTAAAGTAACACAAAAGTAACATTATTGATACTAAGATTTTATTTATTCATTATAAAATACTACACATTGAATAAGGCAATATATATTACCATTTGAAATATTGATTGTTTTATTTAATTTTTAAACTCAACATAATTATAAATTGAAGTTCTAAATGTCAAATTGCTGTAGCCCCAAAATTACTGGAGCTGATAGGCTCCTATTTTGGTTTCATGTTCATCTTCTCAAGGGATATCACCAAATTAATTATTCAAAAACTGAAGAGATGAGTGCAACCAATTTCAGAATTAATGGTTAACTTCACATAGAATGACCCACTATATGACCATATTATTAATGATAACAAACACTCCATTATTAATCCACACATGATCTTTATTCAGTATATATCCCTATTGCAGACCATTACACAACCATTGTCCACTCGCATTCCGCTGTCCCCAGTGTCTGTTACATCAAGCAAGTCTACTGCACATCACACAAAGTCGGTATGTACTGCACTATTCACATGGAAACTCTTATTGATTTCTCGCTTGAAAAACATGAATTCTACATTATCTTTTTTTTGTAATGTGATAATTTAGCAAATGCTTTACCGTAATAGTGCACAAACACAATGTCATGTTTTACAGATTCCACGAAAGAGGGTTGCTCCTACTTCCACCATTACACCACGACATGTTCTGCCAGCTCTTCCCCACCTGACAAAGTACTGCCACATTGGACAACTTGAAGTATTTCACAGTTACCTGCTCAAGTACAGCTCCAAAAGACAGTACTTCATCTATGAAGGTAGGACAGAAGTCATACATTGCAATAGATATTTAGTTGTAAAAAATTGACCTCAGTCATTATAATAATAGCACCACTAACGTATTGTGGCAGGGTAACATAGTGGTTAGGTCATTAGAATCTTTTAAGTCTCTGCCATTTCAAAGCTTGTGGAGTTTTGCTCACTCCACATTGCTCCATTTCACTCGGATATATAAATGAGTACCTGGCAGTGATACTATTTTCGTAGTATATGCTGTGTGGAGCTGAATACTTCCCAGAGAAGGATGGTGATTGAATGGACATGACTGTCAGGTGTTAACTATGTCACAGAGATGGCGTGAATACTTCACAACTGTATTAACTTATTTAGTGTAACAAATTCTCCATGTAATAGTAACGATAAAAAAATACAGTCACTGTATATACCATAAGATACATGACAAAAACGAGTGATGATAAATGCAATTGTGGAGAACTGTCATAATGGGATACCTTGTTTGTAAGGATCGATATTATTTTTTGAATGTCTGATTATGAATACTTGGCCATTTGAGTATGATTCAAACAGTCAACATTTTAAAACACGATTACCGAGTGCAATTATAGAAGACATATTTATACATTAGTGTCATTTGGAAAATGGCGTTTCAAAGTTCACTGAAAGCCGACCAGTCGTAAGGAAAGTAGTTCACAGCAGCTTACTAACAAGATGTAGATGCTGGTGGGTTTGTTGCTTTTTGTTGGTAAGAATTGTATTACAATACTGTATGTCATGTGTATTATAGGGACGAAAGCACGGCTCATACTGTTTGCTCTGGTATGGAACTTCTAGCCAAGCCCTAGCGCAGACAACCCTGTTAATGTTGTGGATGTCTGGTCAAGAAGGCGCAAGCAGTGGGTGCTGCGACAAAACACAGCAGCAGATTTACCTTCAAACCCAACTGCCCATGGAAAGAGTGAATGATGTCTGTGAGAAATCTGAAACAGCCAGGAATCACTGTCCCAACTGGAATTGCAGTCCTTGTGGCAGATGTGCCCAAGCCAATGAAACATGATCTGCTGACTGGCATCAAGAGGCAGTCGATTTGTAAATAAATAGTCAATCCAACTATTTATTTACAAATCGACTGACAATTGACAAGGTCGTTTTAAGGGACTGGCTGTTTTGTTTGCATTTCCACCTACAGCCATAGTTTTGTATAATGTGACAAATGCATCCTCTAGTTTAGTCTAGTTCAGTCTAGTTCAGTCCTCCAGTGCCAAGTGGAATCCCTCATGTTGTTTCCCATCGAGTGCAGGGAAATGTGATCGTATTTGATGGTTGGTACACGCTGATATAACTCTCCGTACCTTTCGGCCCAGCCTGCCATGGATCCACCAGATGAACTGTCTATACGCAGCCCACCTGAGAGATCTGAAATAAAATAAGGCTCAAATAAATGTACTAACGTTGTCTGCAGGTGATGTATGAAAATGGGTTTGAGGTAGATAATTTCCTTGTCAAATTGGTATATATCAACAAGCAGTGTGTGTATGAAATCATGTGAACCTTTCTCCAATTCTCGCATAGGCATGCTACTCAAAATGTTCTAGAATGATCCTATGTTGTATATTAAACATAAAAGAAATTTGGCAGATTTCTACTAACTATGCCTACTATATACAGTTTATGAAATTTCATACATATTATATGTTTATACATTTTAAAATTGCTTTTGCTCTGCTTGATGTTCTGGTTACTGTTGTATTATCTTCGTTGTTGATATATGTCAATAAATATTTAACAACACATTTCACTGATGTTATAACACATGAATATAATATATTCATGTGTTATAACATCAGTGAAATGTGTTGTTAAATATAGACCCACAAACGAACAAGTAAGTATAGTATACTTACTTGTTCGTTGATGGGTCTAGTTGCCAGTTAAAGGTGATCTTAAAAGTGAGGTTCCACTGTTCCATTCTGAATGAAGCCAATGTCACAAGAAGCATGGATTAGTATTGTATTTCTGTATATATACAGAAATTATGCCCTTTCTCTATAAAATCTAGCCTATTAAAAGAACAATTAATACTGCCACACATTTTTGTCATACGATGATACACATGCATAGTTGTTACTGTAAATATAATAATGGGGACACAACAGTTAACCTGTTTGTTTTCTATCATAGCCATGGACAATTTTGAACTCGGTTCCTGGATCAGTTTTTAAAAGGACGAAGGTATAGCCTTAGGTAATATTCCCATAAAATGTAAAACTGGACACTCGGACACCGAGGCCACGGCACTGGCCTGAGAACTGAGGACTGTCGTCGAATCGAGGTGCCACCGAGCGATCGACTCACTCAGTTCATACGTTTATTTAAATTCTTAACCAGCCCGGACCTTATAATGAGCAGATATTTATAATAGACACATAAATAATTACCTTCACCGACATGCCCTGCGTGCAGACGAGTTTTCTGACAGCAGACACTCCTTTCTGAACCAAAAAATCAACTTGGCACTTTCCACAGCGAAACCAGTCGCCAGTCAGTTACGTCTCGGCGTTTTAGTCGCCTGTGCATTTCTACTTCCCGCGCGTCTTCTTTATCATGCTTACGGTCACCAGAACGCTCTGGTCTATCTTGCCAATACTGGCCCTTGTCTTTGCGGTTGAAATCGACATCCAGCTACTTATGAATCCATTTCATCAGACGAAGAATCAGAACCATAACGACACGCCATCTTGTCTAAACTCAGTGGGTAACATCGCACAGCGCCATCTGACGTTTTTTGGAAACACTAGAACACAAAATCCAGAAAAGTATGCAACATAGCGTATGTCATTTTCTGTTCAACAATGGCGCGATTCATGAAATTCGATAGAGGGTGTGTTCAAATATGTTTTACTAGTAAACCACTGTCATTAAAAATATGATTATAGTTGGAAATAGTTAGTTTGCATTAACTCTCTTAGGTGCTTGATCCCAAAAGTTCCCTTATGTTTCCCTTTAAACATTAGGGTACATGATTGGTTTGTAACTTTGTGGTGTTCAGCATTAAATTACAAAAACATATTATAAATTATATACACGAATGGCGATTAACTTTGATTATTTATCGTGGATATTGAACACGCACGGAGGTAAAGCTATGTTACATTTTACGTGATGTCAACGAAAAACCAAGTGGCTTTTTCAACATTATAGTACAACGTTTTGTCTCGGGTCTCCTCAAAAATAAAACAAATCCACAGGATATTTCTTTTCGTTATTTTCACTCATCATTCCGGATATTTTATCACCAAATGTTTCGTTTTCATCAGTCTCAAACTGAACAAAGTGACTTGCAATAAATTAAGATACATTAACGTTCAAAACTGCAACACATTCATACTTTTCAACATCTTTCTAACGAGAAGTAAATAAAACCCAATACCCGAAAGGGAATATGAGCAACTAATGGGCATGAAACCAACCTATGTTGTAACTGCACGGCAACTCATATCTTATGCGGCGGGATGATGCGAATACAACAATATAGCAAAGGAACAATGAGCTATAAATTTACATAAAAAATATGATTTGTAACTACATTCCTATTACCAAATACGGCAAGCCAGAAAGTCCAGTGAAGGATAAGAATATAAATCCCATCAAAAGAGCAGACGGGCAACTAATCCGATCGGCCGAGCATCTTGAAGAGCTATTGCACAGCCCAGCACCTGAACACCCATCTGGTGTCCCCCTGCGGAATCCAACATCCCCATAGACACCAGCAAACCTACCAGAGAAGAGATCAAGAGGGCAATCCTGGAGCGGTAAACGGAAAAGCAGCAGACCCAGACAACATTCCAGCAGACGCCTTGAAGGGATACCACAGCAGTGGAGATGCTCTGCCCACTCTTCTAGACGATCTGGGAGGAGGAGCAGGTGCCAGCAAAATGAAAGGAGGGCTACATCGTCAAGCTGCTCAAGGAGAGCGACCTTAGCAACTTTGCCAACTACAGACGCATTACATTCCTCTCGGTAACTGGCAAAATCTTTAAAAGACCCATCCTCAACAGAATAAAGATGTCATGGTCCCCTACCTACGTGAGGACCAAACCGGCTTCAGGAAGAACAGATCCTATGTGGACCAGATGACAACACTGGGAATCATTGTGGAGCAGTGAATAGTGTGAAACTCCCCGCTCTACATCAACTTTGTGGACTATGAAAAGGCCTCCGACAGTGTAGGTAGAGAGATCATCTATAATATCCTCAGACACCATCTCGTGAATCTCATCAGGATCTCCTACGAAGGAATGACCAGCAGAATACTTCATGGAGGATAGCTCACCAGGACCTTCCAGGTAAAGAACGGACTGCGGCAAGGTTGCATGTAATCGCCGTTCCTCTTTCTCGTGACCATTGACTGGTTCATAAAGACTTCCACGGAACAGAGAAGAAATGGCATTCAGTGGACGCTATACAAGAAACTGATCGACCTGGACTTCGCAGATGATGTAGCCCTATTCTTTCACAACTACCAACATATACAAGACAAAACAAATGCGCTGGCAAGCACAGCTTCGCAAATAGGCCTCATAAAGGGAAAACAAAAATCCTCCGCATCAACGGCACCATCAGAGAATAAATCACACTGCAAAGAAGTACCCTTGAAGAAATGGAAGCATTTACCTACCTCGGAAGCATCATCGACGGACAGGGGGGAACAGATGCCGACGTCAGAGCGAGAAATGGCAAAGCCAGAACAGCCTTCCTACAACTCACGAACATCTGGAATGCCAAACCCATTGCACCCCACAGTGAGGTCACACACTTCAACTCCAATGTCAAATCTACCTTACTTTATGGGTCGGAGACTTGGAGGACAACAAAGGCAACCATCAAGAGGCTGCAAACCTTCTCCAACAATTGCCTGAGAAGAATACTTTGGATTCATTGGCCAGATAAGATCCGAAATGTGGATCTGTGGCAGAGGACCATTCAATTTCCTTTGGAAGAGGAAATCAGGAAAAGAGATGGGGATGGATCGGACACACAATGCGGAAACCAGACACAAACCTCGCCAAACAAGCGCTGTCCTGGAACCCGCAGGGAAAGAAAAAAGAGGTCGACCACGAAACACCTGCTGCCGAAAACTTAAAGCAAACACCAGCAGGATGGGCTACACTTGGAACCAACTGGAAAAAATGGCCCAGGACAAGGGACACTAGAGAGCAGTTGTTGGCGGACCCAGTAGGGGTGACAGGCATAAATAAATAAATAATAACACGCCAACAACTTTCTGAAGTCGTAGGATAAGAGTCGCACATGCAGTGCGAATACAACAAAGGGACTTCGAGCGACCAATTGACATGGACAAGTATAGTGAAAATGTGTAACTCCTATATGAAGTGGTGGGACAAGATTGCCACATGCAGTGCGACAGCTGATTAACATTGAACATTACAATAAGTACAATATTTTACAATTTGTTTTGAAGGTGAACGATAGACAGACTGGACCGATAACCGTAACCTACCGTATATAATTACTGAAAGGCCCCGAGAATCAGACTTCGCACCTCTCTACTGCGGCCTGGCTGGTGGTCGTGATTGCGAGGCTTGTCGTGTAGAGAATACGTTCATCTGAAAACGTAGACGCATATAACATATGGACCTATGGCGTACGTTCTTTGCACATACATAGATGCGATGCACTTAATGAATATGCAATAAAACAATTTAATAAAATATTTTTTTCGCATATTAAAATTGGCAATTGCAAAATATGTGTGTCCGTATCATTGTGTTTGACATCATCTTCGTTTCAAATATTACATGTATTAAAACCATTTACGAGTTAAATAATGTTTAATAAAACACTCAATTTAAATTTCGATTTCTTCCACGCTATCAAAACATATGGCAGTTGATTTGACTAAACTTACATCATGATTGAGATAGCAAATAAATCAAACACCTGATAAATAGTACTGTATAATGCTAGTATTCCACTACATTTGCCTGAGATGCAAGTACACATATATCTAGAGGTGTTTTGAGGAAGTTTGGCACCTATGAGCCATTTTAATGTTTTCGATAATACACCCAACGTTAATACAGTTTTTAGCATTATAATTGCACTATCGTGTACATTTACATGTAATCCAAAAGGGTCGTCGTGAAATGTGTGAGGCTGGGATACGCCAATTTACAAATATATGACAATTAATGGCCGCATGTGAAATGGCTCAAGGGTCTCAACCATGGGGTCCTTTGAGCCACCATGTGGGGTCCATTGAGTTATAACAATACGTTTAGATTATAATTAGATCAATGCGTTTAGCAAGTCATTTCTACGTCAATAACTATTTGGCATATGTGGCTACGATTTATTCATCACATCGATATTGAAATATGATACGCCCGCTTCACAATACATGCAAGAATTCTTGAATCATTTCTTCCAGATCCTCCATTTCTTCCAGATCCTCCATCCCCAATACTCAATTTAATTACGCTGCTTATTACCGATGACTTATGGTTAATATCCTTATGAATATATATTATGATCCTGCTTAGTCTATGCCTCTGTGTCATGTCGTGTAAATCTCATATGGAATATTGCAAATGTATTTTTCGGATGGTGTTATGTAAATTAATCCACAAACCATGGTTGTAATTTTTTGATCAGCCATCTTGCTTTAATGGCAACCATATTGATTTCATGAAACATGATAGTCTCACATACAGTATGTAATTGCAAAACATACAAGCAACTCTAAATAAGGACAAAGGTAAAGTTGTTGCCATTACGTTACTTGATCTATCTGTTGTCTTTGGTACAACTAATTAGGCAAATTATTAGTTGATTGTTATCATATCTAGCATGTAGACACCAGAACGTTTAAGATTTTGCTTGCTTCTTAAATCAGCTGAGCGTATTCATCCATCTGTTGACAACTTGAATCTTGCTTATCGATTTAGAGATTGACTAACCCTTTTGTTTTGATACGCCTCTACGCTTGGTTTCGGAGGACTTTACGCGCAAGTGGCGATACCTTATCATTGGTAATATTATAATTATTACGTTGGCTCCTCACCAAACACAAAATACGCATGCAGTTATAGTATCAGCTCCTGTCACCGCTGCCCATCCCACGTCTTTGCACCTAATAAACATCTACATTTACTGAAACCGCGCAACACAAAAGCCTCCCGCGATTGATGAATTGGGGCGCGGTTAATGAACGTAAACGCCGCTTGATAAGTGTCTGGTCACGTCATTCGTCGCCGTCTCCGTGTCGCTGTGGTTGGTATTGTTCGCTGCTCCGTCTGTTCAAAGCTCTTCGGTCGACGCAACCATGTCGCGACTTATTGTCGTTGTCTGTACAGCTGCCTACGTAACACTCTTGTGCAGTCAGCCAACGTAAGTTCTGCATAACGGTCTCAATGACGTTGTTTGTGGTTAGGGGAAGATTGGGACCTATGACAATAGAGGAACATTAAGCAGTGGTAATACTTATCACGATTTTAATTTTGCAAGTGGTCCAGAAACAGGTCATGCAATTTACAATTGCAGGACCATTTGACTAATTACGACAGTTAACGGAGCGTAAAATCGCGATTGGTGTTACGTGTTGTACCATGATTGTATGCGTTGTTATCGTGTATTTGTTGTATTATTTACACATGGACCACACGTTGTGGCAAGTTGCCAATAATAGTATATTGACAATAAGAGATGCACGATCTTTCAATAACTGAAATAATTATTTGTACATTCTAGTATAATGTATGATAAAACTCCTTTTGCATCCACATTTGTGATCAGGCACCCATAAGCTGGAAACTGTGGAATTCGATGGGCTGGTTTTTGGATGCAGTGCAACCGTCACACGTGTTTGCGTTCGAAAAGGCATGTGTGTAGCGTTCGAATACAAGTTGCGTTCGAATATGGGTATATTACGATACATTAAGGTTAGCGTTACATCAATTAAATCGTTTCCTGGATGCTACAATATCGGTGATCAGCTAATTAAAATATCACTTGTGGAACGCAGTGGTCCAGTCTTTAGCGCTTCGGACTCTCAATCGAGATAATCCTGGTTTGAATCCTAATGCTAATGTTTCGAACATTCAGCAAGTTCTTTGGCTCTACGTAGTTCCAGTTCATTCAGTTATATGAACGAGTACCTAGCTATAGACAGCGGTGGGTATTCGAATAGTCTGCGGCGTGGCTGAATATTTTCTATAGACGTTGTGATGCTGTTCGATTGAACAGGTCTGACAGGGATTAAAGTGTAGAGCGCTTGGAGATTTCGTGATGACTGGGTACTTCGCTATATAAGAAATTACCTGTACATTTTACCTGTTTTATTTAGTTTTACATAATTACTAATCATTAGAAACGTTCGTTGAATCTTAATATCCCTGCGAAGAGGAGAAATGCGTGAAAAATCAATTGTTTGCAACATCAATATGTGTCAGAATAATCAGTTATTCTAAGTAGGGTTTCCAGACCGACTGGAGAGCGATGTACTACAAAGAGAACAATATTAATTAAACGGTTCCTGTATACATGGAATGCAAATCAACATCATGTATGAAAATGTGTTACAATAAATAGTAAATAGTCCGAGGGGTAACTAACGATGAGATCTGTTTTATATGTTAAAGTTTTGTTATGCTTCAAAGGACCCCATAACTTGGCTCAAATGATATGCGGTTGGGGGTATCTTGATCAACTCCATATGCTTCCACTATTGTTCATATATTTGGAAATTGATATATCCCGGCTTCATATATACAACGATCATATCAAAGGACATACACACGTTGTTTATATGATGATAGTGCAATTTTAAAGTTAAAAACTGTATTGTGTTCAAGGTTTATCGTTGATGACATGAAAAGTGGTTCATAGTTCCCAAGCTTCTTCTATAATGCTTCTATTCTATAAATGTTTGTACTTCTTGCGCATTTAAGCCACAATTAGAGCAAAGCTAGCATTATACATTATTGTGTAATTGATGTTCGATATATTTCGTATTATAATAGTCTTTGTGTAAGTTAAATAAAACCCATAATCATGTATTTTGCAATCGTAGATGAATTCTTTATAATTCTGTGTTACAAACAAGATCTAGGTTGTTTAATTGTTTTCTAAAGTTACCCATGCTGAACCCATTACGTAATTATTATCCACGCATCATTCCGTTGGTGTATAAAGTATTCACTGAACATCGATTAAGTGCTCATCGTTGTATATACAGTTACACCAAACAATGCATCATCCAGACGTTGGTATGCCATAACCCATACGTTATGAGTCTACGTTCCAGATGTGCGTTTTCTCTACACAACAAACCTTGCAACCACCAGCTAGGCCGCTGCAGACAGGTTCCGGGTATCGGTAAGTTTTTATCTGTTGCGGCTAGCTTGATACCTCCATCTGCCTAGTCTGATTGTTGGTGCCGTTCTGCAGTTACGTAACTAATATAATATTATATGTGTTATTATGTTTATATTATTATAGGTATGTTAGTTTATTACTACAGTTTTAAAGTCGAATTACAGTGGGACTCAGATTTGACTGCCGGGGAGCACGGGTTCTAATTCCGAGAATTTTGAACAAATTGTACAATTTTTGGTTGCTCTGTGTTTTACTTATTTACGCTTGTCATCTTGTTATTTTGACTAACGCGTTTCTTCAGTAAGATTTTCTTATGATGAAGCTTAATATATACTGTTATTATTTATTGGTAGATGTTTTTCAGTACTCATTTATAAAACACATTGACTACATCTTGAAAAGTGGAAATTAAGGTACTTCATGAAATCCTATTGGTATCGTTCCATGTTCACAGAAATATAAGAGCGTGAGCTATGTATGTTTGGCTCGTGTTGTGTGGCATTTTACAATGTTGTTGTATTGTATATTAGATAAATGGAAATGGATGTTGTTAATGTATTATCAATGGATATTGAATATGCATGAATGTAACCATGTTAAATGTTATGTGATATCGGCAACAAAACTGAAGTGGCGTTCGCAACATAACAATTACTGTTCAGTGTTTTTAGTTAGAGAAACAGTGTAGGTAGATTTATGACCTGTCAAGGCATCGTAAGTCGAAATATAATAGGACGCAATTCGATTTTATATGAAATGGTGTCATTTAGAAAACCACCGTATGGGCCAATTTCTGCCGAGCGTAAATCGAATAGGCCGTTTTCACGAACACCTAATGACATAGTATATATGGTATACACACACACACACACACACACACACACACACACACACACACACACACACACACACACACACACACACATTATATATATGTGTGTGTGTATTGATGTATAATAATAATGTAAATGATGTCAATATTCAATTATCAATGATATTATTGTACACGTACATATATATATATATACATATATATATATATGTATAATATATATATATATATATGTATATATATATATATACATATATACAGTGGAATAGTGCCATAGTCTATTACATGTACATTCAGTGCCAAAAATCACCACATTGCCTGAACATTTTCATATCCTGTACATATATGTGTACAGGCAATATTTTAACCTTCCACACACATTTCTCTAGTGCAAATACTGTCGTTTTTGTTACTCACATACATAAAGTGGGTGCTGTTTGGGAGAATTGTGAAAGTATTTATGTGGAGTAGTGTATAATTTCATACTTACGCGAAAGAGATATTTCGGAGCTGATAGTTGTTTAGTCCAATATTGCTTGTACATATACGTCTTGACATAAATTGTCTTATACTAGTTTAAATCGATTGTAACTTGAGATTAAATCGTATGGCTTGCAAACTACTACCTTCATTGAAGTGTTGCGCGAATAAAACCGAGAAGTTCACGTATTTTATGTTTTGGTGTAAATTGATCGCGTCCTGTTTTCGCCGTGTGTATATGTTCAAGACGAATTGTGCGCATGCGTCGGTTCGCAGGAATATAATTCACTTCGCCGTATTATTTTTCTATTTGGTGTTTGCTTCGATCACAACAAATTCGGCAGAAGAAATGTCGTACGTCAACGATTGGTACGTATCTGATCTTATGAACAGTAACTGTGATGATGATGTATTGCCACTCAGCTATTAATGCTACGTCGACATTTATCGGGAAACGTCAAACGTCAGTGAATATAGCAGCGCATGTTGACGTAAACCGGGTCGCTCACTGGACCTTAAAAGTGCGCTAATTCGCAATATTTTCGTAGCATATGTATCAGTGGGATGATGTTGAATGATGAAACTAACGCACTGAGGTATCAAATGTAGGCAAAGATATAGTTATTACAACGAAATATGAGCCAAGATGCTAGACAAATGCGGACATTCCGGGTATACTGGTAGTGGTGTGTGTGCACAAACCGTGCGTACTAATGATGTTATGCCATTTTAGCACAAATAGTCTGTAAGATATTTATGTTTTAAATTACTAACACCTATTCCATCAAACAAGTTAGGAGAGTTGTTTTGAATAAAATATTTATGAAAATATATCGGCGGAATCGAAATCTCCAAAAACATAAAGACGCCTATGTCAAAAACTGTTATAGACGCGCACTGCCTAATAGACGCATACCCCCCTTTACAGAAGTGAAATCACCCATGAAAACTGATTTTCGGTAATGAACGTGAACTTTGAAAATGCTGGCACCACCTTATTGATATTGTCTAGATAACAATCTATTGTATAATTTTTCGTAATTTGAGCGACTTTCGTTTCATTCGCGAAATCGGACACGTTGTCATAATCACGTAAACCTTTCTAATACTGCAGACGAAGGGTTGAAATAACGTGATATTCACAACTGCGTAGCCACGAGGAAGGGTCAAAACAACGAAGCTCGCTCCGATGTCAGACTTGACGTCTTCGAGAATCAAATGCAAATGTCTCACACACTAGATGAGTTACATTTTACTAATTGTCCATTGATAGCTATTAAAGAGTACGTAATGTAATTATATAGGATTTTATCTAATGTGACCTTCACTACATGTTTGAAATTCGATTTGATGTGAACACACACACACACACACACACACACACACACACACACACACACACACACACACACACACACACACACACACACACACACACACACACACACACACACACGTTCAAGGAACATGAAAAGCACACAAGAATATTCGGGCAAAAGGCCCTCCTCCAAATGGAGCCGGTCTGGTACGCCTATGATGTTGATGGAAATGTGTAATTGTTATTTTGTCGGAAATGTGCTAATTGCTGGTTTACATTGTTTTATATGCTTACTTCAGGAGCCATTTCATTTTGGTCCTATGGAATTTGCATGTCTGAGCATAATAATATACCTATCACTACATCTGTTTTATTGTGACTAAACTTTTATTTTTGTGTAAAGTTGTGTTCCAAATAAATGATATGTATGTGTGTTTGTTATTGTGTATATATGTTAATACACTTGATTTATCTACAAAAAAGTGTTGATGTTGAATGTATTTTATATAATATATATAGGCCTTCTACAGACCATGTATAATATTACAATATTTTTTAATGTAATATATCTGTTGACATTTATTATTATTTATTAATCACGTTTGTGTGGAAAGAGCCCGATTTTATGCAAATTGAGGCAGACGTGTGAAGGGTTGATGACAATGTATTAATAAATACTGTAATATTTAGTCGTACACGTATATTTTTGTCATTTTATCCAGTTATTTTGTCATTATATCCAGTTATGCTACAGTCCAGAACATAAATATTAGGTTTGTTTGCATATAACCCAAACAGCACGAAACGTTCAGTAGAAATTATACAAAATATGGATTAAAGTTAAGTAGTGCTCGTTTAGATGCTACATTTGTGTTGCTGTGGGGGTCAAATTGCCTGTAAGCAGTATAACCCGCATGTCTGCTTGTGAGCCAAGTATTTAACAAAATACAGTGGTGGGGGCACATGTACGCCCAAATGTTTATGCCGTTTTAACTTTACTTTTAAATCCGTATTTGATGTATTACACTTATATGCGATTTTATGTTTCTTAGATATTTGTCGATTTTGTAAACACCCGTGAAAGGTGGAT
>CM034539.1:43784847-43823067 GCA_020002185.1 Paraescarpia echinospica
GGTCGACGTTATCGAAGTTGACGAGGCGACGGGTGACTTGTGGGTGGGAGCACACCCAGACGCCTACTTGGTATTGAAATACTTTACGCCACCTCACACCTCTATTTCGCCATCGCAGGTAAACACTGATTAAACACTGATATGGTGCATCGGTACGTGCGCCAGACTGCATCAAACGATTGTACAAAATAACAGTTTGGTGTCTCTGTATAAGCCCGTACATATGCGTTTAGTAGGGCGTCGCACTGTGAGTTCAATGGAACAACACAGGTGTTTCAGAGTGTTCCGTGTGTCGCGCAGTCACTATTATAACTATTATAGGTGTGTATATATATATGTATATATATATATATATATATATATATATATGTAAGTTGCAATAAACGTTAGTTATCTTCTTACAGTGTATTACATCCTGCGACATATGGAATGACATTGTGCCAAACATGCTATCATACTACATGATATTTTGCAAGGAAATTCGCGCTCACAGACCACACAGCAATAGAACGCCATATCATAGCCTAGAGGGAGCGAAAATAGTAGACAGTGAGGTGAATTGAAGAATCCAACATATAAAACGAGCCATCTATATAAGAAAGACCAAACGCAAATCAATTGAGACGAGTGCAACTACGATATCTCTCACGGATACGATGACGTGATTAGACGTCACATATACTGATGAAGTTTGCACGACAATCAGATGAAACCCTATACTATGTAATTATCGTCTTGAATATTCAAAAAATGAATAAATCAAATGATCTGTTCATGAAGAATGCTTACTAATCAAAAATAGCCATTGCTTATTTGAACAAACTAGTTTCAGCAGATGACATTTGGGGAACTAGTTTTACATTTGAGCAGATTGCATTATGCTATGTGGCAAATATCATATGGTATCAGGGAAATGTCATGATGGCTTCTGAGAACTACCATGATGGTAGGTTGCAACTGATAGCATGCCGTTGCCTACAAACACAACCCAAACTTTAACGACACACAGCGGCATCAAGTCAATCTTCAATATAAACAGGATGATCGAATTATAATGTGAATGCTAGTAAAACAACCAATGTACAAAGACTTTGAAAATGGGATATTAGAAGGAAATAACGTATGATTATATTTTACATAATGCAAAATGCAAAACAACATGTACTAGGGTGGACGTTTTGTCCTAATAACTTCCTATAGTGGTATAAGCTCGTGAATGCATAAGTGTATGTATCGTAATCACGACTAAGATCTTTTATTGCGTATTGTTTGTCTCACTATATACCCCATCATAATTTCCACGTGCAGAAAAATATACATGCGTGTGTGCGTGTGTATTTGTGAATGTGTGTGTGTGTGTGTATGAATGTGTATGTGCGTGTGTGTGTAAGTTTGTGTGTGTGTGTGTGCGTGCGTGTGTGTGTTTGCTATCTGATTACAAGTCCACAAGCTGTTCCTTGACGTAGGTGTTTCGACTGAAGATGTGCGACGGAGGCTCCACGGTGCAGTACGTTGAGGAGGTGTACTACAACGATGGACAACAAATCACTGGTGCAAGCATCGCAGTTCAATACGGCCGTCACATGCTGATTGGCTGCCCCTTCACCAACATGTTTCTTTGTCAAGTTCGCCAGTTCTGAACGCTAGTTCTACACACGAATATTGCAAAATTGGAGCATTGTAAGTGTATCTCCTATCAGAGGCGTAAGTCCAGTCGTTTATCTCTACGATCATTCGTTCCCTTGAACCATTGGCCTCCAACCTACCAATTGGTGATGGATTGTTAAACAGTTAGTTATTTCTAGTTATTTACTTTTCCAGTAAACTAATTGTTTAGTAAGCTACCTATGGCGCCAGGATTACACTAGTGCCGAATGGCCAAATACATGACGTAGATCAATTGTTTGTATGTAAGTTTAATATTAATTATAATTATTATTAGTTATGGTTGGATTAAATTGTTGTTAGGGTTAATGCTAGTCATAGCTAGGGTTAGCTGTGATTAGGGTTAGGCTTTCTTGGGGTTTGCTTCTCACTTAGTCGAAAATTATTATTGGCTGCATGTCTCGCTGTGGTGATATGAAATATTAAATGGTCATCGAGAAAGAGTTTACTATCAAAACACAGTAATGGTGAAAACAGCTGCCCGTGGATGTAAGCTAGTCCTTAACGGGTCATCATTGCTATTGATATATCCACCGTCTCGTTGTTTTCGCTTATTTTAGTGTTCTCGTTTCCAAATAAAGATGTGTATTGGTCTACTTTCACAATTGTTTGAATATTGTCCACCACCTAGAGCCTTCACGTTGACATAAAATATATGTATTCAGGTGCTACGATTTGAAATATGTTTCTTTTTACCTTCGCCGATATTCAAATACCCACCATTTGTAAAGATGGTGCCCGTCAAATTGTACTATCCCTATATCGTAATGATGGTGATGTTAAGCTGTAGGTTTTCAAGTGCGACACTTTCAAATGTGTTGCTGTTAACCTTCTCCGTGTTTCATGTCCGCGATTTTCACCACACCATGTAGCCGCCAGATATTCCCAAGTGTGGGACTATGAGCAGTCACTTCAAACGTTGTTTTGATAGTCTTTATAGTGATACTTGCTCCTTAAATACACACCAAGTATTTACAAACGGTTAACACATCCTGCTCGCATCAACACCCGGTGATTAGTGCATCGGAATGATTTCCCTATACCGATAGTCAGCACAAACCTCTTGCAGCCATGTTCGCGAGTTAAGCTGACACCTAGCAATTGGAAGCAATTGTTACATAATAAACCATAGGTGGCTGAAGAAAAAACCGTCTACCGATTAAATAGGGATGTACATCAAATGGAGAAAAAAAGGCAATAAAGCAGGCATGTTCTTGTATTAGGAAAGTGTAAATTATAATGCATGACAGGCGTATACTGTTTCATAGAAAACATAGATTTGACACTAGAGAGGTTTCCGGTAAAACGAAAACGTTTCTGTATGTTTTGTTTAGTATTTCGTTGTATAATCAATTACGATAATTTCCGGCGAAAACAGCACACAAAATATACAGTTTCAGTTATAAGTTAAAGCTCCGAACATATAGCAGTGTTTAATGTATAGGCTATAAGTATAACTTAACTCATACGCAGCCACAATACAGTTTCGTCATTAAGTTTGAAACTGAGCGAAATTCCTCATTAAACACAGTGGATGTATTGGCCTTAAAACCTATTATACCTGAATGATTTTCCACCAGCAGGGTGCTATCTCATTCCAAATTGTAACGATACAGAACAATTACAAGTCATATACCTGTAATGTTACGTTAATACTGTTGTTACACATCGATATTCTTTTCGATCTTCAAACGTAACTTGTCTATTTTAAGTAACGTCTTAATCACATCAATATCAAATTTACCATCAGATGCTAATATAGCTACATTTACGCATCGAAAAAAACATACGTATCTCGTTGCGACACTTTCGAAGAAGATATGATTTGCCTACAAAGGTCATGTAAAGAGAAAACCGTGTAGCTGGAACTGTGTTTTGATCGTCGATATGTCACGGATTGGACGTCAGAAAGGTGTTGTCATGCCGACTTGATGATCCACGGAGCAGCTTGTCTCCACACCAGGTCAAGGCATCTGCCGCTGCGATGACATACGAGGATCTCAGAATATTTGCCTTTATGGAGACTGTCAGCGTCTGTACACTGGAACGCTGCAAACGGTTATGTGTCTGTGACATATCATATATGGTCTAGGCCTAATATTTCAAAAAGCTCTAGAAATCACGCTGGGGTACCTAAAAATCACCCATACCAGGATTTATCTGTGACCTCTACTAGTCACAAAAACCCCGGGTGACATTTTTATTGTGAATTTTTGCTACGTAGTGAGCTATTTGTGAAAATGGTCGCATGGCTTTTTGAGGATTTTTCTACTAGTTATAGAGCTATTCTATAATAGTTTATGTCAGCATGTGTGGAAAAACGAGGTATATATGAACATACAATTTTAAATCAATACAATATATATAATTCAAGATGAAAGCACAAAATGTACCAAATTATATTGAAATTTTATATAGGTTTCGTGACCGACGGAGTAAATAGTTTAAAACAATTACTTACATACGTGACACATGAGAACTATTTTACATCAGAAACTTCCCAGTTAATTTCCAAATAAAACAACACTAGATTTTCTGACAAACGATGCGATATATAGCAATTACAAACAAAATAGTAACCTTCCCATTATTTTTCATAACCGCCGCCCAAGAACTTAATCCGCTTTATATGAACTAATTGCAAGGTTACATAGATAATTTTTGTATCAAAATGTCTCGAGTGGAATGGTGACATACATAGTTCTAGTAATGCACTCAACGATATCGTACACGAAGAAAAACACAACATATGTTAAGATATATTAACAATTTAATTTGGTTTCGTGAAGGGTGGAATTAGTTCAAATCACCATTTACCCATCTGGTGCATGACAATTATGTGTTATCTCCCAACAATCGCAATTCATTTTCAAATAAAGTAACACTAGATTTTCTGACAAACTATGTAATATTTTGCATACGAAAGACTAACCATATCCCCTTATTTTTCGTAACCACTGTCTTCATACATAATCGACTATATATCTACTATTTGCATAGCAAATTTTTTAGTTCACAATGTTTGCAAAGTTAGGGTACGAATTTGTAGTTAATACGAATACCAATATTGCAGACGTACTTGAAAGAAAAACGCAACATATGCTGTGATTGTGTTAACATTTTCATTGGTTTACAGTGTTCAAATCATTACTTACACAAGTGGCACATGACAATTGTTTTTATCTCGCAACCATCTCAGTTCATTTGCAAATAAAATACCATTAGTTTATCAGACAACGAATGTAATATATTGCATACGCATCCTCAACACTAAACCTACCCCCTTAGTTTTCATAACCACCGTACTCAAACACATTAGGCTATAATACTATTATTAGCAGAGCTACATCACTAGTGTTGGTATGGAAATGTTTGAAAGATAATATCCGTATTTGTAGTTAATGTAGGTGTAAATTTTGCAGACACCCTTCAACAAAAAGAACAAAATAGGCTCAAATATGTTAACATTTTAGTTTGGTTTAATGATCCAAGGTGTGCAATAGTTCAATGCGTTACATACACATGTGGCGCATGACAATTATTTATTATCTTACAATAATCCAGTTTATTTCCAAATAAAATACTAACACTAACACGTTACTTTTCAGTACCGCCTTCTTCAAACATAGTGGGTTGTATGAATACTAATCAGAGGGCTACATATATAATTATATTGATATCCAGCTGATATATATATATATATAGAGAGAACGTTACATATTTGTGGTAAGAATGCGAGTCAATGTTATATACATATTTGAAAGTAGAGAACACGTATTGCCACGTATTATAATAATTCAAATGATTACTTACACTCATAGCACTCGTGACGATTGTTTTTATTTCAAAATAAAATAACGCTAGATTGTCCGACAAACAAGATAAATATTGCCTGTAAAACCAAAACACTAATACTACACCTTATTTTTCACACCATAGAGCGAGCCAAATTCTCTAGTTGTACTATTTGGTTTCAGAAAGATACGCTTCACGTATATGATTATCGAATATAACTATGCGCATGTTTCTGGACTGTTTTCCAGTTTTTTCTTTTCCCAGCCTACGCACCTACGTGTCACATATACTTATTGCTTGATGTAACGATATGTTCCTTAGAGGTGTGAGTGACGATGATATCATGGACAACAGGAAACCGTCGTTGTGACAGAGTAGTTTTTCTTGTCGAAAGATCTTGACTAAGTTGTGTTGCAATTTTTTTTAAAGGAGTAAAAAGCACCAAAGAATATTTGCTTAAGATAAACATTCAAGCCCTGCTTAACAAATTGCATCAGCATGTGATACTTCCATTGTCCTTTCATGAGTTGATTTGAGTAGATGAACATCTGGACCATGGAACAATTTTGAAGCGTTTCCAGGCGTGACACCTCACACTTTCTAAATAATGCGCTTGGTTTCACCATAACTAGCCCCTCAGCAATTGAGTCAGATTAACTTGGCTACATGTAAGATCAACCTCTTATAAATTGTGTGGCAAATAGATGCTGAACATATATATTTTGTGCGATTGTAAAGTGCACAGTGCCTTGTTAGTTGAAGTGTGAATAACTTGACACCTCAGTTACAAATAAAAGTGCCATTTTACATGGATGTAAGTAATGATTTTAAATATTGTTCACCTGCCATCACAAAATCCAACTATAATGTTAGTACATGTTGGCATGGTGTGTGCTTTCCTCTTAAGTCCGTTTATAATATTGACTACAACTACGAAACTGTAAGAGGATGGCGATCAACGCACTAGTTGAGCAGATGTGTGAAGAATAGGGCGTGGGATTCATATATTTATGGGGGTACTTTGTTGGGAGAGAAGATATGTATATGGGAGATGGCCTCCATCTAAGTGGAAAGGGGGCAGCAGTATTCTCAGAGAATCTGATGAGATATGTTGAGAGTGGGACAGGTTGCATCTATTTAAACTAAATTCGCAGGGGGGACTCGCAGAGAAGCCTGAAACTGGAGGCATCGATAAAGATAGCAAAAATAATTCAGCAAAGAACAGTCTGGAAAACTGTTCTGAAGCTAGATATAAATGTGTTTGTTTAAATGCAAGGAGTATAGTAAACAAAAGAAATGAACTAAACATTATGGTAGAAGATATTGACCCTCACATAATAGGTATAATCGAATCATAGGCAACCACCGATGTATCAGATGCCGAATTGGGACTAACAGGATATGTAATGTTTAGGAAAGATAGAATAGGAAGAAGGGGAGGTGGAGTTATTTTATATATTAAAGAATCTATCCAGGCTCATGAAATAAAATTAGACAGAGAACCAGATTGCGAAGAATCTCTTTGGTGTAACATAGTTAGGAAATCAACGTTAACGGTTGGATTAGTTTATCGAAGTCCAAACATAAGCATAGAAGATAATAAAAAAATAAAAAACGCTATAAGGGAAGTGAGCAAACGGGATTGTGTTATTATGGGGGACTTCAACCATGGGCATATAAAATGGAAAACTCTACAGAGTATGGGTAGTGAGGACCACAAGTTTTTAGTTTTACTACAAGATAGTTTCCTTTCTCAACATTTGCTAGAACCAACCAGGGGAGAGAATGTGTTAGACATAGTTTTGTCCTCACAGAATGATTTAGTTGACAATGTCAGTATATGTGAGCCATTAGGAATAGTGATCACAACCAGATACATTTTATCATCAAAGTAAAATCAGAAAGGAATAGTAAAAAGCAGTACAGGATAAATTTCCACAAAGGAAAATATAAGGACATAAGGAAATATTTAGCAAAGATAGACTGGAATAACACACTGACGAATAAGACAGCAACAGAATGCTGGAATATCTTAACGAGTGAAATTGAATGTATCATCGTCAAATTTGTTCCCTTAAAAAAACACGGGAAACGGTCCAAAAAGAAACACTTATCGAAAGAAGCCATTAGAAAAATTAAGTATAAACAAATGATGTGGAAGTCATATAGACGTACTGGAAATGACGAAGATTACAATATTGATAAAGAAGCACTAAACCAAGCTACAGCTGAAATTAGAAATTCAAAGAGAAACTATGAACATAAATTAGCTAGTAATATAAAACATGACAGCAAGAGTTTTTATGCGTGTGTTCGAAGCAAACAGAAAGTTCAGGATAAGGTCGGTCCTCTAGTAGATAGCGCTGGAAATATAATATCAGAAGGATTCTTAGTGGCAGAAGACCTGAATGAATACTTTAGTTCAGTGTTTACCAGAGAAGACACTAGTTCACTGCTAGTACCAAAGGCAAAGTTCAAGGGGGCAGAATCAGACTATTTAAGACAGTTAATTGTAACCCCAGAAATGGTAGCTAAGAAAATTAGGGCTATGAAGGATAATAGATCACCTGGAGTGGATGGTATTCCACCCAAACTACTAGTGGAAATTGTAGAACAAATTAGCATACCGCTTGCAACAGTTTTCAACTTGTCATTAGAAGAGGGAGTGGTTCCTTTAGAATGGAAAGAAGCAAACACTATACCGTTATTTAAAAAAGGTTCGAGAAACAAGTCAAATAATTATAGACCAGTTAGTTTAACATCGGTGATTTGTAAATTATTAGAAAGACTAATTAAAGATCACATGGTGGATTTTCTTGTTAAACATAACTTGATAAACCCATCTCAACATGGGTTTCTAAAAGCGAGGTCATACTTAACAAATATGTTATGTTTTTGGGAAGATATCACTAAGTGAGTAGATGGATCACCAGTAGATATCATCTACCTATATTTTCAAAAAGCTTTCGACAAACTGCCACATCAGAGATTACTGCTTAAATTAAAGGCCCATGGCATAGGAAATGGTATAATTAACTGGATAGAAAAATGGCTGATTGACAGAAGACAACAGGTAGTTGTTGATGGGGAGGCTTCAAACTGGAAATCAGTTTTGAGTGGGGTTCCACAGGGATCAATACTGGGACCTATATTATTCTTAGTATATATAAACGATTTGGACGATGATATAGCTAGCAAGGTGTTGAAATTTGCAGATGATACAAAAGTGTTTAGAAGGATTAAAAGTGATGGAGATAGACAGCATTTATAAGATGATCTTGACAGGTTGATCAAATGGTCTGAAAAGTGGCAAATGTAGTTCAATTTTGGGAAATGTAAATGCCTTCACACAGGACATGGGAACGAATATGTAGAATATACAATGGGGGAACTGTACTAAATACTACTGTAGTAGAAAAAGACTTAGGGCTGACAATTAGTGCTGACATGAAGGTTTCAGAGCAGTGTGGAATTTCAGCGTCAAAAGGAAATAAAATCCTTGGATTGATTAGGCAAAATATAGCATATAAAGAAAAAGAACTAGTAATACCGCTGTACAAAACAATAGTTAGGCCTCATTTAGAATATTGCATACAAGCGTGGAGGCCATACCGCAAGAAGGACATATATATGCTAGAAAGAGTACAGAGGAGAGCGACTAAAATGATACCAAAACTGAGGGATCTTAGTTATGAAAAACGCCTAAAAGAATGTGGTTTAACAACAATAGAGTCCATGAGATTGAGAGGAGACCAGATAGAAATGTTTAAAATATTGAATGGTTATGAAAATATTGATAGAAATATGTTTTTTAGTTAAGAAAGATAGAAAGACCAGAGTACATGAAGTTACATTAGTAAAGGAGCAGTGTAGATTAGACGTAAGAAAGTTCTCATTTTCACAAAGGACTGTGAATGAATGGAATAGATTATCTGATGATTGTGTGGGTGCTAGTAGTGTAAATATGTTTAAAAATGAAATCGACATATACCTCAGAAGGGCTGGATATATGTAGATAAAAGGGTTGGACTCTCGATATGCCAATGGGCTTCCTCGCACACGTGCCATCTAGAGTTAATTCTCTGGATGGCAATCTTGTTAAATCTTGTTAAATCTTGTTAAATCTTGTTAAATCTTGTTAAACTTAATATTCTAAAACTATTTGATAAACGTTTTGATAACAAAGTTAGCTATGTAGTCCTCTAATTAGTAGATCTATAATTATAGCTGAACGTGTTCGATTTTTGGCGGTTATGTAAAATAAGCGGGTAGAGTTATGAGATATTTCCTTGTTTGTCAGACAATGTAACATTATTTTATTTGGAAATGAAGAGGGATTATTTTAAGATAAAAACAATTGGCATGTGCCACGAATGTAAATAATGATATGAAATATTGTTCACCAATATTGTTTACCTTCTTTCACGAAACCAAAGTAACATTTCTTATCAGGGGGCATAATATCTGCTTTACTTTCAGTTATGTATATAATATTGATATGCATACTTACTACAAATATGTAACGTACTACATCTAACATAACGATAAAAAATTTGCCTACGCAGCCCTGTAATTCGTAGATATATAACCGATTGTGTTTTAGGAAGGCGGTTATGAAAAGTAAGGGGGTAATGTTAGTCTTTTGGTTATGTATGCAAGGTATTTGTTTTTTGACAAAGTAATGTTTTTAAATTTGGAAATGAACTGGAATTGTTGTGAGATAAACACAATGATAGGCATGTGCCATGTGTGTAAGTAACGCAATGAACTATTGTACAACTTCGGTCACTAAACCAAACTAAAATGTTAACATATCTGAGACTATGTTGAACTTTTCGTTCAAGTAGGTATGTAATATTGATATCTACATTAACTACAAATACGTATATTATATATCCAAACATACTGACACCAACACTTGGTAGGTCGCGCTGCAATATATAGCCTATTGTGTTTGAATACGGTAGTTATACAAACTAAGCGGGTAGATTTAGTGTTTTGGCTTTGCAACGTATTTTATAAAAATGAACTGGGATTGTTGCGAGATAAAACAATTTTCATCTTCCAAGTATGTAAGTAATGATTTGATACCCCAGTCCTGTATATAAACCTCAACCACACCCATACCAAGCGCGCCACTGCGATCCACCCGAGCAAGACATCTGACATCCGATGTACTGGATCAGGATCAACGGCGGCCACAGAACGCAACGCAGCTAACGAACGTAAAGAGCGAGCCACGTAAGATACCACTTATTACCCGTTCGCTCTTTACCACATTGGTACTGGAGTTCATAACCATTAAGAATGCAGAACATGGCTCGTATATGCAATACTATATAATCAAGATACTCCCAATAACCATACAACAAAATCAGTACAACATCGACGTGGCTGTGGTACCGATAACAGATGATTTTATTTTTGGGCTTGATTCTCTATTAAAGCATAACTGTATTGTGGATATTGATAACAGCACTGTAATAATGGACGGCACCACTGTTCATGCCCTGATGAAGAAGGGGCCAACAGTGAAGTACAATATAAGTAGAATTCAAGTAGCTCAACGCTCTGTAATTCTGCCAAAACATAGAGGTAATGTGATGGTAGAGTGCACTAACCCTTCTTGCAATGTCTACGTTACTTAACCGGAAATGACGGACGAATTAATAATCCCATCTTGTATCATTAATGGGGGAATTGGACCCGTTATTATGGAGATTATAAACGATTCAAACAAACCAGGCACATTGCAGAGAGGGAAAATACTATTTCAGACTGTGGAAATGGATGCTGTATTAGATACTAGCTCAGAGCCCTGTCGAGAAAACGTACAGGTCAGTCGTCCTGAAATGATGGGGAATACTAGTGGTGATAATGGGCCTTCGTGGGAAGAGGTAAACAGGATTAATGAAACACCATCGCCTATAGCAGTATCCCTTATTCCAGATGATAGCCTAGACGAGACACAAGTCTCCACTATGCTTAAGGAGGTGGAATCACAAATACCGCCACACTTAGAGGACATGTTTACCAAAGCAAAGAAGAACATTTCTATTAGGGAACAAGTCGCATTGGGGCTATTATTAGCTAAATATGGTAGCGTATTCTCCAAGGACAGTAACGATTTAGGAAAATTCACTCTTATTCGCCATCGCATAAGCACTTATATTAATGAGGACCCGGTCAGAGAACGACTAAGACGCACTCCACTAAAATTCCAGAATGAGGAGGAGAAGACACTGACTAACATGCTTGATGCCCAAGTAATAAAGCCATCTTCATCAGAGTGGGCATCTGCATTCGTGTTAATAAGGAAAAAAGATGGGGAAGTAAGATATACAGTAGATTATGAACAACTAAATGTGAAAACTGTTAAAGATGCTTTTCTGTTGCCCTTGGTCGAAGAGTGTATTGATACTTTGACAGGTACTCTGTGGTTCCACACATTAGACATGGTCAGCGGCTATTAACAACAAATGGTAGATGAATGCGACAGTCATAAGACGGCGTCCCTAACCAAATGTGGCCTCTTCGAACATGTCAGAATGGCCCAGGGTTTATGTAATGCACCTGCCACGTTCAAAAGGGTTACGCATCTTGTCCTACGCGGTCTCGCATGGAACAAAGTACTAGTACAGTACTGGGGAGGAGCTTTGAGGAGTCCCTCGGAAACCTGGAAGTCGTTATCCAGAGATTTGAGGTACACAACTTAAAAGTAAAACAAAAAAAATGCTCTTTGTTTAGCACGGAGGTTCGCTTCCTTGGAGGTAAAGTGTCCCGAGAGGGTGTTTCCGTCACAAAAGATCATATCCAGTGTGTACTAAATTGGTGACGACCATTGAATGTTTTGCAAGTGAGCACGTTCACAGGATTTGTCAACTATCATAGGGAATTTATTCAGGGATTATCTGAAAAAATGAAAAACCACCCTATGCATTGACCAAACCAAAAGAACCATTTGAATGGACTGAGTCGTAATGACAACCACGCCAGTGCTGGCTTTCCCCAACAACGTAGATCCATTTATCCTTGATACAGATGCCTATGACGTGGCAATTGGCGCCGCCCTGTATCAGGTACAGAATGGAATAATACGTCCAATTTCCTTTGCGTCATACACCTTGACGCAAATACAACAACGGTACTGCACCACCCGTAAGGAATTGCTAGCTATAGTAATGTTCACACGCCATTACAAACACTACCTGCTTGGCCGTGAGTTTACTATAAGGACAGATCATGGGTCACTCACGTGGTTATTCCGCTTCAAACACCCTGCAGACCAGCTTGGTAGGATGCTGGAGGAATTGTATCAGTACTCCATGACTATCCAACGCAGACCTGGGGTTAGACATTCCAAAGCCGATGCATTATCAAGAATACCAGAGGAACATGAAATATGCAGTTGTTATGAAGCTGGCCATGAACTAAGAACGCAACGCAGCTACCGAACGTAAAGTGCGAGCCACGTAAGTTACCACTTATTGCCCGTTCGCTCTTTACCACAGTTATTTTATTTGGAAACGAACTGGAATTGTTGTTAGATAAAACATGATTGGCATGCACCAGATATGTAAATAATGATTTGAACTAATGCCCACCCTTCCCGAAGCCAAAACTAAATTGTTAATACATCTTAGCATATTTTGTGTTTTTCTTTCAACTTCGTCTAAAATATTCATGCTCGCATTTACTACAAATAAAATATCACCATTGGAAACATCTTGATTCCAAAATTAGCTATGTACCTTTATATAATTAGTACATATATTGCGGATTATGTTCTTGGGCGGCGGTTATACAAAATAAAGGGACAGGGTTTCTAGTTTGGTTGTGTATGCAATATATTACATCGTTGTCATAAATTCTAGTGTTGTTTTATTTGGAAATGAATTGGGAAGTTTTAAAAATAAATATAGTTGCCATGTGCCACGTATGTAAGTAATTGTTTTGAACAATTGTACACCTTCGGTCACGAAACTAAATGTACTGCTTTCATTTAAATTTTATATATTGTATTGATTAAACAAATTCCGCACATACGTGACTTGTTTTTCCACACATGCTGACACAGAATGTTATCGTATAGCCCAATAATTATTATATATATAGCCGATTATATACATGTTGAAAATCCTTCAAAAAGCTCTGCCTAAATTTTCACAAAATAGCTCATTATGCAATAAAAAGTCACATCATAATAGAAAGTGTCACCCGAGCTGGTTATTACCGGTAAAGGTATTATATATATCCTGGCATTGATGACAGCTTGTAACATTTAGGTACATCTGGTGTATTTTTTTAAGATTTTGGGCCTAGACTACTTGCAGCGGTGCAGAGGTCGCCACTGTCTCCGGACTTCAGGGACCCAGTTACCCGGCGCTTGCTGATCCGTATCACGGTGAACGGCCATGTTGCTTTTCTGGAAGTGGCCGAATTATCGCGACTGGTTCCGAGGACGGGTGTATTCAAGTGTGGGATTTCAAAGGTGCACAGGTGGGGCGACAGTGTGATTTTATGTTTTACTTAAAAGAAACATGAGTTGTAAATAATACTCGACTTGTTTTAGTTGTTGTTATCACAATGTCGACGGTTATGCCAAAGGATTGGCATAAGCAATCACACGCGCGCTCACTCACACGCGCGCTCACTCACACGCACGCACACGCACGCACACAGTTCATATGTTTACCTATCATTGAGTGCGTTTCTATCTGGATTATTGTTATTTAATTATATATATTTCCAACAAAACCGCTACGCCGGAATAACAGGTTTGGCGCTCTCGCCAACAGATGACGGCGTTCTCGCCAGCTGCTCAAAGGACGGCACTGTAAAGTTTAGAGACGTCACTTCCGGTTTCCGTCTCACCGCGTCCGTACCGATAGGTGGCAAGACAACATGCTGCGACTATTCACCAGATGGCGCTATGCTAGCAGTATCAGTTTTCCCGCAGAACGGGCTGGTCATTGTAGCAGCGACGTCGGAGCATCGTGTACAGCCATCTGCTGCGGGCGCGTCTGCCTTGTGCTGCGGTTACTCCCCGACAGGCCACCAGGTGGCGATATGCGGAAGTAATTCAACCGTGACGATCTACAACGCCCCGTCCGGCGTGGCTGCGTACAATCTAAATGGTCATATGGCTGTGTTGCGTCCAGTTCACGTCAGATGGCGGCAATCTACTGTCGTGTTCACCAATAGGTGAGGGGTATTATGGTTTGATGTCTCGATGATGTAAAACACCACCATTCAACATTTTTCAACTCTAACACATAATATCAATACCATGCATGAAAACAATTAAAAACATTAAGAATCAAATATATACTATTTGATTAATAATAATGATAGCCAAATAAACATTCAATTACTGGTATACCCAAAATTACCGTCTTGTTTGACCTCACGGTGCGCAACACGGGCAGTGCATGCGTTGTGCGCGTCAACCACACGTCACCTAATGCCGTTACTAAACGTTATATGTAGACCTAGCTAGTTAATCTGAATTTGAATGATAGCGCTATGTATAGCAACTGGTCACTGTAGGTCGTTGAAAACACAGGCACAATAATTTGATGAGTTTCGGCGGTCACTTGCATCGATTGTCGTCAGTGTCCATATGTCCGGTCGCCGGCGACATCTTTTTGACGTCATCACTCGACTGCAGTCTCAAAGTGTGGAACATGGCGGCCGTCGCTTCCTGTAGGGTGCCGCCTATCGGCGGCTGCACTACACAATCGTGGAGGTAAATCATATTTCAAAACGGGGGAAAATTGCAAAATATTGTGTTGTTCAAATGTTTCGATCAGTATGTTTTTATCTGTTCAATAATCACCATAACGGGTGGTAGTATTGTTAGTATGTTTACACGAGCGATTAAATATCAACCTAGATTACACTCTCCCACGTAAGAACAAAGTAAGGGCAGCAATTATCACAATTCGTTCCCATGAAAAATTAATTTCTACTATCACCAATTACGACATTGCAGGAAGCAGATAGTAAACATTTTCGATAAATGGAACATAACGCCACAGTGGCGCCCTCTAGATAATAGCTAACCACCATATTTGTTACATAAAAGTAATTATAGATAAGTACATTCGGGTCCTTGAAATACATTGCAACTTTACATAATCTCTGTCAATCTTTGTCTTACAAATTTCGTGCAAAGAAAAATGTTCCACCCAATAAAACGAAGGTCAACCATTTTGCAAGCTTCACGGACTTTCTTGCTATGCAATAGTTTATGTAATGGATAGGTCATATTATGAAATAATGTTCACAGTTGCTTCTCGTCGCTCCCGGTAGGTGTCACCATGTGGGAAATATCTGGTAACATGCCAAGGCTGGAGCTGCAACTGTCGAGTGGAACATGCGCAGACCAAACAAGTCATTTGTACGACTTCCGGCCATGGCGGCTGTATACACCAGGCCGCCTTCACTGGACAGGGCGACTCTCTAGCCACACTGGACAGCGGTCACTCCGGCACTTATGACGTAAGTGTTCTGGGTTGATCTTATTGTTACACAGGACATATATAAGTTTTAATACTATTTTTATGCTTTACATATTTTTATTATTTTAAAGGTTACGTTTTTATACTATTTTCATGCGTTATGTTTTTATACTGGTTTTATGCGTTGCTAGAGGTAAGGCGAGAGTTTATCCAGATAACATGAAGAGGGTAAGCAAGTAAGAGGTAATCGCACAGCGAATCGATGAGAAGTCGTTGCATTCAAATGCATCTCAATATTACTTATGTTCTTATATATTTCAGTAAGAAAATGAAAAGGTACACAAACGTGCACCGACACATAGATCGCACGCCAGCCCACACACCCTTAAAATCACCAAAAACGTCCAATTGCACCCCGTTGAGGCTCACCCAATACCTTCACCTGCACTTCGCTTGGGGCTAGTGACGAGGTTGTAACGGGGAGCCGGTGAAAAGGCAAAATACATCCAATTAACCCCCAATTGATGCTCGTTCAAGCGAAACGGGGGAGAAAGCTCCGGCCACCATCCAGGATCCGCGCATGGCATTTCTGGGGTGCAGGTGCATTGACATTTGGTTTAGAGAGTGAAGCTATTTCCGGGCGCAAGTGAAGGTGTCGTCATTGGATCGAGGAATAGTGAAGAATATGTCCGTAAGAGCGCCGAATGTCATTGGCTGCAATCCCCGCTACGAACCAAACCCGCTACGTCATCGTTTGTAGGTTGTCAGAGTAAGCAGTGACGTCACAGTAAACATTAAGAAAATAGTGTAAAATGTGCATGTGTTTATATTTGATAAACGTTGTTGCGAGGAATAACTCGGATGCATAAATCTCTGCATCTTCCATTGTGTGTTACTTTTGGTTGCGACTCGATCATATTTATTTTATTACAATCTCTCTTCTTAACCGCCAAGTACTACATATATTGTTTAGATATAAATGCAATGTTGTTTTACCACCCCAAAGTAGCAATGATACACAACAATCTGTAAGTTAGTACT
Source organism: Paraescarpia echinospica (assembly GCA_020002185.1). Lineage (NCBI taxonomy): Eukaryota > Metazoa > Annelida > Polychaeta > Sabellida > Siboglinidae > Paraescarpia > Paraescarpia echinospica. Next base: position 43,801,812 of record CM034539.1, read on the forward strand.
ACACATAATTTGGGTATTTACTGGTGAGCAATATTTAATGCCTTTAATTCGACTTGTCGATTCGACTAGTTTCAACCAAAGTCCTGCAACATCTAAAACATCGACCAGACAAGTTATCAGGTATAAAAAGGTGTCATTACGTGCTTATGCTCTTCCATTGAATGAAAATCCGTCAGTCAAGTCAATGTAGTACCAATGTATATAGTTAACTGTGGAACAATGTAAGTCTAATTTCATCCAAACCCAGAGGTCAACCCACCTCTCTCTGTATTTAATCAAACGTGCAAAGCCTTCGTGTAAGTTGTGGCAAGCGAGAGGTAATTTGTCGTTTCTTATTGACGTCTCTCTTAGACGTAATCAAGCTATACGGCAGCGGCCACTCACAGAGAGAGCGTGAAACTGTACATGACTGTTTTGGTTGCATTATTAATGTTTAACAGGATTTCCAGTGATGCATTCCCCCAGTCCCACACATGTATGTTATCTGGGTTTGACATTACATCTTCCTGTTCTTCCACGTTACACATTGGAGTGAGGATCAGCTACTGAATTGTTTACAGCTCTTTCCGTTCGTCCTTCCACTGCTGCTGCTGTGTGTGTGTGTGTGTGTGTGTGTGTGTGTGTGTGTGTGTGCGTGCGCGCACGCGTGTGTGTGTGCCTGCTCGTGTGGGTATGTGTCACTGATTGGCGAGGTCTCCGTAACTAGATGGCTCAAGCCTAGTAGGGTTCAGTATTAATCATGTCAACGCTTGTGAATGAGGGCAGCAACCGTGAACAACGCAGCAAGGAACAATGGAAATTTCGTGAATTTTATTCCATATGTAATTAACAAAGAACACTTTTATAGTAACGATAAAAACAACATGTACTCTCTTACTCTACCCTATCTAGGCTCTCATCTATTGCTATCAAAACCGGAGTTATCCCCAGCTAAATCCTGATACTCGAGACAAAAAATAGAACGGTTCGTTTAAAGAACTAAGTACTATTAGCACTCTCAAGGGAACTTCAAATGGCAATGCATTACAAGTTCAGGTTTGCTCGGACTCAGGTAAGTAACATCGAGGAATCCATACCATCTCAAGTGTAGGGAAAACAGTTTTTTTACTGTAATCACACACGAATACTGTCACACGCGTTCGTCCGGTCCCGCTGACCCGGATCGGTCGACCCGCTACGTGGAGTCGCTCCCGTCTTCCGACAATATTCGGTATGCGACGCTCGTCCTCGATACTATCGCCTGACACGTCTCTTCGCCACATGCTCGCTCTGACCGCCTCTGCACCACACGGTCCGCTTCCGCCCGCACGCTGGAACCGCTGTTACACCGCCGCTGCACGCCCTCTCCCGGTGCTGTTGACCCGTGGATTCGCTGCCGCACTCGGTTCGCTGCCGCAAGCACTCGAACCGCTGTCACACCGTTTTAAAATGGGAACATAACCTTGTTAATGCTTCCCATACAACTTTGCACGTTTATTCTGCCTAACTCTAGAGAGCAGGGTGGCAAAAACCATTACAGCTCTGTTTCTAACGATCTCTCCTAGATGCGACAGCGAGACAGCAGCGAGGCGAAGTTAAAGAGCTGTCTGTACTCCCCGGACGTACGTCACCACGTCACGGCTTCCTTCGCCGGTCTCACACACGTGTGGAACGTCGAGGACACGTACAGGTAAGTCACCAAACTACTGGTGTCCTCGTCACAAGTAGCTATGGAAAACGGCTGGTGGCAATCCACTGCGCAACTTCCAGTCTACTTATGTCGTCATGATCACCATTGCAACAGAAACGTCATGACAATTTTCCTACATTTTAGTTTGTTTTTCTTTTTTGCACCGTAATAATGATAATAATAATCCAAAATAAAATTTAGTTCGGAAGTGCTTAAAACAATACATTAATATACTAACTAATCAATATAATAATACAAATAAAGTAAATAAGAATACCCAAGACTATATCACATGTATGAGTTAGTGTAAGGTATAAAGTACCACTCATAGTTAAATAATTAAATAAATTTACGGCAGATCTGACACTGAGCCCGTCTCACGTAGGACTATTATTATGATAGATTATAACATAACGATGTCGAGCAGCGATATTTATAAGGAGGCGGTCTGTTCCTAGTTTTCATTTATTAATTAATATAATGTTCTTAAGACTATAATAACTATGATGAAAGTATGTTGTTTGCCAAATTGTTTTAGTAAGCCCTAGCAACGTTCACAGTTTGGAAGATAAGCCCCCGAAACATGTGCAAATGGATAAAAAAAAACATCCACTTTCAAAACAAGTTTTTTTAGCGATAATACCGAGGCGGGCTGAGTTAACCGCAATTCCCTTTGATGTTCAGTAACATCCCATTTTCCAAGATCAACACGGCCGACTTCCGGTTATAAATTGTTATGCTAACTAATTCAAGATAGAGGAATACAATTAACGTACTTGTGAGAATATCTGACTTGTTCAATGTCTTTCCGCCATAGTTTGCATCACGTGACCTTCTCGCTGGCCGGAAGTTACCTGCCAACCGTTGCCTTAAAGATGACCCTCCGCGTGTGGGACGTGCCACTCTCCAAAGTACGTGTACTATAGTTCCATCAACAAGTTGGGCTTCCTCGGGGAAAACGAACTAGTAGCGGGACAGGCGACAGGGAATATACAATACCTGCAATTCAACCAATAAAGTTGTGGTTTCTTGAGGGAATTGAAACATTTCGAGTTCTGGCTAGGTTTGGGATTTACCGAACATCTCACATATTGCCTAAGACACAGCAAAATGTCTACATGGTGTTGCAAAGACGTAAATATTTTACAATTGTAGAGTAGTACAGGCCAGATTCTGTCTCGAGAGACAATGCTTGTTGCAGCTGCATCAGGTAGGTTGACTTGGACTTCTGGCATGACGTCTCGCACGCTTGATTTCCTGGTGTATCTGGTATGCTTCGACGTTATTTGCTGAACCACCAGGGTGGCAGGCTCCCAGTTGACTCTGTCCTCAGCAAACATCTGCCGGCGTAGAGGGTCGATGCGGCAGTCTTTTAGATCTCTTTTGACCACATCTTTGAATCTTAATTTCGGTCTGCCTACTGGACGTTTGCCCTCAGTCAACTCCCCATAAAGGATGTTTTGGGAGGCGGCCAGTAGGCATACGATGTACCTGTCCAAGCCATCGTAGGTGTCTGTGTTTGAGGATGTTGCTTAGTGGTGTTGACTTGCAGCGGTGCAGGATCTCAACATTAGTAATTTTATCCGGCCATTTACGCCAAGGATTGTTCGCAGGTAACGAAGATGAAAACTGTTGATTTTCCATTCTTGTTTGCGGTACGTTGTCCATGTCTCTGAACCATACAATAAAATGCTTACAACACAAGCATGGTACATTTTCAACTTGGTGTGCAATGTTAGGCTTCAGTTGGACCAGACAAGATTCGTGAGACTTCCAAAGGATGTTGCTGCTTTGTGTTCAATTCTCTGTCAAGTGTAACGTTTCTAGACATTACTGAGCCTAAGTAGGAAAAATTATCCACAGTTTCGATGGGTTCACCATTAACAGTGATTTTGGCTTCTTGATTGATTCCCATGGCTCATGATGATAATCTTTTTGACGTTGATTTTGAGGTCAAAAGCTGTGCAAGTATTTGCGAAGCTGTTCAAGATTAGTTGTAACTGTTCCTCGGAATGGGAGCAGAAGGCAGCATTATCAGCACAGATGGTCTCGCACACGTGAAGTGCTGTTGTTTTTGTCTTGGCCTTCAAGCGTGACGTTGAGTAGATGCTTGCGTCAAGCCTGATCCTCAAACCCACTACAGGATGAACAATGTTGGCATTTTGCATAGCTTCGTTGAGTAGAACGGAGAAAAAATATTCCCCAAAAGCGTCGGGGCCAGAACATAACCCTGTTTACACCATTTTGAAGGGTTGAGCTCATATATAGATCCATCAACCTGAACTGTACCTTCCATGATGTTGTGGAAGGCTTGGAAAAGACTCAGTAATACTGTTAGACTCCAAACTTTCTTCAGGACCGTGAAGAGAGCTTCTCTGTTCACATAATCAAAAGCGTTTGTGAGATCCACAAAAGCTACATGTAGTGACATGTGTTGTCCCCTTGCTTTCTCTTGTAGTTGTCGTATACAGAAGATCATATCAACAGTTCCTCTGCCATAGCTGAAACCGCACTGTGAATCGAGGTACACCCGTTATGCCAAAGTTTGTAGACGTGTCAGGATGATACGTGCAAATATTTTCCCTACAACACTGAGCAGAGGTATTCCTCTGTAGTTATTGCAGTCGCCTCTGTCACCCTTGTTTTAGGACAGTGTGATTATATTTGAATCCCTCATATCTTGTGGAATTGAGTGTTCCCGCCAGCACTTCAGGAGAAGGCTGTAGAGTGGTGGTAACAATGCCTGACAGCCAGCCTTAATCAGCTCTGCAGGTATTGCACCTCGAACGGAGGCTTTAGTATTTAACAGTCTGGCAAAAACTGCATCCGTCTCTGTGATACAGTTAGTCTTCAAGTTCTTCCATAATCTCCACAGAAAGGACTTTGTCAATTGTAGACACAGAAAACGATCTTTTCGTGCCACAAATGTCCGCGAAGTGTCCAATCCAGCGATTCATTTGGTCATTTCTTTTTGTTAATGTGACAAAATCTTACGACTTGAGAGGTGCAATTTTCCTTATTGTGGGACCTGTAGCAATGTTTATGCCTGCATACATATTTTTTGGTTCGCAATGTTTGCCGCTGTCTCGATATCATCACTTAGGCCAATGTAGTATTCGTTAAGCGCTTGCCTGGCTTTTCTTTGAGCAAGATTTCGGGAAGCCCTATAGCAAGCATTGGTGGTCTCATTTGTTCTGCTTTTGAAATCCAGGAGTGCTTTCCGTTTTGTATCAATTACCGGTTCCATAGTGCCAAGACCAGTCTGGGTTATGACAATAGCTTATGTCCAAGGCTGATTTGTGAATTGTTTGTTTGAGAAGCCGCCAATAATCATTTGCATTCCCGGTTTCACCTAGTTCATCTAGTTAGTTTCTGCAGGTTGCGTTGTAATCCGTTGTCATTTGAGGGATACAAGTTTTGTTTATATAAATTCTTGATTGAACGTGTCTGTTTCCACTGTGGAAATACATCGGCGACAGTATCGAAATTGAGATGACAAGATCCGTCGCAATCTGCACTGTGGTATGATCTAGTTTTGGTGACATCGTTTAGGTTGCATCGTCGAACAAGAACAAGGTCTAGATGATGTCATGTCTTGGATCTGGAGTGCATCCACGATACCTTGTGATGAGCTTTGCATTGTGTGAGGCGTTAGCGACACATAGTTGGAATTGAGCACTAAGCTCTAGGAGTTGTCCATTGTCATTTATTTTCCAATGCGAAAAGCACATATAGCATCAGGCCAGGATTCGTTGTCATTCCCAACTCGAGCATCCCCAAGTAGGATTAGGTTGTCCGAAGTAGGCACAGATTCAACTACTTGTGCGAGTGCTGCATAGAAGATATCTTTGACGTCTGACTGTACTATCAAAGTGGGTGCATAGGCAGAGATAATTGTAGCATGACCTTTCTCCAGAGAGAGGTGAGCTGTCGTAATACGATCAGAGCTTGCGTGTGTACCCTCCTACTTGCTGCACAAGGTATTCTTAACAGCACGTCCAACTCCATGTTAACGGTTGGGGCCAGCTGGTTTGCCTAACCAGAATATTGTTAATTCAGACTCTCTGGTGGAGCCTGTCTTAAGTAGTCTTGTTGCTTGCAGTGCTACAATGTCTACCACCTCTTTGCCAATTCTCGGTCGATTACAGCACTCCTTCTTAGATCGTTAATGAAATCTTAACCCGGGGACATTCCAGGGGTCATTGTCCGTACATTCCACGTGCCGAAGCACAGTTTTCGTTGTCAGGTGTGAGGGTTGCAGTCTGATATTAGGTCAGCACACCCAGGCATGCCTTCCCACTGTGGCGGGTTATATCCCTGTTGACTGGGGGCTGCCAAAAAAGTCTCTCCCACTGTCAGAGGTGACCCCTGGTACCATGTTCTGCGCCAGTCGAGCATTGGGCTTATGTTCAGATACTACCATCTCCCGTGTTGCTTCTTGTCCTGGTGTCGGACACGAACAAGCAGAGTGTCCTCTCTGTTAAAAGAATGACACCGCTAATGCCAGGTCAATAAAAAGGTATTCATGGTTTGCCCTTGCGACTGGATGTTAGGAGATGTACAGCCAAGACTCTTCTCTCGAACCAATCTGCTGTACCCTGGAGGAAAAACATGGCTGGTACGTCTAATAACGGATTGGTTGCATGGGGTGCCGGAGTGTGCGCATAGAGTACACCAATCACATGTTGTTCCCAAACCAAATTCTCTGTCAGGGTTTACTCCCTGAGCCTTTGGCTCAAAAGCCTAACCTCAAAGCAGCGGTTGCTAGTTGGGACATGGGTTGGTAACAGTCCACATGCGAGTGGGTCATACACAGAGCACCTATAGGGCCCCATGCTGCTCCGAGATCCCCCATCTAATTAGCCTGGTGAATCATTGTGACCAATATCCGTCAGTTACTTCTGAGAGGCTATAATGGGAGTCTTGTTTTAGGAGAGACAACTGTACTGGCAGACAAGACTTACGTACTCGGCTTGTCTTTTTCGCCGAGGCTAGCCAGCTGTGGAAACTGAAAGCAAGAGGTGACAAGCACTAAAACCTGCATTGCCAGCAGCATCAACTGACAAATATATTTTACAATTGTATATACATAGTATTAGTAACATATGAACTTTTAAAAGACTGCCATGCTAATCGTTTCTAATTTATTCGTGAATGCATGTTAAGAGGTGCCGTGCAGTGGTATAGTGGCTTGAACTTCGGACTCTCGCCCGAGAGAACCCGGGTTCAAATCCTTTACTGCGGTGTCGATCCTTGGGCATGTTCTTTCACCCTACGTTGCTCCAGTTCACTCAGCTGTATGAACGAGTATCTGGATATAGTCAGTGGTGGATATTTTTGTACGAGTAGTTTTCGTGCGTTAACTGCAGTGTAGCTGGATGGTTCCCAGAGAAGTCGAGATGGTGTTCGAATCGACAAGTCTGCCAGTGATTTATGTGCAAAGCACTTTGAGAAGTCATGAGGACTGGATACTGCGCTACATAACAAATTAACTTTAAGTGATAAACGTTTATGCCACGTCTACTCGGCACGCGAACGTTTGGTTCACTGCAAGACTCTCGTGCAATGAAACCTTCGTATAAGTAGGTACCCACAGGTTGACTCACAGGCAACGTGGTTCCTGGAACCAGCTCAACCAGAAATCACACTTCCGGAATTAACAAAGACTAGCTGGCGTTCACGAGACGACCAATGAAAGCACTACAAAGACATCCTGAAGAGAACGCTGAAGTCATGCTCAATCTCCCACGACACCTGGGAAGAGATTGCAACCAATCGTCCCCTCTGGCGTCACACCTGCATGACTGGCCGGCAAGACCTGAACAGAAACGGCGTCAACAACTCAAAGACAAAAGAATGCAACGGAAGAATGGTCAACCTCCGCCGGGACATTTGACCACCTGTGACTGTGCTTCGTGCATCGGCCTACACAGTCATCAAAGGACGCACAACTGACTCGGAACGAGATTCGTCGTTTGACGGCTCACTCCACTGATTCGGTACACAACTAAATGAGGCAACAACACACATATAAATAGAACACGTTTGCTAAACAAGATCGCTAAGCCGCTATCAGTTGACACATGATACAGTGCCGTCTGCATGGACCAGTGACAACCATGCTAATGCACTGCAATAAGCTAATGCAGGGGCAGTGCGTATACAGCACAGCATCCAGTTTTCCTCTTAATTTATCACAGTAACTACTTACTGAGTAATGTTAGTTAGTGTTGTAAATGTACAATGGGTTCAGACAGTTGCCTCACTGATATGCTTGTGTCTGTGACGTCTCTATAGCCCTATATTTGGTACACCCACTGTCTCAGGGATGAGTATACATTACACTCTTTGTTTCCCATTTATGTGCCCCTAAACAAAATAAGCTTTGTTTTTTATTGTCGGGGTGATCGCATATTCCCATGTGCGAAGATCTTGGTACGTTTTTTTCGCGTAAGTCTTGATCCTTCTACCAGGTATGCACTGAAATGGTCATCAGCAGCAGCTTGCGTGAAGACAACATTAATCATTTCCCAGCTGCTCCATGACAGCTATTTCCACCTGCAGATTAAGATTCTTTTTTAATGGTATCTGACCAATTTCCGCAAGGACACATCTCCTGCAAAAAAGTGTTCTGTCTCATTTAAAGTGTGAAAAGAAATAACTTTACGTCTGTGAATCTGCAGAAGGTAATAATCCTTATCAGTAATTATTAGTCGTAATGTTATTCCAGTAAACTTTTTGATTGATACAAAACGCGTCAAACATGCTAGGACTCTGTACAATAATATTATCAAATAACCTGTCGTTATATAATTGAATCGACTTAAGTAACTTATTGTCAATTTGCTCATGATAGTATGTTTAAACTGTAATTTTTTCTAAATCAATACAAATGAGGTATGGTCGAGCAGATCGTTAACTAAGCTGTATTGTATAATTGAGGATCCTTCCCTGTGGAATATTCTGTCATCTGTCGGTTAATATAAGCTGTAAGGTACACACGAAATAACCATATTCATTTTTCATAATAACGATTGTCACCTGCAAGCCTACAAATGCTATTGGCATTTTAAAAACAGACATGTGTTGCTCGCTCAAGTGTAAACTACCCAACTCTCCACGGTTTAGAATAGTCCAACTGGAATATTAATCTCAAGTTAAACTCATTTACAGGTCACAACGCTTCCCCAAACGACTAAATCTGGCTGCAGCCTACACCAATAGTTAAACCAGTCACTTTATCAAGGGAACACAATGACACATCTTCAAGTAAAATATGTCTTGAGTCAATTGTCTACTACATGTTATGAATATTGACACCATGAGCAGTTCTATGCTCACATACATAACTATAAGCAGTTCTATGCTCACATACATAACTATAAGCAGTTCTATGCTCACATACATAACTATAAGCAGTTCTATGCTCACATACATAACTATAAGCAGTTCTATGCTCACATACATAACTATAAGCAGTTCTATGCTCACATACATAACTATAAGCAGTTCTATGCTCACATACATAACTATAAGCAGTTCTATGCTCACATACATAACTATAAGCAGTTCTATGCTCACATACATAACTATAAGCAGTTCTATGCTCACATACATAACTATAAGCAGTTCTATGCTCACATACATAATTATAAGCAGTTCTATGCTAACATACATAACTATAAGCAGTTCTATGCTCACATACATAATTATAAGCAGTTCTATGCTCACATACATAACTATAAGCAGTTCTATGCTCACATACATAACTATAAGCAGTTCTATGCTCACATACATAACTATAAGCAGTTCTAAGCTCACATACATAACTATAAGCAGTTCTATGCTCACATACATAACTATAAGCAGTTCTATGCTCACATACATAACTATAATACATTAGTAGAACAGTTGTAAGCTGATCAATGCTCATTCCAGTGTGAGCCGCCAAACTGTCCACAGCTTACGACAATACAACTGCTGGGATGATAATCTCAGATCTAAAATCTCGGATTCCAGATCACTACCATCACCCAACCCAAATGACTATTTTGGTGGCTGCTGACCTACCACATTAAGAAGAAGAAGAAGAATTTGTTTATTTGACCCATACATTTCAAATAATACATACACTACATCTATGTCAACAAATTTAAATAATCTTATGGTAAACATGGTATAATGTATGATAAATAACTATTAATTAATCATGAGATAGTTGGGGAGCCCAATGACACAAGTCCTAGTTGAAATTTCCTGTGCCAGACAATTATTACATATTATAACGTTGTCAAATAGTTATATGCTAAATTTGGAAGCAACAGTTGCTGCGGTGCAATTGGATGGCAGCAAACGGTCCACCGCAGCGTCAATGCGAACCAGCGAATCGCTCTACTTTATAGGGGAATAATTAATGATGTAATTCTATGGGTAATACACATTTGTTTGATTTGCATTTAGACATATTGTGATAATGCTCAAGTATGACATTATCTTAAAGCAACTTAAACTGCAAAAAGTTCCTCTGGTGTCAGTCTTTCTTGGTGAACCTCTCCAAACTACGGGTTTCCGTCGGTCATAGCCGTATCTTATAAACAAGGTCCAGTCTGGTGGTACTATCTAGCAACCTACCCAAACAACATTGTTTTGTGTAATTTTGGCTAGCTCGAAATATTACTCGTTAACAAGATATGATGTATCAAAACACCGGTGCCGCTCTCGAGCGGTCACGGTTGAACGATCAAGTGAAACAGGTCACGTGACACGGTCCGGACCCTGTAGCTTAGTATGAGTCAACTTGTGGTTATGACGGGGCAAGCATAGGTTGTCTGATCGCAACGGAAACAGTTACATTAATGCCGGACAGATTTAGACGTAACAGCCACCGTATGGCGGAGATGTTGCTGGTGGTTGTAGTGATCACGATACTGACGTATCACGATACATCGGGTGAGTTACAGAGCCCGTGTTCACGGAATGAACTTGGTAGAATAACTGGTGTCAGCCAGGCTTGATCTAAGCTATTGGTTGTGTACAGCGAGTAATATTGCGTTAAGTTTACTTCTTGGTTCAGTGAAGCGTGACGCCTATATAACTCTAGTAGGAGGAACAATTTACAATGGTATTTACATAGTGTCTTAGCGTGATGCTTATGTTGAATGTATATATACACGGTTACGATTGACTGTTGATGTTTGGAGTAGTATAATTGAGTGTATGAAATACATTGATTAAGAACATAATGTAGGCATGATTTCAATAACAATGGACAAGAAGAGGAAGTTGTGCTGAGCGGTGGTAGAGCGGTGGTAGAGCGGTGGTAGAGCGGTGGTAGAGCGGTGGCAGAGCGGTGGTAGAGCGGTGGTAGAGCGATGATAGAGCGATGGTAGAGCGGTGGTAGAGCGCCGCACTGTCGGTCGAGGGGATCGGGTTTCGTGTCCTTCTACTTACCGTCGTTTCGAAACGTTGACAATTTCGTTAATCCCACGGTGCCTGTGGAACAATAAATGACAATATTGAAGTATATTTTGGCACAATGTGTGGGTGCTATTAAGCTAAGGATAATATGTCATTATTCTGCACGATTGTGTTAAATGGATTTCTTAGCATTCAAATAATGTAGTATTTGTTAGCGGCCAAATAGTGTAATATTTTGATGGATGTCAGAGCCCCTCGTTTCTCACCATCGCTACCACTACTTAGACAGCTCCACTGGCTTCCAGTCGCTTATTGAATCAAATCCAAATTAGCTACTGTTACCTAGTTAGTTAGTCTCCTGCGTATTTCAGATATCCCTAGGAATCTAAGATCATCTGCCTTACAACAATTATTTATCCCCAAAATTAAGCTTGATATTGGCAAGCGTGCTTTCTCTGTGGCTGCACCAAAAATTTGGAATCAACTCCCCATCATATTAAAATAACCTTTCGTAATAAACTTGAGACGTATTTGTTTGAAATTGCATTCCCACCATAAACTTTCGGCGGTCCCCTGCACTAATGATGACTATTGCACGTCCCCGTTCATGATTATGCTTAACGATTATTGTATGTTGCGCCTCTGAGCTCAGATTCCTGGGGATACAGGCGAGTTAGAAGTCCATTATTATTATTATCAATTCAGCTTACCACCAACACTGTTATTGTCATTGTTTTCGCCGTGATCATTCTCTTCATCCACCTCTACAGACAGAAGGGACATCATAAGAAATCAATATAAGAAGTAAAGTGATGTGATGATTGGCTTGAAACAATTATTTGTAAAATAAGTGACACCGTGATAACAATACACGGTGGAATTGTACCCGACGACCATTAAAAACATATAATAAATGCAACCGATCTTCCCATATGTGGACATACATTTCAAAAATTAAAACACCTGCAGAAATAAGACATGCTGATTTCCAATGTTTCGTTGTGGCTGCAGCAACAGTTGTAATTTTGCTTTAAAATGATAACATAAGTTAATCATATATGTAATTAAGGAACTGAAGAGACATGTTTTGAAAAGGAAGATGTTTGTGGATCTTCTATGGCTAATGGTTGTTGTTGCAACACTTGGTAGTCAGTGTGCACTGGTTAACATTGAAAGAACAATAAAAGCATTCAAACCTTCATTAGGATCAATGATAATGTCGTCCAGTGTCTTTCCAGCTAGGGATCCAACCGTTCCTCTTTCCATTGCCAGAAGAAGCTTGGCTACTTTTGCCACTTGCAAAGTCTCTTCTGGCAGTCTGTAATATTCTCGATGAATACGTATGTCATGGCCAAGAAATTTTGCTAACATGTCCATTTCATTTTCCTTGAGATTGAGAATCTGAGATAGAGTTGCAATCTGCTTCCGCAATTGCGTTCCCCTCAAATTCTCGGGTTGTTTTGCTCCACAGACCATACTCGCCTCACGCAAGCAATCAGACGCGCGGATGTGACCAAGAGAGCCGTAGTGTGACCGTGCAAAAACGTAGCTGTTTTTTGCTGGAATTCCCACTTCTGCCCTCACTTCAAGAAGAAGGTCAATCCATGATTTCATCTCAGCGGTGAACAAGATTGGCACTATTTGACCACGTTTCCCGACCAGCTCTACCCTGGTTATCATTTTGCATAGTTCCTGTTCGACATTTGATAGGGACTTTACAACAACGTCTTGACGTCCCACAAAGTGTTTCTCACTGTAGTCAGATAAGGTCATTTTAGAAGCTTCTCCCTGACGCCGTCTATTGAACAGCAACACTGATGTCAGTGTAGTGCTGTTCAGTGTGTCATAGGCCAGCATCTTGCTGTTGGCATCGATGCTGTCTTCTTTTAGCAATCCCACCTGCTTCCTTCCAGTTTCTTTCAAGTAGCTTGTAAGCTTAATCACATCCTCAGTCAGTGGCAACACCTTTGCTTTATTGCGTTTCTTGTGGTGCAATGTCCTCAGTGCATGTGATGATATTTCTTCCGTCCATTTCATTTCGCAGAGTTGGTGAAAGGCCTCTGCCCTCTTCTCTAGATCCCCATCGAGTGATTCCAGTGCTTGACCTTTGACGATCAAAGCACATTTTTTGACGGAATGGCCAATTTTCAGTGCTAGTGAGGGCGTACGGAAAGTGTGTGCGGTCTCGCTGTAACCCGACATTTTCTTTGCAGCACTGACAACCTCTCTGAATTTAGTCGGGTCGATGAACGACTCAAGATCGGCACCTTCTGCTCCCGGTTTCTGGCGTAGTTCTAAAAGTAGACGTCCCATTTCACGGATTTTTGCCCGAATATAATCGTGCTGCTCACTGTCATGGCCCACCTTAAGGTACTCTTTCCTTGCCAGCTGCATTACAAGAGCGTCGTTCTTTGCAGCACGTGATACGGCGTCTTGCTTCAGGGAAGACAACACGCTGTTCAAGGCCTCACTGGCTCCCTTTGGGGGTGGCAAGAGTAGTTTGCATGACTGCGCATACCGTTTCCGCTTCCTGTTTCTGCCATCAACATCCACTGCTGGTTGCAACTGACACTTGTGCTTCCATAGGTCCTTCCGCACCAGATACGCGTAGCAATACTGGCATGGTCCATAATCTTCTGGTGAACAGGAAGCCTTTGGTCTGTACGAAACTATTAATGATCCAACCCCACTCTTCAGCACTTCACAGTTATGTTTGTGATTACCAAGATTGCGAATCTTTGTCAGTTTTGCTTGCCTGCTCTTCTTGTCTTTGTCACAGAGTGCTTGAACAACTTCTGGCTCGTCTTGGTGCATAGCTTCCAAATGCCGTGGCAGTTTCAACTGTGGTTTTTCACAATAGACACAGTAGTATTTCTTGTCCCATGAACGATAATTGCCCGAATTGCTTGTAGTCATCACAGTTATGCCACCCACTGAGCTATCAGCACTAGTTACACCTTGCATTGTCTCATTGTGGATGTTACCTCTCTGTACTGAGACTTGTTCTAAGCAATCAGGTAACTGCTGTATTGCACCATCTAAGGCAGGATATGTCGACAGTATTTCTTCAGAGTTGTCTGAGTCAGGAACAAAGTCGTCTTCTGCTTCTTCTGAATCTGATGATACAGTTTCATTGTTTGGATTATACTGACTTCCGCTGTCAGAGAGCGTATCAGAAGATTCTGTATCTGAATCTACTGTTGCGGGAGGGCAGTGAAAAACGGTGTCACGATTTTCAGTTGTCTGCTCAGAAGGATGGTGTCCAGGTGTCTGTTGAGAAGGTTGCCGTTCAGCTATCTGCTGGGAAGGTTGCCGTTCAGCTATCTGCTGAGAAGGTTGCCGTTCAGCTATCTGCTGGGAAGGTAGCCGTTCAGCTATCTGCTGGGAAGGTAGCCGTTCAGCTATCTGCTGGGAAGGTAGCCGTTCAGCTATCTGCTGGGAAGGTAGCCGTTCAGCTATCTGCTGGGAAGGTTGCCATTCAGCTACCGGCTGGGAAGGTTGATGTTCAGCTGTCTGCTGGAAAGGTTGCCGATCAGCTATCTGCAGGGAAGATTGCCGTTTAGCTATCTTGTTAGCTAGCTTGGAAGGTTGACGTTCATTTATCTGCTTGGAAGCTTGGCGTTCAGCTGTCCGCTGGGAAGGTTGGCGTTCAGTTGTCTGCTTGGGAGGTTGGCGTTCAGTTGTCTGCTGGGAAGGTTGCCGTTCAGCTATCTGCTGGGAATGTTGCCGTTCAGCTATCTGCAAGGAACGTTGCCGTTTTGCTATCTGCTGTGAAGGTTGCCGTTCAGCTATCTCCTGGGAAGGTTGGTTTTCAGCTATCTGCTGGGAAGGTTGGTTGTCAGCTATCTGCTGGGAAGGTTGGTTGTCAGCTATCTGCTGCGAAGGTTGCAGGTTCGCAGTCTGCTGGGATGGTTGTCGGTCAGCTGTTTGCTGAGAAGGTAGCCATTCAGCTATCTGCTGGGAAGGTTGGTTGTCAGCTATCTGCTGCGAAGGTTGCAGTTCCGCAGTCTGCTGGGATGGTTGTCGGTCAGCTGTTTGCTGAGAAGGTAGCCATTCAGCTATCTGCTGGGAAGGTTGGTTTACAGCTATCTGCTGGGAAGGTTGACGGTCCGCTGTCTGCTGGGAAGGTTGCCGTACAGTTGTCTGCTGAGAATGTTGACATTCAGTTGTCTGCTTGGAATGTTGCCGGTCCGCTGTCTGCTGGGAAGGTTGCCGTTCAGCTATCTGCTGGGAAGGTTGCCGTTCAGCTGTCTGCTGAGAAGGTTGCCATTCAGCTGTCTGCTGGGAAGGTTGCCGTTCAGCTATCTGCTGGGAAGGTTGCCGTTCACCTGTCTGCTGAGAAGGTTGCCATTCAGCTGTCTGCTGGGAAGGTTGCTGTTCAGCTATTTGCTGGGAAGGTTGCCGGTCCGCAGTCTGCTGGGAAGGTTGCCGTTCAGCTATCTGCTGGGAAGGTTGCCGTTCAGCTGTCTGCTGAGAAGGTTGCCATTCAGCTGTCTGCTGGGAAGGTTGCCGTTCAGCTGTCTGCTGAGAAGGTTGCCATTCAGCTGTCTGCTGGGAAGGTTGCTGTTCAGCTATTTGCTGGGAATGATGCCGGTCCGCAGTCTGCTGGGAAGGTTGCCGTTCAGCTATCTGCTGGGAAGGTTGCCGTTTAGCTGTCTGCTGAGAAGGTTGCCATTCAGCTGTCTGCTGGGAAGGTTGCCGTTCAGCTATCTGCTGGGAAGGTTGCCGTTCAGCTGTCTGCTGAGAAGGTTGCCGTTCAGCTATCTGCTGGGAAGGTTGCCGGTCCGCTGTCTGCTGGGAAGGTTGCCAATCAGCTGTCTGCTGGGAAGGTAGCCGGTCAGCTATCTGCTGGGAAGATTGTCGGTCCGCTGTCTGCTGGGAAGGTTGACGTTCAGCTACCGGCTGGGAAGGTTGATGTTCAGCTGTCTGCTGGGAATGTTGGCGTTCAGTTGTCTGCTTGGAAGGTTGCCGTTCAATTGTCTGCTGGGAAGGTTGCCGTTCAGCTGTCTGCTGGGAAGGTTGCCAATCAGCTGTCTGCTGGGAAGGTAGCCGGTCAGCTATATGTTGGGAAGATTGCCGGTCCGCTGTCTGCTGGGAAGGTTGCCGTTCAGCTACCGGCTGGGAAGGTTGATGTTCAGCTGTCTGCTGGGAATGTTGGCGTTCAGTTGTCTGCTTGGAAGGTTGTCGTTCAATTGTCTGCTTGGAAGCTTGGCGTTCAGCTATCCGCTGGGAAGGCTGGCGTTCAGTTATCTGCTTGGGAGGTTGGCGTTCAGTTGTCCGCTGGGACGGTTGCCGTTCAGCTATCTGCTGGGAAGATTGCCGTTCAGCTATCTGCTGGGAAGGTTGCCGTTCAGCTATTTGCTGGGAAAGTTGCCGTTCAGCTATCTGCTGGGAATCTTGCCGTTCAGCTATCTGCTGGGAAGATTGCCGTTCAGCTATCTGCTGGGAAGTTTGGTTTTCAGCTATCTGCTGGGAAGGTTGGTTGTCAGCTATCTGCTGCGAAGGTTGCCGTTCTGTTGTCTGAAGAGAATGTTGACGTTCAGTTGTCTGCTTGGAAGGTTGCCGTTCAGCTATCTGCTGGAAAGTTTGCCGTTCAGCTGTCTGCTGGGAATGTTGACTTTCAGTTGTCTGCTTGTAAGGTTGGCGTTCAATTGTCTGCTTGGAAAGTTGGCGTTCGGTTGTCTGCTTGGAAGGTTGGCGTTCTGATGTATGCTGGAAATTATGATTTGCAGTTGTCTGCTCAGAAGGATGATGTCCAGCTGTCTGCTTGGAAGGTTGACGTTCAGTTGTCCTCAGGGAAGGTTGGCGTTCAGTTGTCAGCTGAGAAGTTTGGCGTTCAGTTGTCTGCTTGGAAGGTTGGCATTCAGCTGTCCGCTGGGAAGGTTGGCGTTCAGTTGTCTGCTTGGGTGGTTGGCGTTCAGTTCTCCGCTGGGAAGGTTGGTGTTCAGCTGCCTGCGTGGAAGGTTGGCGTTCAGTTGTCCGCTTGGAAGGTTGACGCTCCGTTGTCTGCTGGAAGGGATGATTTTCAGTTGTCTGCTCAGAAGGATGATGTCCAGCTGTCTGCTTGGAAAGTTGACATTCAGTTGTCCTCTGAGAAGGTTGGCGTTTAGCTGTCCTCTGGGAAGGTTGACGTTCAATTGTCCGCTGGGAAGTTTGGTGTTCAGTTGTCCGCTTGGAAGGTTGGCGTTCAGCTGTGTGCTTGGAACGTTGGCGTACAGCAGTCTGTTTGGAAGATTGGCGTACAGCTGTGTGTTTGGAAGGTTGGCGTACAGCTGTCTGTTTGGAAGGCTGGCGTTCAGCTGTGTGCTTGGAAAGTTGGCGTACAGCTGTCTGTTTGGAAGGTTGGCGTACAGCTGTCTGTTTGGAAGGCTGGCGTACAGCTGTCTGTTTGGAAGACTGGTGTTCAGCTGTGTGCTTGGAAGGTTGGCGTACAGTTTTCTGTTTGGAAGATTGTCTTACAGCTGTCTGTTTGGAAGGTTGGCGTACAGTTGTCTGCGTGGAAGGCTGGCGTTCACTTGACTGCTGCTCCCACGGTAATATGTCTATTCCATAATCATACAGGATTTCGTCCCCGCGCTTCAAGTTTTTCAAGGTGAATAAAGCAAGAGCCGGTTTGCCATCACAGTTCACTACTTTCATCACAGCATTCTTGTCGTGTCTTCCGTGGTTTACCAACCGTCCCAGTTTATGGCCATACTTTTCCTCTTTTGTGGCATCAACACTGTGGTAACATAATTATACATATTGTGATTGACAGTCTCGTTACATGCAAGTGTATTTAAGCACAGTAAGTGTGTCTAATCAGTAAGTGTATTTAAGCAAATGTATTTTCGCGTAAGAAAAAGAGTACAAAGCAGTAGTTAAGCGTCATTTAAAATACTGTACACAAGTTTTGAGACCATGTCGTGAAAAGGATATAGTATATACGCTAGGAAGTGTACAGAGGAGAGCAACTCAAATTAATCCAGGACTGGGATACCTTATATATGACAAACGTCTAACAGAATGTGGCCGACTTGAGGTCTAAAGGGTTGACAACCCTGGGGACAAGTAGAATACTATGAGATCAGAAGTTTTAAAGATATTGAATGAGTATGAACGTATTGATAGAACTATTGTTTTCACATAAGAAAGGTAAACAAAGTAGAATACACGTAATAACGTTAATTAGTGAAAGAACATAACAGTTTAGATATTGGAAAGTGCTCATTCTCACATAGGACAATCAATTAGTGGAGCAGATTATCTATAGAGTGTGTAAATGCCAGCAGCGTGTATGTTTAAAAACAAAATTTACAAATCTGTTTAATATACTAATGATCATTAATGATTAATTTGGTAGACTGAAAAACGTTTCAGAATCATAAGTCATAGAAGGAACCTACCACCACTGTTTCCCTTTAAAAGGGAAAAAGTATCGGAAAACACTGTCGCTCTTCTCTTCCCTACACTCTCCATCCTCTGCTGTGATGAGTTCCCCACTGTATTCTAGTAGAAATGCCCCTTTCAGAAAGTGCTTGTTCACTCTAACGCCTCGTCCTTAAATAAAACAACTTGAAATATGAGGGTGTACATTTGAAAGGTTAATGGTTTTATAGCTATCGTATCACAACTGTGTCTGCATGCAAAACATTTTTATATTGGCTGAATGTGAATCACATACGATATCTCTCAGAAGCTTAAATTATTTGTTATGCATTTATAAGATGTGATGAATTTATAAATTTTGTTCCATGACCTTTCAGATAAAATGTATAGATTGTATGGTTAAAACAGTATGATTACGGAAATATTTGTTCTTTAGAAGCTGTTTGACTTTGATTCGGGTAATTGTTGGTTGCCTTCCCTGCAGTGTTTGCAGATTAACTGGAAAGAACAGTTGATAGTATGCATTATTTAATCTAGCTATGCAGATGGGATACCTAGAGATGCTACAGCCAGCAGTACAAATTAACCAGGAAAGAAGGGTCCACAATGCAGTTATGAAGATGGATGCGTTTGCTTAAATGAATAAGCATCTTAGAATAAGATAAGATAATTAAACATAATGATAGATGACATTGTCCCTCACATGAAAATTATGACCGAATATTGGGCCAATAAAAACAACAGATAAGACTCAATGGTGGCATTAAACATGATTTAATGTATATATGCTATTGCACGACAAGGATAAGTGTTTACTATTTTGTGAATGTCATGTCATGTGAGAATAAAATAGACACACCTTTTGGAGGTATGATTTCCTCCACAAATCCTTCAGGATCACCATCGGTATGTGAAATACACCATTCTTTGGCAATTTTGTCTGGGGGCATCCTCTTTGGTCTTCTTCCTTTACTGGGAACCTGCACATGCATTGACGAGCAGTAAAACGGCAAGCTTCAAATACATTGAACTACACTTCAGAGAATTAGAACTACCCCCAGGTATATCAATGTCATGCTAGAATGTGTAATATACATACTTCCATGCATGCATATACATATATATATATATATATATATATACAGTATATATATATATATATATATATAGGGGAGCATGCATCATTTGAGACACTTTTCTGAAGCTTGTGATTCAAATGTTTAATTTTATGACAGTTTACATATCCACTAATACGGTTATCGTGATATATTTAATTATCGGGAAACCTCAGGTAAGTATCCCAATAGTCGTTGGATAAAAGCGAAGGACTACCGGCCCGCGATGCCGTATCGGTAAAGCAATTCACACAAGGGGCGCCGACTTCTACGTCTGGTTCAAACAGTAGAATGCTAATTATTCCAGTAAGAGATAGGGATGTAGTGGTATACAAAATGAATCGTGACGTCACGTGTAGCACATGTTTCCAAGCTCGCGATCAAGCACTGGATTTGTTTGATGAATTTTATTAATCGGATTTAAATCATTTCTCTTACTTTAAATAGCATTTGACACATATAAATAGTCAAAAGATTTGTTGCCGAAAAGTGTGGCAATTCCAGTTACACGGACCATTCTATGCTCTTCTTTCCTTTATACCTCATTTGTACGACAACCAACGTCTATTCTATGCGCATTTCGTGACACCTAGCGACTGTGGACATTACGATCTCAAGAGACACAGGCTCTTGAAGTTTTTGAGATGCGATGCCTGCTGGCTATCAGGTGTTACCAGGACAGACAGACTACGAAATGGCCAGATCAGAGAGGAGACATTCACTGCTGAATCCATCTCAGATGTCAACACACATGGAAGACTCCGATGGTTTGTACGTGTTTGCCGTATGCCAAACGAAAACCTCATTAGCTTTCAAGGAAGACTTCAAAGGACAAAGGAAAAGAGGAAGTCCAAGGCAGAGGTGAATTCACCAAATTAGACAAGACACTAGACTCCCTCTATTAACAGCAGAGCGGTATGCTCTAGACCGGACGAAATGGAGGGGGGTGACATCCAAGAGGACAGCGAGAGGTCAATAATTTGGCCTATGCAATTAAGTAAAGTAACTCAAGCGACTTCGAGGGCTATGTGCTATGGAAAATTAGGCACAGTCGGCATATGAGCGGCTAATCATTGGCGCAGTATCGGTATCCGACTATAATCCGCCCTCGTCCCGAAGGTGAGCCGCCGGATAAAACTCCATAGGCCCGTCTTCATCACTAAGATAACGCCTTCACTATCTTCATCTTCCTCCTCCTCATCATCATAATCATTTAATATCATCATTATCAACGTCTCCATCATCATCAATCCCGTCATCATAATCATCATCATTATAACCATCCCGATCATCGGAAGACTCATCGTCATCATCATCACTAAGATGACCCCTTAATTGTTTTCATCTTTCTTATCGTTATCATCATAATCATTTTTTATTCACCGCATCAACATTTTCATCAACACTATACTAATATCATAATCACAATCTCCATCATCATCGTCATCATAAAAATCGTCATCGTTTTTATTACATTACTGGTCGATTTATTACATTACACAAGTATAACATTTAGTCACAAATTCATAGCGATTAAAGAACAAATACTTTGGATTCAAGGCAAACGTCCTACAAAGCACAGCGGGTTTTGGTTGATGTAGGCCTATTTTGTAGCCTGATGAATGTCGACACTTGGTCGGAGTAGAAATGCTGCTGACCGGTAAAAAAAAAATATTGTTACACGGAT
>CM034539.1:43824067-43831567 GCA_020002185.1 Paraescarpia echinospica
AGCTAAGAAAATTAGGGCTATGAAGGAAAATAAATCACCTGGAGTGGATGGTATTCCACCCAAACTACTAGTGGAAATTGTAGAACAAATTAGCATATCGCTTGCAACAGTTTTCAACTTGTCATTAGAAGAGGGAATGGTTCCTTTAGAATGGAAAGAAGCAAACATTATACCGTTATTTAAAAAGGTTCGAGAAACAAGTCAAATAATTATAGACCAGTTAGTTTAACATCGGTGATTTGTAAATTATTAGAAAGACTAATTAAAGATCACATGGTGGATTTTCTTGTTAAACATAACTTGATAAACCCATCTCAACATGGGTTTCTAAAAGCGAGGTCATACTTAACAAATATGTTATGTTTTTGGGAAGATATCACTAAGTGAGTAGATGGATCACCAGTAGATATCATCTACCTATATTTTCAAAAAGCTTTCGACAAACTGCCACATCAGAGATTACTGCTTAAATTAAAGGCCCATGGCATAGGAAATGGTATAATTAACTGGATAGAAAAATGGCTGATTGACAGAAGACAACAGGTAGTTGTTGATGGGGAGGCTTCAAACTGGAAATCAGTTTTGAGTGGGGTTCCACAGGGATCAATACTGGGACCTATATTATTCTTAGTATATATAAACGATTTGGACGATGATATAGCTAGCAAGGTGTTGAAATTTGCAGATGATACAAAAGTGTTTAGAAGGATTAAAAGTGATGGAGATAGACAGCATTTATAAGATGATCTTGACAGGTTGATCAAATGGTCTGAAAAGTGGCAAATGTAGTTCAATTTTGGGAAATGTAAATGCCTTCACACAGGACATGGGAACGAATATGTAGAATATACAATGGGGGAACTGTACTAAATACTACTGTAGTAGAAAAAGACTTAGGGCTGACAATTAGTGCTGACATGAAGGTTTCAGAGCAGTGTGGAATTTCAGCGTCAAAAGGAAATCAAATCCTTGGATTGATTAGGCAAAATATAGCATATAAAGAAAAAGAACTAGTAATACCGCTGTACAAAACAATAGTTAGGCCTCATTTAGAATATTGCATACATGCGTGGAGGCCATACCGCAAGAAGGACATATATATGCTAGAAAGAGTACAGAGGAGAGCGACTAAAATGATACCAAAACTGAGGGATCTTAGTTATGAAAAACGCCTAAAAGAATGTGGTTTAACAACAATAGAGTCCATGAGATTGAGAGGAGACCAGATAGAAATGTTTAAAATATTGAATGGTTATGAAAATATTGATAGAAATATGTTTTTTTAGTTAAGAAAGATAGAAAGACTAGAGTACATGAAGTTACATTAGTAAAGGAGCAGTGTAGATTAGACGTAAGAAAGTTCTCATTTTCACAAAGGACTGTGAATGAATGGAATAGATTATCTGATGATTGTGTGGGTGCTAGTAGTGTAAATATGTTTAAAAATGAAATCGACATATACCTCAGAAGGGCTGGATATATGTAGATAAAAGGGTTGGACTCTCGATATGCCAATGGGCTTCCTCGCACACGTGCCATCTAGAGTTAATTCTCTGGATGGCAATCTTGTTAAATCTTGTTAAATCTTGTTAAATCTTGTTAAATCTTGTTAAACTTAATATTCTAAAACTATTTGATAAACGTTTTGATAACAAAGTTAGCTATGTAGTCCTCTAATTAGTAGATCTATAATTATAGCTGAACGTGTTCGATTTTTGGCGGTTATGTAAAATAAGCGGGTAGAGTTATAAGATATTTCCTTGTTTGTCAGACAATGTAACATTATTTTATTTGGAAATGAAGAGGGATTATTTTAAGATAAAAACAATTGGCATGTGCCACGAATGTAAATAATGATATGAAATATTGTTCACCAATATTGTTTACCTTCTTTCACGAAACCAAAGTAACATTTCTTATCAGGGGGCATAATATCTGCTTTACTTTCATTTATGTATATAATATTGATATGCATACTTACTACAAATATGTAACGTACTACATCTAACATAACGATACAAAATTTGCCTACGCAGCCCTGTAATTCGTAGATATATAACCGATTGTGTTTTAGGAAGGCGGTTATGAAAAGTAAGGGGGTAATGTTAGTCTTTTGGTTATGTATGCAAGGTATTTGTTTTTTGACAAAGTAATGTTTTTAAATTTGGAAATGAACTGGAATTGTTGTGAGATAAACACAATGATAGGCATGTGCCATGTGTGTAAGTAACGCAATGAACTATTGTACAACTTCGGTCACTAAACCAAACTAAAATGTTAACATATCTGAGACTATGTTGAACTTTTCGTTCAAGTAGGTATGTAATATTGATATCTACATTAACTACAAATACGTATATTATATATCCAAACATACTGACACCAACACTTGGTAGGTCGCGCTGCAATATATAGCCTATTGTGTTTGAGTACGGTAGTTATACAAACTAAGCGGGTAGATTTAGTGTTTTGG
Source organism: Paraescarpia echinospica (assembly GCA_020002185.1). Classification (NCBI taxonomy): domain Eukaryota; kingdom Metazoa; phylum Annelida; class Polychaeta; order Sabellida; family Siboglinidae; genus Paraescarpia; species Paraescarpia echinospica. The sequence continues at coordinate 43,826,541 of CM034539.1, forward strand.
CTTTGCAACGTATTTTATGAAAATGAACTGGGATTGTTGCGAGATAAAACAATTTTCATCTTCCAAGTATGTAAGTAATGATTTGATACCCCAGTCCTGTATATAAACCCCAACCACACCCATACCAAGCGCGCCACTGCGATCCACCCGAGCAAGACATCTGACATCCGATGTACTGGATCAGGATCAACGGCGGCCACAGAACGCAACGCAGCTACCGAACGTAAAGAGCGAGCCACGTAAGATACCACTTATTACCCGTTCGCTCTTTACCACATTGGTACTGGAGTTCATAACCATTAAGAATGCAGAACATGGCTCGTATATGCAATACTATATAATCAAGATACTCCCAATAACCATACAACAAAATCAGTACAACATCGACGTGGCTGTGGTACCGATAACAGATGATTTTATTTTTGGGCTTGATTCTCTATTAAAGCATAACTGTATTGTGGATATTGATAACAGCACTGTAATAATGGACGGCACCACTGTTCATGCCCTGATGAAGAAGGGGCCAACAGTGAAGTACAATATAAGTAGAATTCAAGTAGCTCAACGCTCTGTAATTCTGCCAAAACATAGAGGTAATGTGATGGTAGAGTGCACTAACCCTTCTTGCAATGTCTACGTTACTTAACCGGAAATGACGGACGAATTAATAATCCCATCTTGTATCATTAATGGGGGAATTGGACCCGTTATTATGGAGATTATAAACGATTCAAACAAACCAGGCACATTGCAGAGAGGGAAAATACTATTTCAGACTGTGGAAATGGATGCTGTATTAGATACTAGCTCAGAGCCCTGTCGAGAAAACATACAGGTCAGTCGTCCTGAAATGATGGGGAATACTAGTGGTGATAATGGGCCTTCGTGGGAAGAGGTAAACAGGATTAATGAAACACCATCGCCTATAGCAGTATCCCTTATTCCAGATGATAGCCTAGACGAGACACAAGTCTCCACTATGCTTAAGGAGGTGGAATCACAAATACCGCCACACTTAGAGGACATGTTTACCAAAGCAAAGAAGAACATTTCTATTAGGGAACAAGTCGCATTGGGGCTATTATTAGCTAAATATGGTAGCGTATTCTCCAAGGACAGTAACGATTTAGGAAAATTCACTCTTATTCGCCATCGCATAAGCACTTATATTAATGAGGACCCGGTCAGAGAACGACTAAGACGCACTCCACTAAAATTCCAGAATGAGGAGGAGAAGACACTGACTAACATGCTTGATGCCCAAGTAATAAAGCCATCTTCATCAGAGTGGGCATCTGCATTCGTGTTAATAAGGAAAAAAGATGGGGAAGTAAGATATACAGTAGATTATCAACAACTAAATGTGAAAACTGTTAAAGATGCTTTTCTGTTGCCCTTGGTCGAAGAGTGTATTGATACTTTGACAGGTACTCTGTGGTTCCACACATTAGACATGGTCAGCGGCTATTAACAACAAATGGTAGATGAATGCGACAGTCATAAGACGGCGTCCCTAACCAAATGTGGCCTCTTCGAACATGTCAGAATGGCCCAGGGTTTATGTAATGCACCTGCCACGTTCAAAAGGGTTACGCATCTTGTCCTACGCGGTCTCGCATGGAACAAAGTACTAGTATAGTACTGGGGAGGAGCTTTGAGGAGTCCCTCGGAAACCTGGAAGTCGTTATCCAGAGATTTGAGGTACACAACTTAAAAGTAAAACAAAAAAAATGCTCTTTGTTTAGCACGGAGGTTCGCTTCCTTGGAGGTAAAGTGTCCCGAGAGGGTGTTTCCGTCACAAAAGATCATATCCAGTGTGTAATAAATTGGTGACGACCATTGAATGTTTTGCAAGTGAGCACGTTCACAGGATTTGTCAACTATCATAGGGAATTTATTCAGGGATTATCTGAAAAAATGAAAAACCACCCTATGCATTGACCAAACCAAAAGAACCATTTGAATGGACTGAGTCGTAATGACAACCACGCCAGTGCTGGCTTTCCCCAACAACGTAGATCCATTTATCCTTGATACAGATGCCTATGACGTGGCAATTGGCGCCGCCCTGTATCAGGTACAGAATGGAATAATACGTCCAATTTCCTTTGCGTCATACACCTTGACGCAAATACAACAACGGTACTGCACCACCCGTAAGGAATTGCTAGCTATAGTAATGTTCACACGCCATTACAAACACTACCTGCTTGGCCGTGAGTTTACTATAAGGACAGATCATGGGTCACTCACGTGGTTATTCCGCTTCAAACACCCTGCAGGCCAGCTTGGTAGGATGCTGGAGGAATTGTCTCAGTACTCCATGACTATCCAACGCAGACCTGGGGTTAGACATTCCAAAGCCGATGCATTATCAAGAATACCAGAGGAACATGAAATATGCAGTTGTTATGAAGCTGGCCATGAACTAAGAACGCAACGCAGCTACCGAACGTAAAGTGCGAGCCACGTAAGTTACCACTTATTGCCCGTTCGCTCTTTACCACAGTTATTTTATTTGGAAACGAACTGGAATTGTTGTTAGATAAAACATGATTGGCATGCACCAGATATGTAAATAATGATTTGAACTAATGCCCACCCTTCCCGAAGCCAAAACTAAATTGTTAATACATCTTAGCATATTTTGTGTTTTTCTTTCAACTTCGTCTAAAATATTCATGCTCGCATTTACTACAAATAAAATATCACCATTGGAAACATCTTGATTCCAAAATTAGCTATGTACCTTTATATAATTAGTACATATATTGCGGATTATGTTCTTGGGCGGCGGTTATACAAAATAAAGGGACAGGGTTTCTAGTTTGGTTGTGTATGCAATATATTACATCGTTGTCATAAATTCTAGTGTTGTTTTATTTGGAAATGAATTGGGAAGTTTTAAAAATAAATATAGTTGCCATGTGCCACGTATGTAAGTAATTGTTTTGAACAATTGTACACCTTCGGTCACGAAACTAAATGTACTGCTTTCATTTAAATTTTATATATTGTATTGATTAAACAAATTCCGCACATACGTGACTTGTTTTTCCACACATGCTGACACAGAATGTTATCGTATAGCCCAATAATTATTATATATATAGCCGATTATATACATGTTGAAAATCCTTCAAAAAGCTCTGCCTAAATTTTCACAAAATAGCTCATTATGCAATAAAAAGTCACATCATAATAGAAAGTGTCACCCGAGCTGGTTATTACCGGTAAAGGTATTATATATATCCTGGCATTGATGACAGCTTGTAACATTTAGGTACATCTGGTGTATTTTTTAAGATTTTGGGCCTAGACTACTTGCAGCGGTGCAGAGGTCGCCACTGTCTCCGGACTTCAGGGACCCACTTACCCGGCGCTTGCTGATCCGTATCACGGTGAACGGCCATGTTGCTTTTCTGGAAGTGGCCGAATTATCGCGACTGGTTCCGAGGACGGGTGTATTCAAGTGTGGGATTTCAAAGGTGCACAGGTGGGGCGACAGTGTGATTTTATGTTTTACTTAAAAGAAACATGAGTTGTAAATAATACTCGACTTGTTTTAGTTGTTGTTATCACAATGTCGACGGTTATGCCAAAGGATTGGCATAAGCAATCACACGCGCGCTCACTCACACGCGCGCTCACTCACACGCACGCACACGCACGCACACAGTTCATATGTTTACCTATCATTGAGTGCGTTTCTATCTGGATTATTGTTATTTAATTATATATATTTCCAACAAAACCGCTACGCCGGAATAACAGGTTTGGCGCTCTCGCCAACAGATGACGGCGTTCTCGCCAGCTGCTCAAAGGACGGCACTGTAAAGTTTAGAGACGTCACTTCCGGTTTCCGTCTCACCGCGTCCGTACCGATAGGTGGCAAGACAACATGCTGCGACTATTCACCAGATGGCGCTATGCTAGCAGTATCAGTTTTCGCGCAGAACGGGCTGGTCATTGTAGCAGCGACGTCGGAGCATCGTGTACAGCCATCTGCTGCGGGCGCGTCTGCCTTGTGCTGCGGTTACTCCCCGACAGGCCACCAGGTGGCGATATGCGGAAGTAATTCAACCGTGACGATCTACAACGCCCCGTCCGGCGTGGCTGCGTACAATCTAAATGGTCATATGGCTGTGTTGCGTCCAGTTCACGTCAGATGGCGGCAATCTACTGTCGTGTTCACCAATAGGTGAGGGGTATTATGGTTTGATGTCTCGATGATGTAAAACACCACCATTCAACATTTTTCAACTCTAACACATAATATCAATACCATGCATGAAAACAATTAAAACATTAAGAATCAAATATATACTATTTGATTAATAATAATGATAGCCAAATAAACATTCAATTACTGGTATATCCAAAATTACCGTCTTGTTTGACCTCACGGTGCGCAACACGGGCAGTGCATGCGTTGTGCGCGTCAACCACACGTCACCTAATGCCGTTACTAAACGTTATATGTAGACCTAGCTAGTTAATCTGAATTTGAATGATAGCGCTATGTATAGCAACTGGTCACTGTAGGTCGTTGAAAACTGGTCACTGTAGGTCGCCATCTGGTGAATAGTCGCAGCATTTGATGAGTTTCGGCGGTCACTTGCATCGATTGTCGTCAGTGTCCATATGTCCGGTCGGCGGCGACATCTTTTTGACGTCATCACTCGACTGCAGTCTCAAAGTGTGGAACATGGCGGCCGTCGCTTCCTGTAGGGTGCCGCCTATCGGCGGCTGCACTACACAATCGTGGAGGTAAATCATATTTCAAAACGGGGGGAAATTGTAAAATACTGTGTTGTTCAAATGTTTCGATCAGTATGTTTTTATCTGTTCAATAATCACCATAGCGGGTGGTAGTATTGTTAGTATGTTTACACGAGCGATTAAATATCAACCTAGATTACACTCTCCCACGTAAGAACAAAGTAAGGGCAGCAATTATCACAATTCGTTCCCATGAAAAATTAATGTCTACTATCACCAATTACGACATTGCAGGAAGCAGATAG
>CM034539.1:43836567-43869665 GCA_020002185.1 Paraescarpia echinospica
ACAATAAAATGCTTACAACACAAGCATGGTACACTTTCAACTTGGTGTGCAATGTTAGGCTTCAGTTGGACCAGACAAGATTCGTGAGACTTCCAAAGGATGTTGCTGCTTTGCCAAGTCTTGTGTTCAATTCTCTCAAGTGTAACGTTTCTAGACATTACTGAGCCTAAGTAGGAAAAATTATCCACAGTTTCGATGGGTTCACCATTAACAGTGATTTTGGCTTCTTGATTGATTCCCATGGCTCATGATGATAATCTTTATGACGTTGATTTTGAGGTCAAAAGCTGTGCAAGTATTTGCGAAGCTGTTCAAGATTAGTTGTAACTGTTCCTCGGAATGGGAGCAGAAGGCAGCATTATCAGCACAGATGGTCTCGCACACGTGAAGTGCTGTTGTTTTTGTCTTGGCCTTCAAGCGTGACGTTGAGTAGATGCTTGCGTCAAGCCTGATCCTCAAACCCACTACAGGATGAACAATGTTGGCATTTTGCATAGCTTCGTTGAGTAGAATGGAGAAAAAATATTCCCCAAAAGCGTCGGGGCCAGAACATAACCCTGTTTACACCATTTTGAAGGGTTGAGCTCAGATATAGATCCATCAGCCTGAACTGTACCTTCCATGTTGTTGTGGAAGGCCTGGACAAGACTCAGTAATACTGTTAGACTCCAAACTTTCTTCAGGACCGTGAAGAGAGCTTCTCTGTTCACATAATCAAAAGCGTTTGTGAGATCCACAAAAGCTACAAGTAGTGACATATGTTGTCCCCTTGCTTTCTCTTGTAGTTGTCGTACACAGAAGATTATGTCAACAGTTCCTTTGCCATAGCTGAAACCGCACTGTGAATCGAGGTACACCCGTTATGCCAAAGTTTGTAGACGTGTCAGGATGATACGTGCAAATATTTTCCCTACAACACTGAGCAGAGGTATTCCTCAGTAGTTATTGCAGTCGCCTCTGTCACCCTTGTTTTAGGACAGTGTGATTATATTTGAATCCCTCATATCTTGTGGAATTGAGTGTTCCCGCCAGCACTTCAGGAGAAGGCTGTAGAGTGGTGATAACAATGCCTGACTGCCAGCCTTAATCAGCTTTGCAGGTAGTGTACCTCGAACGGAGGCTTTAGTATTTAACAGTCTGGCAAAAACTGCATCCGTCTCTGTGATACAGTTAGTCTTCAAGTTCTTCCATAATCTCCACAGAAAGGACTTTGTCAATTGTAGACACAGAAAACGATCTTTTCGTGCCACAAATGTCCGCGAAGTGTCTAATCCAGCGATTCATTTGGTCATTTCTTTTTGTTAATGTGACAAAATCTTTCGACTTGAGAGGTGCAATTTTCCTTATTGTGGGACCTGTAGCAATGTTTATGCCTGCATACATATTTTTTGGTTCGCAAGTTTTGCCGCTGTCTCGATATCATCACTTAGGCCAATGTAGTATTCGCTTGCCTGGCTTTTCTTTGAGCAAGATTTCGGGAAGCCCCATAAGTAGATAGTAAGACCTGTACGATCTCAAAAGCCTACTTATAAAAAAGAATTTAATGACCACTAAACGATTCGACCACACCGCTGAGTCAGCAATAATGCGAGACTAATCCTATGTATAAAAAAAGATCAAAGGCTTTGTGTTTGACACTAATGAGTTTGGGAAACCTACTTATAAAAAACGTGATTGATGAGCGATGTAATTTGATACTAATTGGATGATTGACAGTACACTAGAGAGATGCCACCTAGCGGTGAGTGCAGAGAGTATTTTAGTCCTAGCGATCAACGCCGTACCTAGAGCGCGCTGACGTAAGCAATAATGCGTTTAATAATAAAGTATATAAGTTTAGTTTCGTACTTTATAACCACGCTAAAGTATATAAGTTTAGTTTCGTACTTTATAACCACGCTAAAGTGAAGTGGACCACCTATAACTGGGGTAGGAGTTGTGCTGACGTAAGCAATACGCTGGGGTAGGAGTTGTGCTGACGTAAGCAATACGCTAACCATTGTGTATTAAAACCATTGTATAAACGTTGAGATGTCCCCGTATGTGATGTTGACAGCAAGAGCGACGACGACTGCTGCAGCGATAATGGCTGCTGCCCTACTGGTCTTTGACCCCTGGATGACAGCATAGCTGACTAACGGCGTTGTTCTGGTGGACGGATTAAAACGAAAGCAATGCGTTTAAATACGTCTAGTCGTGGGATTATCAAATGCATAAATACACTAACATTCAGTAGGGTGTTTATGCATTGAAAATAGACGCGTGAAAACGTGAGTAGTGACTGGAATATTTATTGTGTGTAATATTGCAGCGTTCGCCCGCGACCGACGGGTTGCCGTATGTCGGTCTCCGGCGGGGAGCCGATCTCCGGCGGAGGACCGAAGCCTTCCCGCCGATAGAGTTCTGGAGGCGTTATCGTCCTCCATAAGCCGTTTGGTTGCCTCACGAGAAAGACCCGAGCCAGATCGGGGACAATCTCATCATCATCATCGTCACTGTAGTAAGCTGCTGTGACATTGGGCGACGGCGTAACAGGTGCTGGCGAAGGCGCACGGACGGACGGCGCGACCTCACATGTTGTTCGTGTCGACGTTGTCGTCGACGCGTCGGGGAGCACAATCGGCCTACGCGGGGTATATGTGTCCCTTGTAGGCAGTTGGATCGGTCTATGAAATAGACAAAGGATGAATAAAATGAGTGAGATAGTAAATTGAAATAAAATACTGTCTTGGTAAAATACATTGTTTAAATAAAATGTACTTATAAATAAAATGCATGCATGTTTAAACGGTAAAATGCGTACTAGTATGCATTAAATAATACAACAATAAAAACATGCATTTAAACGATACTAGTAAAAACAATTTAAATAAAACAACAATAAAAACGTGCATTTAAATAAAATGCATGCATGTTAAAAATACATGTGTTTAAATAACAATAAAAACGTGCATTTAAATAAAATGCATGCATGTTTAAACGGTAAAACTAGTAAAAACATGCATTACAACAATAAAAACGTGCATACTAGTAAAAACATTTAAATAATACAACAATAAAAACGTGCATTTAAATAAAATGCATGCATGCATGCATGCATGTTATAGTAAGCACTGTTTAAATACGTTACAACAATAAAAACGTGCATTTAAATAAAATGTATGCACTGTCTTACCGTGGTTTTGTTGTGGACATATTGTTAGAGCGATGGGTGGAGACGTCGTGTTTCGTGGTTGTAAAAGCGTGTATGAAATGTGCGCGTCGTCAAACAGCGGTGGCGGTGGCGCATGACACTACGACTGATTTTGATTGACATGTGAACGGAGAACAAAGGGATTTTTACAAACGTTAAACGAAACGTTAAAAGTACGAAATTAAACGTTATATACGATCACTGGGGGGTCAGGAAACACGAGATGCGTATATATTAGAAAAATTCGCGGTAAAAGTCACATTTGACAATGAATGCACTGACGTGAACGTTAGCTTTTTTCCTAAAACAAATTCCTCGGAGAGTAAACGGAATGCGTTAAGCGCACATGTGCGACATCTGTTGCGCGTGACTTAACGAGTTGGAATGTGAACGGAGAACAATGGATTTTTACAAACGATAAATGAAACGTTAAAAGCGCGAAATAAAACGTTGTATAAGATCGCTGGGGGATCAGGACACACGAGATGCATAGATATTAGAGAAATTCGCAGTAAAAGTCACATTTGACAATGTATGCACTGACGTGAACGCTAACTTTTTTCCGAAAACAAAATGCCTGGGTTGGATGAAGTATGCACGACGATAATTAAAAAAGATAAGGATATGAGTGTAAAGTGCGCATGCGCGTTATAGTGTAGACAATGACATTTCAAAAACAATAAACGAAACGTTAAAAGCACGAAACTAAACGTTGTATAGATTCTCTGTGGAGTCAGGACACGCGAGGTGCATCGATATTAGAGAAAATCGATGTAAGGAGAGATTTAGCGGCGAATGTACCGACGTGACCGGATACTTTTTTTCGAAAACAAAATGTCTGAAATGTACGAGGCACGCACACTGATAATTGAGTAAGATGACGTATTAGGGTGAAGTGCGCATGCGTGTTATTTGGAAAAGGTATAAAACGGGTGAGAAAAATGTTATATTGTATGACGCCGAACTTCTAACCGTGTATTCTTTCTATCTACAGAGCAGCAAGCAGCAGACGTTCTTCCGCAACATGGCGGATGAAAGTCAACAACAACAACAAACAAAAACGTCGAAGGCGCCGCGTAAGCAGTCGATGAAGGCGGCGGCAAGCAGCAGCGGCAGTCAACCTTCGGCACTGATTGCAGCCTTGTCAACGGGGGTGCCACCACCCGTTAAGCGCCCCGTTACGCTGATCGCGGCCCCGTTGACGGTCGGCCGAAAACGGAGCGCCGAAGAGGCGCGCTTGGAACAGCCCGACGAGACGGCCGCGCAGCCCCCGGTCCTGTCGCGGAGCGGTTCTATGGAGCGTGAATCGGCGGCGTCGACACGCGCCACAGCGGTGAGTCTGAGACATCTGAAGTGAGCCGTCAACGGCGTATATAAAATCCTGTCGCCCGTTACGATCGAGGCCGTCTCGTACAAAGGCGAGCCCGGCACCACCTATTTGGGATGTTCCCGTTGTCGCCGGAAATTACAGACAAACAAAGACGGGGCCCTGATATGTCGAACGCACGGTGAAGTGTTTGTACCGAAATATTTCTTCGCGTTGCGTGTGATGGTGAAGGACGGCGAGGAGGAAGAAGATGAGCTTTGGCTTACGTTGTTCGATAGCCAAATGTCTAATCTCGTCGAGTTCACGGCCGAGTACCTGACGGAATTGAACGAGGAGGATCTCCGCGATACCGTGCTCGAGTTAACCGGTACTAAAGTGGAGATTAGTGTGCGGAAGACGAGTTGGAACGGGGACCCCTCGTATACAGTCCGCACACTAAAAAGATACGTCGACGACGATGACTAATGTTGTTGTTGTGTTGTTTGTAGGAAGAGGAGGAAAATTGGCCGCTACTGGTAGATTTATTGAAGCACGCCAACGAACGACAACGAATGAGAGATCGTCAGGGGCTGGAACTAAGCAAGCAGAGCTTTGAACTATTATCCGAGTCGGCCGAACAATATATAAGAGCGTTTTGGTTGGCCTATGAAGCAAGCTTATTTCGTAGTAGTTTGATGTACTAACAGTTGTGCTTTATATGCTTTAGGAAGTGCGCTGCGTACTCCAAAAAATGCTTGCAAACAACGAAAGGATTCGCGCTCAGTACGACGAGGTTGCAACGTTCGTAAGAACGTTGTTGGAACGGGGTGTGCCGGCGGGGTCAGTAAAGATGGAGAAGGAGGAGGAGGAGGAGGAAAAGAAGAAGGATGAGGACTAATCATAATAATGTGTTTGTAGGACGCTCTGATGCAACACACCAGACGTGAGTGTATGAGCGACTTCCTACACGCGTTGCTGACGGTGATATCACGTAAAGAGTAGAACTGCTTTGTGCTGTAGGGTAGTGGCGGAGGAGTACGTGACGTTCACGTATTGGAGGCGATAATCGAGGAGGCGCTGGGCTCGCCCCGAACGCGCCCACCTCCACCGACGTATAACGACAGCCTGGCGACGATGGGACCGTACTGGAGCGTATCGGAGGAGCTGGGGACGTGTCAACGGCAACTCGTCGTGCCGAGCCGGAGTCAGTTGATCGTACGTTACGAACGACTGGCTATGGATCTCATCGCCGAGACTATCGGCGAAATGGTTCTGGAGAAGGCGCGGGATCATTGCGGGATATGCGAACCGAATGAAGGCTGCCCCTACGTTCACATGTCCGGCTATCGCGCGGGACGGCCGAATCGCGTCTACATGCAACGTTTCGTTAAGCCGGGCTGTATTGTGACGCGGTATTTCAACGAGGTCATGGAAACGTTCCTACGTCGATCGCTCATTCCGTGTTTTACGAGACTAGTGCATATACTAAGCGAGACTACAGTGTCGATTTCTTCCGGTGATCAGCAGCCGCAAACGGGCCGTGCAGGAGAATTGTATTTGGTACAGTTTGTGTCGAACTGGTTATTAGGAACGAATTGGCGTGATTATATGAATCGCGTGCAACTCGAGTCGGCCGTGCACACGTACGTGCAACGTCGGAGCGGACTGGAATGAACGAACACTAGTAGAATAGAGAACATTTGCTTGCTATCGAAACGAAGGCTTCACGCTGCTGTGTTTGAATGAGAGTACCGAATAAAACGTTGAAAATGTTCTTTCCGTTTCCGAGTTACCTAGTTAGAAAAATTACCGCTAGTTAGAAAAAATCACCACCGCTTACCGCTAGGGTTAGAAACCACCACCACCACACAGTTAGAAAAATCGCATTCCACCGCTAGGGTTAGAAACACTAGTTAGAAAAAAACACCACCGCTAGGACCACCACACAGTTAGAAAAATCGCATTCCACCGCTAGGGTTAGAAACACTAGTTAGAAAAACCACCGCTAGGACCACCACACAGTTAGAAAAACCGCATTCCACCGCTAGGGTTAGAAAAATCTTCCCGCTAGGGTGTACTTACCACCACCACCACCACCGTCACCGTCGCCGTTATAAATAGCGACGCTCGAAAAATATCATTAGAGAGAATGCCACCACCATCACCACCTACTAGATGGCAATGTCCGAAATGTGGGCGCTATTTCGCGACGCAGTCGACGTTAGAACGACACGTAAAGAGTTCGAAAATATGCGGCGACGAAGCGCTATGCGTAAAACGTCGAGAGTGTCCAAAATGTGGCAAGCTATACACCACGCATCACGCTATGCTACGACATCTGAGGCTGCAGTGTGGCCGTTCGTCGCCACCTAGTAGTGAATCAGTGGAGGAAGAGGCCGCCGCTAGGGCGCCGCCGTCGCCCGACGATCTACAGCGTGTCGTAGACGAGCACCGGCGTAGCATAGAGACGTCGGTGGCGCGCGGCGTCATACAGTCGCGTTACAACTATCGTATGACCGCCTGTACGAGTACGCGCGTACTGGAACCGCGTCTGAGGGAAATGTTTCGTGCGCAAAAGAACGCGTTTAAAATTAACGTTAGTTATGGTTTTGTATTACGCCACAAGGTGTCGGGTCGGTACCGATATTTTCATTCTTCGTGTAACTGTTGCGGTCGCCTCCTCGAAACACCCGCCCTAGTTACCGATAGCCGTTCATTCGAACGATTCCTCGACGCCGTGCGCACTACCGACGTACTGCAGTACGCCATCGCGCAGCGTCCCGACTCGGGATGGATCGTCGAGCTCGTAACTAACGCCACCTACTTCGTGAACGTCATCATCAATCATCCTATCGGCTGCGTTGGCGTGACGACGCTTCCCGCCTACGTGCGCCTCAACAGGTCCATCGTGTCGTTGACGAACGATGTTCGAGGCGCGCCCTACGACGACCATCTGTGTCTCTTCCGATGCATCGCCCTTCACCTGCAAGGTCACCGACGAGGCGAAAGTATCCGCCATACGAACCGTTTAACGAAAGACGCTAAACGTCTGCACGCGCGGTATCGTCGCGACACGGCGACCTCGAACGGCGGCGGCGTGCGCCTGAACGAACTGGATCGCGTGGAGACGGTTTTCGGCATCAACGTCGTCGTCTATCGTCGACTGACGAACGACGTCGCCGAACTAGTCCGTCGATCGCGCGAAGCGCACCCCACGACGCTGAACGTCAACCTGTACGAGTCGCACTTCTCGTACATAAGCGATCGGCGCGCGTACACGAAAACGTACAAGTGCGGGAAATGCGGCAGCGTTCTCTGGCGGAGCGCGCGCGATTTACGACGTCACGAAGCGACGTGCGAAGGCGGCGTTCGTCACGTGTTCCCCGGCGGCGTCTACCGACCGACGGCGTCCGTATTCGAGCGGCTCGACGACGAAGGCATCGACGTCGGCGGCGACGACGACCTGCGCTACTACCCGTACCGCGCGACGTTCGATTTCGAGTGCTATTTCGCCGATAACGATCTGCCGACGAATAGCGACAAATGCCGCTGGATCGCGCGACACGAACTGCTCAGCGTGAGCGTCGCGTCGAACGTGCCCGGTCACGAAGCGGCGCGCTGTTAAGTCACGACCGGCGATTCGTCGGAACTCGCGCGTCGCCTCATCGACGACCTGGAAGCGGTGAGCGCGGCGGCGTGCGCGATTCTACGTCCCCGCTACGACACGACCTTCGAGGCGCTCGACGCGCTCGACGCCGACTGGCGGCGACGATGCAACGACGACGACGCCGCCGACGCGTCACCGTACGCCACTCTCGCCGACCGGCTGTGGACGAACCTTCGACAAATGCCCGTATTGGGATTCAATTCGGGTAAGTACGACTTGAAGGTCGTCAAAAAGTACTTGACCCCCCTGCTCATAACCGACGACGCGCAGCACACGTCGTCGGCGTTTACCATTAAACGTCAGAACAATTACATGTGCCTGTCGACGACGACGTTGAAGTTCCTGGACATAACGAATTACCTCGCGCCCGCCGTTAGCTACGATCGCTTTCTGAAAGCGTACGGTTGCTCGGCAACGAAGGGCTACTTCCCGTACGAGCACATCGACGCGTTGTCGCGTCTGGACGAAAGCGCCCTGCCGTCGCGCGAAGCTTTCTACAGCCAGCTGAAACGCGAGGGAATCTCCGCGGAGGCGTACGAGATTTGCGCGACGGCGTGGCGCGACGAGGCCATGACGTCGATGCGCGATTTTCTTGTGTGGTATAACAATCGTGACGTGGCGCCGTTTCTCGAGTCCGTCGATCGCCAGTTCGCCTTCTATCGGCGCCGACGTATCGACATGTTCAAGGACGCCATCAGCGTACCGGGGTTGACGTTGTTGTACCTATTCAACGACCTGCCGAAGTCGATCCATTTCTCGCTCTTCAACGAGCCGAACAAAGATCTGCACCGTCTGCTGCAGGCGCAGATCGTCGGCGGCCCGTCGATCATCTTCGCGCGCCACCACGAGGCCGACGTGACGTCGATTCGTGGCGGCGACGCGCCGTGCCGATCGATAGTAGGCTTCGACGCAAACGGCCTCTATCTATGGGCGATAATGCAGGAGATGCCGACGGGCTGGTACACGCGCCGACGTGCTGAGAACGCCTTTCGAGCGGAAGGCGTGCACCGCTACGGTCGTATGGCCGTGGAGTGGTTGACGCGCGTGGAGGCGGAAACCGCCGCGCGTATACGTCACCAGTTGAACGGACGCGAGAAGCGCATCGGAAAGCACCGAGTCGACGGCTGGTGCGCCGCCACGCGAACGGCGTATCAATTTCACGGCTGCTATTTTCACGGCTGCCCGACGTGTCAGGCGCACGTGACGACGAACGCCGTCAACGGTCAACCGATGACGACGCTGTACGCCGCGACGATCGCCGTGACCGCCTACCTGCGCCGTTTCGTCGACGAAGTCGTCGAAATGTAGGATTGCCAGTGGCACGCCGTGCAACCGCCGGCGGTGCCGACGCCGCCCGACGCGTCACGATGGCAACCGACCGCCGCCATTACGCTACCGACGATACTGGAGGCTGTGCGCGACGGCTCTCTGTTCGGCCTCGTGCAGTGCGATATCGCCGTACCGGAAGCGCTGCGCGACAATTTCGCCGAGATGCAGCCGGTATTCAAGAACGTCGATATCGTGCGCGACGATCTCAGCCCGTTTATGCGCGACTACGCCGAGTCGCACGATCTCCTCACGCGACCTCAACGCACGCTCGTCGGTAGCTACTTCGGCGCGGCGATCGTGCTCGCGACGCCGCTCCTACGCTGGTATCTGGCGCACGGGCTCGTCGTCGAGCGCGTCTACCAGATCGTCGAGTACGCGCCGATAGCGTGCTTTCGCCGCTTCGGCGACGCGGTTTCGACGGCGCGCCGCGAGGGCGATATCGATCCCGACAAATCGATCATCGCCGATACATTTAAACTTCTCGGGAACGGTTCCTACGGGAAAACGATTACGCGCGTCGATCGGCACCGGGAAATCAAGTACGCGACGCCGGTCGGCGCGTCGATGCTCGTCAACAATCGGCGCTTCCGGCACTTGGACGTCGTCATCGACGACGCGCTGTACGAGGTGGCGCTGAATAAGCGTAAAATCGTCTACGGCCTGCCGATACATATCGGCTATTTCGTATTGCAGTACGCAAAATTGAGAATGCTGGAATTTTATTACGATTTCGTCGACGCCTACATTCCCCGTCCGCTCTTCCAGTACTGCGCTATGGACACCGACTCGGCGTACATAGCCCTAGCCGGACGTGACGTCGACGCGCTCGTACCGGAAGAACGTCGCGAACACTACTTCCGGAATCGTTCGCTCTGGTTTCCGGCCGAATGCTGCGACGCGCACGTGGACGCCTACGTACGACGGCGCGTCGCCGGACTAGCGTGGGACGGCGGCGCGGCGGCCTGCTGCGCGCGCCGACGCCTGTTCGATCGTCGAACGCCGGGTCTCTTCAAAGAAGAGTGGCGCGGCGACGGAATCGTGGCGCTGTGCAGCAAAACCTACTACTGCTTCGGCGGCGTCGCCGGTCCGAAGTACAGCACGAAGGGACTGAGCAAGCGACAGAACGCCGACATCGACGAGCACACCTTCCTCGCCGTACTGCGCGACCGTCGCAACGGCGTCGGCTGGAACCGCGGTTTCCAAGTGAAAGACTCGTCCGTGTTGACGTACGTTCAAGAGCGCGCGGCGTTGAGCTACTTCTACGATAAACGCCGCGTGCTCGACGACGGCGTCACTACGGCGCCGATACTCGTCTAACTCGTAAACTCGTCTAACTCGTCTACTACTAACCTAACCCCCACCACCCCCTTAGGGGTAGTTTCTGTATGTATGTGTGGGTTATAATAAACACCAACAATTGTATACATCATTTGTTCGTTTTTATTTCTTCTACTACAAGCGGTTAATGAGGTTTTAATCAATCGTGTACGAGACAGTCATTGTTCACCCTATCGGTGCCGAATAGGCTCTGGAACGTCGTCAACGGCATCCCGCGACATCGGAGGAGAAGGTAGGCGACGCAATAGTGTCTGCACACTTTAGAGATGACGCTCTGCAGGCGTTTGACGTTGTACGTCCACGCGTCGCCGCAGTGGCGGCGCAGGAAGGCGCGGAAGTCGGCGTGTAGCGGCGGCAGACCGTACGAATCGAAGTACTCGCCTCGTCGGTCGGCGCCGACGTAGACGGCCACCCAGTGCTGTTCCGGTTCGCAGCCGTCGTCGGTGTTGCACACGAAGGCCGTCGGGTAGGTGGTGGCGCCGGCGGCGGCGGTAAGTAGCGCGTCTTTAGGCACGACGCCGACTTAGGCACGACGCCGACGACGATACGTTTAGCGTACGTATCGAGTTCCAGACGACGCATCAGTTGAAACGTAACCATAGTTACTACCATTCGTAAATGACGTTCCGGTTCCGGTCGATTTCCATCACCGTCTCGAATTCCGCGTACACGACGACGTTCACCGGACGCGCTAGCGGCGTCTCGAAATGCATATCGACGCCCACGCACCCCTGACGCACGACGTTGAAATGATCGCCGTCGCAACAGTCGGGGGTCAGGTCGAAACCGAAGATGCTGTAGCCGGCGCCGAAGTCCGTGCGCGATACGTCGTTCCCCTCGTCCTCGAACGCCTTTCCGGTCGCCTCGAAGAGATTCATGTAGCTGCGCACGTACCGGTTGTGCGGGAAGTCCGGCTGCAGCGGCTTGCTCGGCACCTGACGTCCGTCGACGACGAGCGACAGGAAGTTTATGTCGTTGTGACGCGCATCGAACGGATTTCTAGTGTAGTCGCCGTTGTAGGCGACGTTGTCGATCATCATCAGGAAGAGGCGTTTCGGAGTCGCGCCCATGTACAGGTTCTCGTGCGTGTGCGATAGCGCGCCCGCCGTTATCGAGAACGATTTGCAGTCGACGCGACGCATCGGAAACTTAGCCGTTCCCAACGCCCACGCTATGATATGTCCCATCTGGACGGCCGGGTTCAACTTCACTTTTCGCACGTGCAGTCGAATCGCCTGCAGCACGACGCGCCACCCCGGTACGGCTTGCGCGCCCATCAGCGAGAAGGCGTCCTTCGAGCGCACTATGCGCACTTTCGTGTCGACGCCGTTCGGTAGGTGTTTGTTTAGCATAAACGCGTCGACGTGCAGGCGTCCCATCTTCTCCACCTCGTGGCTATCGGCCGTCGCGATGCGTCGCGCCTCGAAGCCGAGGTTGGCGTTGCCGAGCGTGTCCATCCGTCCGGCGGTGTCTTTGTACCATAACGACGCCGTGAGATGCGAACGTTTCGCGTCGCTACCGTAACTTAGCAACGTCTCGAGGTAGGCCCGGTACGCGTACGTATTGGTCGACGGCGTCACGAGGGTGTTGTTCAGCGACACGTCGATTTGACTGATCATCGAATGCAGGAAATTGTTGACCGGCGCCACCGCGGCCGCGGCCGCCAGATCGGTACCGTCCCCCCGCGTCACTTTGAAGCGCACGTACAGTTGAATGCTCGCCAGGTCCGTATAGTCTTCGCCCGAACCCGGCACGAGGAACTCGATAGGGCCGCCGGCGTCGAGAGTAGTCAGCGGCTGGTAGACGGTCCAATGACTACTCTCGATGCTCGTCTGCGTCACCGGTCCGCTGAACAGCTCCAGTTCGGCCTTCACGCCCTCGCACGTCGAGCCGTTCAAGAACGCCATCGTTGTCGTCCGTTCGACGTCTTCCGCCTACTGACGACCGTCGCCGCTAGGCGTGCTCTCTTTATGCCGCCGCCGCCGCCGCCGCGGCGGTGCGTTTTTTTTTCTTCCGTTGAGTTGACTGAATATCGTATGCTGGATGACCGTCGGATCTCCTCCGCGCGTCATCACCACTATGAAGCGCACTCGAAGGTACGGCGGCTGGTAGAACTGACCGTTCTCGAGTGCGCGCTCCATCGTCGTCGTTACTCGTCGAATATGTCCGTTCGACGCGCTCTTTTCCGCCTACTGACGGTCGTCGCCGCTAAGCGCGCTCTCTTTACGCCGTGGGGACGGCGCTGCTGCTGCTGCTGCGTTTGTTTCTTTTTCTTCTTCTTCTTTGGCGCCGCCTGCGGATTCAATAGGCCGTCGAGAAGATCGGCGCCGGCCTCCTTCGCGCGCCTTTTTAGCGACTGTTTCAGATTGCCGCCGGCGACGACGTCGCGCGCCACGTGCATGCCGGTGTTGAGCGCCCGTTTTCCCAACGCCATCGCGTCCCTCTTGATAAGCGGCATGGCGCTTCGAAACAGACTCCCGAAGAGATTACCCAGACCGTGACCTCGTTGACCCCGAGCGCCGACGAAGACCGGCAGCTGTCCGCCGACCTGACGAACGTAGTAGTCCACGTACGGGTTCTTCGACGACATGTTAAAACAATTTCGATTTACAACGTCTGAAGTGAAGCGTCGTCACCACCTTCCCCTGCTCGAATGGTATCGGTTGGCCGTGATCGTCTCTTATATTGACTTCGACCTCGTCGAATTGATTCCGCATCAGCTTAACGTATTGCACGCGAACGAACGATTCCGAAACGACGTCACCGTTCTCACCGCGGACGGCGATGTTTCGAAGGAGCTGCGCGAACACGTCACCGACGACGCGCGGTTCCACGAGATCCGTGTACACGTACAGACTCTCGATGCCCGCCGACATGGTCACCGTATCGCGACCTTCGTACTCGAACGCGTACGCGGCGGGCGACGTGCTGATGACGGGCCTCGTCGCCGGCGCGGGACCGTACGCGGACGAACTCATGATCGTATTGCTATGGAAACCTAGCACGTGCCTCAGACGGCTCGAATGAGGTATGATAAATTCGACACCCGCCGACATACGTAGCGTAAAGCGGTTAGAGACGGCGCAGTATTCTAGCACGGCCTTGACCTTCCTGGTGTGTAATTTCTCTAGCGCCTCGTTGATCCTGTTCAACAACGTATAAACGTTGTTGTAGAAACCGTGAGGAATCGTCGTCTGACGATATATCAGCACGGTCGTGCCGTCTTCGTCTATCTGCGTGTAAACGCCCCGTTCGCCCGCCGCGCAAGTCAGATAGAAGTAGGCGTCATTCTTTCTCACGTTGTACCACGTGTGCGGATACTGTACCGACACGGCGCCGCATTCCCACTCCCCCGACAGGTCGAAACGTCGCGGCAACGTCGTGACGTAGTGCGTCAACGTATTTTCGGGGTGACGTTTCATAGACGCGTTGCTCGGCAGCGTCAGGTAAAAATCAGACGAAACCGCCATCGCGTTGTCGACGTTCGCCTCCGCCGACACTCATAGACGGACTCGGGAGCAGGTAACCGAGACAGCTGCTCAACAGCGCCGTCCATAGGTTGGAGTCACTTTGACCTTTCGTCAGATTGTATATACTAACGGCGATGACGAAGTACAGGACGACGACCTGACAGAGAAACACGATTTCGGCCTTAGGGCATTCGTTGCCGCAGATTCGCCATGGAACGGGTTCGGCGGCGGTTGTTGTTGTAGCGTCGATGGAGTCCGCGTTGCGCTCGTCGTCGACGACGGACGATTCGTCGGCGTTCGTTCGACGCTCGCCACTCGAGGTAGTTTCGTCGTCGTCGCACATCGTCGCGCCACTGCGCGCTGTCGATGCAACAGGGACCTTTATACGGTAAGAACGAAGATCCGTTGCATAGTCCCGCCTCGTGCTGTCGCCAGCAGCCGGTGTGACGCGTCCAACGATTCATCATCATAGGTCCAAGAGCGACTCGGCGTCGATCCAGCTGTTGAATGAGGCCGGATATCTGCTCCATTTTACGAGCGCCTCCGAACCGCCGCCACGACGCCGACGACGCCGAAGAACCGCCTCCACGCGATATAGTTTGTCTTTCGGAACGACTACGCGTTGTAGTTCCGGTTCGTAGAAGGTGCCCTCTATCGGCGTCTCGGCGTCGTCCTTGAGGCGATAAACGGGCGGTTCGGACGGGTGCACCTCTACGACGGTGAACAGCTCCTCGCTCCAGTTAGCCATGTATCCTTTTTTGAAAGGACCCCTCGTCTTGCTGATACGTACGCGATCTCCCACGCGTAGTTTCGGTTTTCTTCGTCGTTCGACGTCGCCACCGCCACAGTACAGTCGTTGCCATACGGCCTCCTGATTCGTCGCGTCGACACTCGCCGGCGTACTACCGATGCTTCGGTGGTAGGCGTTGTTGTACGATCGCACGAAATCCGGTAACGCCTCTACGTAGCGCAGCGTTTCGTGTTTCGTAAAATAGCGCCACATACGCCTCTTCAAAGTTCGATTAAACCGTTCCACGACGCTCGCTTTGGTCTCCTCGTAATGCGTCACGAAATGATGAACGCCGCGACTCTTTAGCAACGTTTGCAGGGGTCGGTTCAAAAACTCGCTCCCCTTATCGGTCTGCAGCGTGTGCGGCGTCTCGTCGTCGTCGTTCAACAGGCGCTCGAAGGCCGCGACGAGCGACGCTCCGGACTTATTCTTCAACTGAACGCACCACGCCCGCTTCGAAAACACATCGATCACCGTCAATAGGAATGTTATACCGTCGTTGTGCGTTTTCAGTCTAGTCAAGTCGACCAGATCGGCTTGCCACTGCTGGTTTCGACCGCCCACGATGACGCGACGTCGTTTGAAATGACGTCTAACCGGTTTGTGTAGGGTATAGGCGTCCTGCGACGCTAGCCACCTCTCGACGGCCGGACGTCGGAGCTTCGACGCCCGGTGCAACGCGTCGACGCCTCCGTAACTCCCCACCCGTTTCGGATCGAAGTACGCGTTATTCAGCTCGTCGTCGTCGTCGACGTCGACGTTTCGTTGCTGTCGAGGCTTTCGTTTTGGACGACGACTCCACCCGGACACCATGACGACGACGACGATGATGATGATGATACAATGATACAGAACGCGATAAGCGCGATTATGAAACCGACGACGACGACGATGATGATCGCGCGTCGTGACGTCATCACGACAACGTATCCCACGCCGTGACGCCCAAAGAAGCGGATCTGCGTTTAGGTTCGCCTCTCATCCGAGTACGACGTCTCCGCTCAGTCGGCGCTGCTGATGAACTAGACGTCGACGGCATCGTCATCCTCTCTTCTAGCTTCCGTCGTTGCTCCACGTACGAACGATAGCGCGGGTTGCCTACGAATTCCATAGGGATATTCATATCCTTCATGTGCAATCCGAACTCCCGCCATCCTACGGGCGCCGTCGTCTTCGATCTCGTTCGCATCGTTCCATCGAGACAACGGATCGGCTTTCATTTTTTCGATCAGCAGTCTCGTCTTCTCTTTCAACGTTTTCGGCATACTGGCTACGATTTCGCGCTCTATCGTCTCCGACGATGGTGGCGCCGCCGCTGCCGCCGCTGCTGGCGCCACCGGTACCGCGGGTGTCTCGCCGCTGTTCACCACCGACACGCGTACCGGTTGCGCCGCTCGAGCCGCCTCTATCGTATTGTACCGACTCAGCAGTTGATTGTACGACGCTACCTTTTCTCGTTCCGATAAATCCGAACGTTCTAGAATGTCCTTCATGTCGCTGTCAAGACTACTCAGCACACGTGATCGAGGCGTGCTCGACGACTGATCGACGCGTGGCAGAAGGCTTTCCACCAATCGTGGATCGACCAACGCCATCTTCTTCGCGTACTGCATTAAACACCCGCTGCCGGCGCCGCCGCCGAACACCTGTCTGAGCAGCGGCAAGATAACGGTACTCGCTAACGGCGCTAGCAGGGCCGTCAAAAAACCACCCGCACCCTTTTGCAAGATGACACGCTTCTGCTTACGCGTCACGTGTTTGTCGACGAGTTTACGCAGGTGATCCCGGTATTTCGACAATACGCGTTTCTGTTTCGGCGACAACTTCACGTTCCCTTTCAGAATGTTGTACGCGCAATCGCACAGACTACAAATGAGACCGGTGTCCGTGTGGGCGAGTAGCGCTATTCGCAGAACGATGTTCCGCCTATGTCTCTCCAACAGCTGCAGGGCGACGATGTGTCTCTTTATTTGATTCGTCGGTCCCGCCACCTTCGGTCGTCTCTTCGCTCCCGTCACGCGCCCCGTCATAGCGACTAATAAACGTACGCCCCGTCGTCCCTCTCTTCTTATAGTCCGCCGACGCCACCACCACCACCGCCGCCGCCACCCTTCCGTACGTACACGTACTGAAGGCGATCGTCCGGAAATATGCACGTACGCAAACGCATGTCCTCTTCCGTTTCCTGTTTCAGATCCACGAATAGATACCCGTACGCCGACGACGTCGCGTCTTTGAAAGCCTCTATCATGTAGTTGACCTTTCCCGGGTACATCTGTTTCGCTAGGTGACCTACTTGACCCGCGTCTCGAGGACTCTTGAATAGCACTATGTATTGAGCGTTCAGGCTGATTGTACGGTTTTCTTTCCCTTTCGGAAACATGTTCTGACGCAATTGTACGACCGACGTATTACAATGATGACTTTTTTTAGTAAATAGTACCGTCACCCGGCTATCGGTCTCCTCCATGAGGTCGTCGAGTACTAGAAGCGTTCTCGCTTTACCGTCTAAACGTTTCGGATCCGGCAGGCCGTCTACGAACTCTATTTTCGAAGACATAGACGCGTAGCCGCTCTGCCACTGTCCGTAACACCACAGGATTTTCTCCGGCGGCGGATCGATCATAGTGTCGTAACGTATCAAACGCTCGACGAACGTCGTCTTACCGCATCCCGTAGGACCGGCTACTATACACGTAAAAGGATGCTTCAACGACGGTCCGTTCATTTTTCACGACTGAACGACGAACACTTTTTTACGCGTTTTTATACTCATCGCGCAACTCCATCAACAGTTTACCGAGCGTGTTCTTCCCCGGATCGCCCGCGATTCCGCTACCCCAGAAACCCTCCTAACTCGCTATCCATTCCACCAATTCGGCGTCCCCGGTCGCCAACAGTGCAGCCTTCAAATCGCTCGATCCGTCAAACTTCCTCCTCAACAACATCTTCATACATTTCACCCTAATGTCGGTCCATTTGTTTCTCATTCTCTTTAGTCGAATGTCGTAACTGCGTCGTTTCGCTGCGTAAGAACTTAGCGAACTTTTGATTATTTCGGCGCATTCCACGTCCTCGTAGAATATCGCTTTCCTATACTGATAGGCGTGCTCGACGGATCGAAAGCCCCGACCGAACGCCGACAGTCGACGCATATACATATTCGACAAGAACGACCGCGATCCACCAAACCTTATAGGCGACGACATCGTACCGACTACCGATCACCCGCTACCGTCACCGCTTATATACCACCGACACTAATAAAAAGTTGCGACAAGGGTTCAAACCCGGAACCTTTCGATCCCTAGGCGAACACTCTCCTAAGACCGTTGCCAAGGATTATCCAGGGTTTTGCCCCGGTTATATCTCACCGCTAGGTGGCCTCTCGAATCTACAAACGCATTACGTCAGCGTTGAGGACTACGTTAAAAGTACGAACGTTGCATGGTTTTAGCGTGGTTAGCGCGATAAACGCATTATTGCTTACGTCAGCGCGCTCTAGGTACGGCGTTGATCGCTAGGACTAAAATACTCTCTGCACTCACCGCTGGGTGGCATCTCTCTAGTGTACTGTCAATCATCCAATTAGTATCAAATTACATCGCTCATCAATCACGTTTTTTATAAGTAGGTTTCCCAAACTCATTAGTGTCAAACACAAAGCCTTTGATCTTTTTTATACATAGGATTAGTCTCGCATTATTGCTGACTCAGCGGTGTGGTCGAATCGTTTAGTGGTCATTAAATTCTTTTTTATAAGTAGGCTTTTGAGATCGTACAGGTCTTACTATCTACTCCCATAGCAAGCACTGGTGGTCTCATTTGGTCTGCTTTTGAAATACAGGAGTGCTTTCCGTTTTGTATCAATTTCCGGTTCCATAGTGCCAAAACCAGTCTGGGTTATGACAATAGCTTATGTCCAAGGCTGATTTGTGAATTGTTTGTTTGAGAAGCCGCCAATAATCATTTGCATTCCCGGTTTCACCAATTCATCTAGTTAGTTTCTGAAGGTTGCGTTGTAATCCGTTGTCATTTGAGGGATACAAGTTTTGTTTATATCAACTCTTGATTGAACGTGTCTCTTTCCACTGTGGAAATACATCGGCGACAGTATCGAAATTGAGATGACAAGATCCGTCGCAGTCTGCACTGTGGTATGATCTAGTTTTGGTGACATCGTTTAGGTTGCATGATCGAACAAGAACAAGGTCTAGATGATGTCATGTCTTGGATCTGGACTGCATCCACGGTACCTTGTGATAAGCTTTGCATTGTGTGAGGCGTTAGCGACACATAGTTGGAATTGAGCACTAAGCTCTAGGAGTTGTCCATTGTCATTTTTCCAATGCCAAAAGCACATATAGCATCAGGCCAGTATTCGTTGTCATTCCCAACTCAAGCATCCCAAGTAGGATTAGCTTGTCCGCAGTAGGCACAGACTCAACTACTTGTGCGGGTGCTGCATAGAAGATATCTTTGACGCCTGACTGTGCTATCAAAGTGGGTGCATAGGCAGAGATAATTGTAGCATGACCATTCTCCAGAGAGAGGTGTGCTGTCATAATACGATCAGAGATTGCGTGTGTGCCCTCCTACTTGATGCACATGGTATTCTTAACAGAGGTGACCCCTGGTACCATGTTCTGCGCCAGTCGAGCATTGGGCTTATGTACAGATACTACCATCTCCCGTGTTGCTTCTTGTCATGGTGTCGGACACGAACAAGCAGAGTGTCCTCTCTGTTAAAAGAATGACACCGCTAATGCCAGGTCAATAAAAAGGTATTCATGGTTTGCCCTTGCGACTGGATGTTAGGAGATGTACAGCCAAGACTCTTCTCTCGAACCAATATGCTGTACTCTGGAGGAAAAACATGGCTGATACGTCTAGTAACGGATTGGTTGCATGGGAGTGCCGGAGTGTGCGCATAGAGTACACTAATCACCTGTTGATCCCAAGCCAAATTCTCTGTTAGAGTTTACTCCCTGAGCCTTTGGCTCAAGAGCCTAACCACAAGGCAGCGGTTGCTAGTTGCCCATAGCTGGGACATGGGTTGGTAACAGTCCACATGCGAGTGGGTCATACACAGAGCACCTATAGGAACGCATGCTGCTCAGAGATCCCCCATCTAATTAGCCTGGTGACTCTCGGTGACCAATATCCGTCAGTTACTTCTGAGAGGCTATAATGGGAGTCTTGTTTTAGGAGAGACAACGGTACTGGCAGACAAGACTTACGTACTCGGCTTGTCTTTTTCGCCGAGGCTAGCCAGATGTGGAAACTGAAAGCAACAGGTGACAAGCACGACTCCCCGCTACCATACTTGACGCGACACTAAAACCTGCATTGCCAGAAGCATCAACTGACAAATATATTTTACAAATGTATATACATAGTATTAGTAATATATGAACTTTTAAAAGACTGCCATGCTAATCGTTTCTAATTTATTCGTGAATTCATGTTAAGAGGTGCCGTGCAGTGGTACAGTGGCTTGAACTTCGGACTCTCGCCCGAGAGAACCCGGGTTCAAATCCTTTACTGCGGTGTCGATCCTTGGGCATGTTCTTTCACCCTACGTTACTCCAGTTCACTCAGCTGTATGAACGAGTATCTGGATATAGTCAGAGGTGGATATTTTTGTACGAATAGTTTTCGCGCGTTAACTGCAGTGTGGCTGGATGCTTCCCAGAGAAGTCGAGATGGTGTTCGATTCGACAAGTCGGCCAGTGATTTATGTGCAAAGCGCTTTGGGAAGTCATGAGGACTGGATACTGCTACATAACAAATTACCTTTAAGAGATAAACGTTTATGCCACGTCTACTCCACACGCGAACGTTTGGTTCACTGCAAGACTCTCGTGCATTGAAACCTTCGTATAAGTAGGTACGGACAGGTTGACTCACAGGCAGCGGTATCTAAAAACCCAATGACAGTAGTTTCAATGTGAACATCTTTATAGTATGTAATAAAATGTTGTGTTCTTGTTAATGACAACATGCAGGTAATCACGCACAGATTCGCGTTGGCTTCTATATTATCATACAATAGCTTGGTATTTGTATTGTTGACATTTCTTCCTATTGAGGTTCTGTCGCGTCCACTGGACAACAGTCTATTATCATCTGCGAAATACAGAAATCAAACCAGAACGCAAAACCAGAGCGCCAGAGGTAGAATATGTGCAATAGTTAACAATAGTAAAGCTATAGCAACTAGACCAGATGAGACGTATTTTTTATAAAACACAATTGAAAGTTCACGACAGTAACATTACAGACACACACCATAGTATACACTTTCTGTATTTTTTATTGCTTTTGGCAATGTCCTCCGTGACAAAAAGGATGCATGTGATAGCATTTAAATATACACCTTCCCAAACAACAATAATTAATCAGTAATGCAGTCTACTATGGAGCATACCTTACATGTATATATACGAAATAACAAAGCAGGGGTCCCAACAAAAATGCAAACGCTACAAAGACATCCTGAAGAGAACACTGAAGTCATGCTCCATCTCCCACGACACCTGGGAATAGATTGCAACCAATCGTCCCCTCTGGCGTCACACCTGCATGACTGGCCGGCAAGACCTGAACAGAAACGGCGTCAACATCTCAAAGACAAAAGAATGCAGCAGAAGAATGATCAACCTCCGCCGGGACATATGACCACCTGTGACTGTGTCATCTGTGGTCGCCAATACGCTTCGCGCATCGGCCTACACAGTCATCAAAGACGCACCACTGACTCGGAACGAGATCCGTCGTTCGACGGCTCACTCCACTGATTCGGTATACAACTAAATGAGGCAACAACACACATATAAATAGAACACGTTTGCTAAACAAGATCGCTAAACCGCTATCAGTTGACACATGATACAGTGCCGTCTGCATGGACCAGTGACAACCATGCTAATGCACGGCAATAAGCTAATGCAGGGGCAGTGCGTATACAGCACAGCAACCAGTTTTCCTTCTGTATAGATTACACTCTTTGTTTCCCATTTATGTGCCCCTAAACAAAATAAGCTTTGTTATTATTTGTCGGGGTGATCGCATATTCCCATGTGCGAAGATCTTGGTATGTTTTTTTCGCGTAAGTTTTGATCCTTCTGCCAGTTATGCACTGAAATGGTCATCAGCAGCAGCTTGCGTGAAGACAACATTAATTATTTCCTAGCTGCTCCATGACAGCTATTTCCACCTGCAGATTAAGATTCTTTTTTAATGTTATCTGACCAATTTCCGCAAGGACACATCTCCTGCAAAAAAGTGTTTTGTCTCATTTAAAGTGTGAAAAGAAATAACTTTACGTCTGTGAATCTGCAGAAGGTAATAATCCTTATCAGTAATTATTAGTCGTAATGTTATTCCAGTAAACTTTTTGATTGATACAAAACGCGTCAACCATGCTAGGACTCTGTACAATAATATTATCAAATAACCTGTCGTTATATAATTGAATCGACTTAAGTAACTTATTGTCAATTTGCTCATGATTGTATGTTTAAACTGTAATTTTTTCTAAATCAATACAAATGAGGTATGGTCGAGCAGATCGTTAACTAAGCTGTATTGTATAATTGAGGATCCTTCCCTGTGGAATATTCTGTCATCTGTCGGTTAATATAAGCTGTAAAGTACACACGAAATAACCATATTCATTTTTCATAATAACGATTGTCACCTGCAAGCCTACAAATGCTATTGGCATTTTAAAAACAGACATGTGTTGCTCGCTCAAGTGTAAACCACCCAACTCTCCACGGTTTAGAATAGTCCAACTGGAATATTAATCTCAAGTTAAACTCATTTACAGGTCACAACGCTTCCCCAAACGACTAAATCTGGCTGCAGCCTATCCCAATAGTTAAACCAGTCACTTTATCAAGGGAACACAATGACACATCTTCAAGTAAAATATGTCTTGAATCAATTGTCTACTACATGTTATGAATATTGACACCATGAGCAGTTATATTCTCACATACATAACTATAAGCAGTTCTATGCTCACATACATAACTATAAGCAGTTCTATGCTCACATGCATAACTATAAGCAGTTCTATGCTCACATGCATAACTATAAGCAGTTCTATGCTCACATGCATAACTATAAGCAGTTCTATGCTCACATACATAACTATAAGCAGTTCTATGCTCACATACATAACTATAAGCAGTTCTATGCTCACATATATAACTATAAGCAGTTCTATGCTCACATACATAACTATAAGCAGTTCTATGCTCACATACATAACTATAAGCAGTTCTATGCTCACATACATAACTATAAGCAGTTCTATGCTCACATGCATAACTATAAGCAGTTCTATGCTCACATACATAACTATAAGCAGTTCTATGCTCACATACATAACTATAAGCAGTTCTATGCTCACATACATAACTATAAGCAGTTCTATGCTCACATACATAACTATAAGCAGTTCAATGCTCACATACATAACTATAAGCAGTTCTATGCTCACATGCATAACTATAAGCAGTTCTATGCTCACAGGCATCACTATAAGCAGTTCTATGCTCACATGCATAACTATAAGCAGTTCTATGCTCACATACATAACTACAAGCAGTTCTATGCTCACATGCATAACTATAAGCAGTTCTATGCTCACATGCATAACTATAAGCAGTTATATGCTTACATGCATAACTATAAGCAGTTCTATGCTCACATACATAACTATAAGCAGTTCTATGCTCACATACATAACTATAAGCAGTTCTATGCTCACATACATAACTATAAGCAGTTATATGCTCACATACATAACTATAAGCAGATCTATGCTCACATGCATAACTATAAGCAGTTCTATGCTCACATACATAACTATAAGCAGTTCTATGCTCACATACATAACTATAAGCAGTTCTATGCTCACATACATAACTATAAGCAGTTCTATGCTCACATACATAACTATAAGCAGTTCTATGCTCACATACATAACTATAAGCAGTTCTATGCTCACATACATAACTATAAGCAGTTCTATGCTCACATGCATAACTATAAGCAGTTCTATGCTCACATGCATAACTATAAGCAGTTCTATGCTCACATGCATAACTATAAGCAGTTCTATGCTCACATACATAACTATAAGCAGTTCTATGCTCACATACATAACTATAAGCAGTTCTATGCTCACATACATAACTATAAGCAGTTCTATGCTCACATACATAACTATAAGCAGTTCTATGCTCACGTACATAACTATAAGCAGTTCTATGCTCACGTACATAACTATAAGCAGTTCTATGCTCACATGCATAACTATAAGCAGTTCTATGCTCACATGCATAACTATAAGCAGTTCTATGCTCACATGCATAACTATAAGCAGTTCTATGCTCACATACATAACTATAAGCAGTTCTATGCTCACATACATAACTATAATACATTAGTAGAACAGTTGTAAGCTGATCAATGCTCATTCCAGTGTGAGCCACCAAACTGCCCACAGCTTACGACAGTACAACTGCTGGGATGATAATCTCAGATCTAAAATCTCGGATTCCAGATCACTACCATCACCCAACCCAAATAACTATTTTAGTGGCTGCTGACCTACCCCATTAAGAAGAAGAAGAAGAATTTGTTTATTTGACCCATACATTTCAAATAATACATACACTACATCTATGTCAACAAATTTAAATAATCTTATGGTAAACATGGTATAATGTATGATAAATAACTATTAATTAATCATGAGATAGTTGGGGAGCCCAATGACACAAGTCCTAGTTGAAATTTCCTGTGCCAGACAATTATTACATATTATAACGTTGTCAAATAGTTATATGCTAAATTTGGAAGCAACAGTTGCTGCGGTGCAATTGGATGGCAGCAAACGGTCCACCGCAGCGTCAATGCGAACCAGCGAATCGCTCTACTTTATAGGGGAATAATTAATGATGTAATTCTATGGGTAATACACATTTGTTTGATTCGCATTTAGACATATTGTGATAATGCTCAAGTATGACATTATCTTAAAGCAACTTAAACTGCAAAAAGTTCCTCTGGTGTCAGTCTTTCTTGGTGAACCTCTCCAAACTACGGGTTTCCGTCGGTCATAGCCGTATCTTATAAACAAGGTCCAGTCTGGTGGTACTATCTAGCAACCTACCCAAACAACATTGTTTTGTGTAATTTTGGCTAACTCGAAATATTACTCGTTAACAAGATATGATGTATCAAAACACCGGTGCCGCTCTCGAGCGGTCACGGTTGAACGATCAAGTGAAACAGGTCACGTGACACGGTCCGGACCCTGTAGCTTAGCATGAGTCAACTTGTGGTTATGACGGGGCAAGCATAGGTTGTCTGATCGCAACGGAAACAGTTACATTAATGCCGGACAGATTTAGACGTAACAGCCACCGTATGGCGGAGATGTTGCTGGTGGTTGTAGTGATCACGATACTGACGTATCACGATACATCGGGTGAGTTACAGAGCCCGTGTTCACGGAATGAACTTGGTAGAATAACTGGTGTCAGCCAGGCTTGATCTAAGCTATTGGTTGTGTACAGCGAGTAATATTGCGTTAAGTTTACTTCCTGGTTCAGTGAAGCGTGACGCCTATATAACTCTAGTAGGAGGAACAATTTACAATGGTATTTACATAGTGTCTTAGCGTGATGCTTATGTTGAATGTATATATACACGGTTACGATTGACTGTTGATGTTTGGAGTAGTATAATTGAGTGTATGAAATACATTGATTAAGAACGTAATGTAGGCATGATTTCAATAACAATGGACAAGAAGAGGAAGTTGTGCTGAGCGGTGGTAGAGCGGTGGTAGAGCGGTGGTAGAGCGGTGGCAGAGCGGTGGTAGAGCGGTGGTAGAGCGATGATAGAGCGATGGTAGAGCGGTGGTAGAGCGCCGCACTGTCGGTCGAGGGGATCGGGTTTCGTGTCCTTCTACTTACCGTCGTTTCGAAACGTTGACAATTTCGTTAATCCCACGGTGCCTGTGTCTTTTGGAAGAGACACTATAAACCGTTGGTAACTTCTACGTGTAGTCAATGCCAGGACAAGAAAATATGCCACAAAGGTGGTATAACCTGTAGTGGACTCAGAAAGCTAGGGTCTTGATCATTAAACTTCCGTTGGCGTACATACCCAAACAAAATGACTCTGCTAATGAATGATGTAGACGAAAATGTACGCAAGGTATAACCCGCCATAGCAAGTGAACAGTTGACGTCATTTTGGGAGTACCCCTTGTTGATCGGTATATACAGAGGTTGTCAACTGGAAGATATTATACTACAACGACACAAGAACGTAATTATATATTTCTCAATATATATTGATGACAATTGAGCGGTTATAAGGATACTGGAGCATGACATCACAGGTGTATGCGGATATGCCCCGTGGCATAAGAACATAACCGCGTGTGTATTATAACTCACCACGTATTTCGGGTCGTGGGAGCGGTATAACCCACCACAGAATACGAACAACGCACATAATTATAAATTGCCTTAGGGCGAATCCACAAGCATTACATAGTTCTTCATTCCCATCATAGTCTGTTTATATTGGGAAAGGAACAACATTTAAAAGCGCGTTGTTACCCCTTGCAGCCATCGCACGTCTAGCTATGAACACCAAAGGTTGGCCTTTCGTCCGAGTCTCTGGAAGCTATTTTATGTTAATACAGGAAGATCATGTCCACTAACAATAAACACGTACACTACTTCAGACGGCGTTGGCAACAGCCAACGACATATGCTGTAAATGTTGATCTGTTATAACGGGTTTGATCATAATCATGGCTTCAAGGTCCGTCGCGTCTTGTGGTCAAGGTATAGAAAACAGCTACATGTCCTTGTCCTCGTCACACCACGCACTTGGAACATCGTCACATAAGAAATAGGGGTAATATAAAAAGGACTATGCATTCATATTCCTAGATATTGTCAGCCCACTGGTCTCAGTCGTGCCCACAACTACACATAGAACTATGTCCGTAAATCTAGACAAAACTGTTGCACTTGTGGCAGATGTAGTCTTTCCACAATATTCCATCAGAACCACACCGGGTGATCCATATAGAGTTGTTCTAGTTAGGAGGTCAAGCATAATTACGCAAGCTGACCAACGTAGATTCGTTTCACTTATATCACATCGGATAACGACTGGCGTTATATACGTCACATACGTCAAAAGGGCAACAATAACTGTTTTTTAAATCAATTAACATATGTGATCATTGCCACAGTATTGACATACTTCCCAACGAAAAACATTGCGACCTTATTTGTATTGATCATCCCACTTGAGAGAAGACAAAACCAAGTTATATTTGTTAACTGCATTATGAAAGGTGTCTCCAGTGACAATCAGCAGTTGTAATATATGAATGCAGTGGGCCCGGGGGAAATGACGTGGATGTAAGCCATGGTAGTGACTTTCTTGCTAGTATGCTTAATGGGGTCGTTAATAATAGATTCTGTAGTAGCTTGCTGATAAAAACAAAACAGGATTCGATCGATGATAATAAAAATTTAATTTAAATTCTTATACCGCGGGATATCCGGTCATTAGGACTGCTCAAAGCGCTTCATAATTCACCCCTGGTAGAATTATGAATATTTATGTTTACAGTCATTATGAATATTTCTGTGTACATTCAGAAACTTACATGATTTACGGGGTGAAAGAGGTGCCCCTTACCATATTTGCTTCACGCAAAGAAAACAATCATGCAGCTTATGTATATGGTATTGCCATATTTAGCAATTTAAACCAGCTGAACATGTATTGCAATTATACATACACCTTGCCACGGTATTTTCTTAACGGAATATACTTATTCCACGTGGACA
Organism: Paraescarpia echinospica; assembly: GCA_020002185.1. Taxonomy (NCBI): domain Eukaryota; kingdom Metazoa; phylum Annelida; class Polychaeta; order Sabellida; family Siboglinidae; genus Paraescarpia; species Paraescarpia echinospica. Next base: position 43,864,569 of record CM034539.1, read on the forward strand.
TGTTGTATAAAGATGACGAATGGGGAACATGCAAATGTTTAATTGATGTATTCAGTACGTCGCGGTTTGCTTACGTCACAAACGATTTTTTGTGCGCGACCTCCACCAAGCTTTGGCTTTGCCAACAATGTAGATAACAGTTATATACGTTAAATGCATTACAATTGCTGCATGACGTCTCACAAATCAAACTTACCCACACAGATATGTCAATTTAAAATAACTTTGCTTTATGTTTTTATCATAAAGGAGCCTTTTTTGGTCCAGAATGTCAACAAAATATACGACGGAATGTCTGCACCCACCACGTGGTTTCTGATGGCTTGAAGAAGGTTTTGGTAGGCAACATGTTGTGTGATGGATAGGTCAATTACTTTATTTGTTGCAAAAACTTTTCTATTATTTTTTTATATAATTTGTGTTTACACGGTGATGTGAACAAAGTACGAGTGCGTATGTACAATTTTAGTGTATGATGGATGCTACTGCATAGCACATCTCTGAATCCGTATACGATGAATGGCCATAAGTGATCGAACATATAACTACCTGCGAAGTGCTGGCATGCCGCAACTTTCTGTACAGTTCTTGAAACACTTAATCAAGTGACATGAGACATGTAAAGGCAATGATAAAATACAACACTTTGTCCCGCCAATGACATTTGAATTACTGCACTAGACCTGCACAGGCGGTCCAGAAATCTAGTGGCAGACGCGTATTTGTGAACGTCATGTTGAGTTCAACAATGGCAACAATAAGGATATATTATTTTAGTGGAATACAACAACCAGATTGATGACACGAATACTTGAAAATCGCAATGCTATGGGAGTTTACAGCCCACTTATGTGTTTATTATGTAAACTCGGAAAGGGCATGACGTGAATGCAACAATGGAACGTTTCTGCCCGCGTCAATAACGCAACGATGTAGTATTCCTGTAAAGTTTATGTCATATAATTTCATACATTACACTGATGCTTATTAATAAAGCATGGCACAGTGCATAGGGGAAATGTTCTTAAAATCGCGTGAATGACAGCTTTTATTATTGAGTTTTATAGCATGACGCTAACTCTTTCTTTAACATTTATTCCAGGAGCTCGTTGTCGGTTCGCGAGCAAGTCGGCGAGTCAAGGGTCGTGCATCTTCCCCTGTCGCTGTACGAACGGTTGCGACATCACCAATGGACAGTGCATCAACGGTGGACGTTGTCAAGACGGTCATCCGAGTGGCTACCGCTGGGAGGGCTCGGCGTGTCAGACAGGTGCGTCGGTGTTCGTCAAGCATGTAAATAATGGCCCATAATCCTGACGTAACAGTTATAGTCCATATAATGAAAACAGTAGTTTTACTGTATTTCAATACGTTGTGTTACCTTGGTAATAAACTTACAACTTGCTACATACAAATAAGACACCAACGGTTAGCAAAGTACGTCGACGAAGCAATGATACTGAATGCACAAATGTAGAAAACGCCATGCTAAGCTACCGATCTAAAAAATCAACGTATTTATAAAACCATGAGACACCGAAGTGTTAAACTACGGAACTATAAGGCAACAACGGTGGATTGTACATAAGCATTGATAATGTCATTCGAATGTTAACTCAAGATATTTTGTCAGTAAATGAAATTACTGACCTATTGTTTATATTTAAGATGGAAGATCGTTTTCAATTTTCTAATTGTAGACCTATATATATATAATCCAATGTTCTAATATACTTGAAAAGTGTTCAACATAAGGCTAACGTCTTTCATTGAAACACAACGAATATTAACAGATGGGCAGTGTGGCTTCAGAAGTAACCATTCAACTTCACTAACTTTAACAGAATTTGTCGAAAAGGTTACTTCCACAATGGATAAATGCCAAAGTACGATTGTTGTCTTTATCGACCTAAAAAAGCATTTGACAGTGTTGACCACAACATATTGCTAAGTAAATTGCAATGTTACGGAATAAGGGGTCTGATTCTGGACTGGATAAAAAGCTACTTAACCAACCGTAAACAATATGTATGCTATAACAACAGTAATTCAGAACTAATGGAAATCAAGTGTGGAGTCCCGCAAGGTTCAATCCTTGGCCCATTATTATTTATTATGTACATAAATGACATGTGCGAAGTCTCAAAACTGCTTCATATTATTTTATTTGCCGATTATACTAACATTTTGTATTTGGGTAGTAACACTGATGATGTAAGCACTGTTGTTAACAAAGAAAAAAAAGAGCTAGACCTGTGGTTCCGAGCGAACAAATTTTCGCTCAATGTGAACAAAACACATTTTACAATGTTTAACAATAAAACATAATTTGGAAGAGATGTTAATATAATTTTGAATGAGACAAACACTGAGCAGGTATCATATACAAAAGTCCTTGGAGTAACCATTGGCAAGCACACATAAAAATGGTCGAATCAAAATTATCAAAAAGCATAGCAGTTTTGCATAAAACTACATGTTCTTGATTGTCAGTATAATTCACATGTTGAATTACATATGTCAGATTGCTGTGAGATATGAGGAAATATAAATTAATCTAGACTCAGAAACTATCTCTGTTACAGAAAAATGCTATACGGATTATATATAACTTTAATTACCATGATCGTACATCTGTATTTTCCATCTCTCAAACATGCTTAAATTTTATGATTTAGTTAAAGACAAGACTATGATTATACTTTATAAAGCCAACAATCACTCTTTAAATGTTTAAACGTCGTGTTGAAGCGTTATTTGAACCAACTGCAACTATACATATGCATGATACCAGACAAAGCAAACTGTTCTATGTTAAAAAGACAAACATCACCCTCCGAGTGCTGTCACTCACCGTCAAGGGTATAAAAACGTGGAACAATTTAGCAAATAAATATATTCAACTTCCAAGTTTAACACAATTTAAAAAAGCATTCACATTGTCATTACAGTCTATATATTTGTGAATTGTTAATTGAAGATGATGTTTAGATAAACCGATGCATTGATACCACGTACACCATGGTAACAAAATACACGAGTCGTGAATATTATTTTGTAATTTATTTATAATCCGTGTTGTATTTATTCAGTTTTTGTTCAGTTTGAGAAGGGCACAGTAACATATAAGTCTATGACTTCAGCTATGTCCTTTTAGCACACTATAATGTGCATGTATTATGTTGTTGTTGTTGTTGAATAAACTTTCATGCATTCATACCCTCATTATAGAAACTATGGCAATGTCTATATAAAATGACATTGAATGTATTGTAGCATAACTTTCTGTAATAAACGATTCGTTCAGAAATTCAGATAGTCGGGTGGCAAAGTCCAGAAACGTTTGCTTTCGCAGCGCACCTCCTTCTCTGGCAAGTAAAGGTTTAACCTTCCAGATATGTTATCTATGACCTAAGATTCAGGTGTGTGTCAGTTATGAAAATGTATCTTTAAAAATGGCCACCTGATCCAATTTCCTCATAGTGTACTAACTGCGTCATATAGAACCATAACGATGGTGTCAATATGTAGGTTTAGGAAACACATTTGCACAAGGGCTTTAACCATATGAACAGGAACATTAAATCATAGACAGCATCTCTGGCAGGTCAAACCTTTGCATTACGGGGAGCCCCACGAAAGTCACTTTGTCGGCTCATATTCCAGTTTAAGTCACAAGACTATTACGAATCGGAAAGAAGAACAATCGACCAGAATCAATGTTGACATCATACATCGTTCCTCTATATTTAATAACAACGATATTTAAACAAATGTTTTAAATGATGCATTTAGAAGTAAACCAGTTGAGAATAAATGATGACTCTGTTAAATGAGAAAGCTGGTTACGTGTTAGACAACATTGGTCTTTGGCGTTGAACCACCTATGTTTGTTTACGCTGCAACCTAGTGATACATTGTACATAACCACTTTCCATCATAATAGTTATCCCATCATTACTGAATACAAACTGTTGTGTTCACCCACCAATTTAAGCTGATACAGATATCCCTACTAAAAACTAATTCTTTACTGCCGGACTGTCTTCAGTGAAGTTTGTAGAAAATGGTAGTTGAATTATGACCCATACCTACAACTGTTACTCGCAACATTTGGCCACAGTTGTGAATAACTCAGTATTCTGGTGTGGATATGACGTGGCAACATTATGTAAAGTGAATCCAGGTATGCACAAAGGGACACAGTTAGAATGCAGTCGATGTGGGAGATTGTCATTTGTGCAGAACGCTGTCTCCGTTGGTTTCACCTGCCGACGACAGATTCCACAACAATCGTAGATGTATGTAATCGTTGCATGTACCGTCATGTGTCTTGTTTGTATCACTGTCATGTTTCGTATCATATTGCATTTGTGCCTGCATTGAAGCTTATGGATATATATATATACAGCAAATTACGTGCGTGGAAATTATGTAATTATACATGCATTCGCATACATAAATTACTTCACGCATACCTACAAATACTCCGTATACACAATCATAATTACTCCACCCCTCTAAGCGTCGCTCCTGTCATATATAAAATATATCCCTCCCACCCCCGAACGTATATGTAGAGCAGGCACAAAGCAGTGTATTTAGTCAAGCACGACTATTAACTGTGTAATCATCTGACAGAACATCTTATATTTCCAGCGATATTCACGTTGTGTCGTGTATGCGTATATATACATTTAAATATATATCATAAACGCACGCTCACACACGCGCTGACACACACATGTATACTGATTACTGTTACAGGAAATATTGCATACAACAAGTCTGCAAGTCAAAGTATAGACCACTGGGGTGGTAAGTTCCCAGCTGGGCGGGCCGTCGACGGGGACACAAACCCTACCTTGGCTGCAGGTCACTGCGCACACCCAGACACGGACTGGGGCAGAAACGCCTGGTGGATGGTTGACCTTGGCGACATATATAACTTCTCCCTCGTCGTCATCTACAACAGGGATTCAGAGAGCAAAGGTAAAACTCATATAATTGTTCACTGTAAAACACGGACGTTATATGGCCGTTACGTCTAAATCTGCCCGGCATTAATGTAACTGTTTCCGTTCTGATTAAACAACC
>CM034539.1:43870665-43960304 GCA_020002185.1 Paraescarpia echinospica
AAGGTGTCTTTGTTGATGTTTACATTTGTAAATAGGGCACAAGGTCAAACAATAAATACAAATTTGAATGTAACGTAACAACTGGCTGTATTGAATTTTCTTATAAAACACATATTGGACTTTCTGAAAAACTGTATCAGGAGTTCATAGTGCCACCTGAGAACATTGTGCTGGATTACAAATTGTCCAACAGCGAAGTGCTGATTTTTCTGGTGCCTTGCCAAGTTTGGTGGCACCTTTGAAATGTGCATAAAACACAAACACCTGGAGGGATTACAAAAAATAAAATTGCAGAGTGCTTGAAACATTGGTGCCTATAAAGTGTGTTGTTTTCAACACGTTTCTCCAAAATCACCATGCCTATTTGGGGTTAGGACACTGTTAGACTTCCTGGATGGTTACATACGAAAAAGAGTGCAGTATATTTTTGAGAAATGACTTTTTACAATATTCACTTGCTCTGACATAAGTGCATTTGAGTAGTCGGATTTCTAGATGTGATTGTAGAAGCTGTTGACAGTAAAATGGTGTCTTTTTAGCTGATTTTACTAAGCGGAAGGGTATCTGGCAGCAATTTGGCTAGTTGACACTTTAGCCGGATTACAGCCTGCATCCATTTGTACCATTTGTAAATATTGACGGATGTCATACATACAGGCATTTTGCAAGAGCTGGAGATATTAGATTTTGACTAAACTCGACCAGCATGTCAATGAGATGATAATAACAGCAGGTGAGAAGTTTAAGAAACTTTATAGGTAACGTTTTCTTATAATCACACAAAACATTAACATGGTCGCCAATGGGAAAACTGACAGTGTGCTGACCCCATATTGTCTCAGACTGGCTCGACGGACACTGCCCTGGATGACCGCATAACCCCACCTGCACAGCCCAACACCGAGGACCCTAACGACACAGGGACCCAAAAAAACGAACTCCATATGGTGCAAATCTATAACAGGCACGGCAGGTTTCTAGTATCATAAAAATATGTTTTACAAAAGAAGAACGTAAATTTAATAATAGAGAATTTCGGGCAATATAAATCACGGTATAACTTAGTCATATTTTAGTCACGCAATCGGACTTACCGTTCGTTCGCTACCACTTGAAGTTTCCATCCTCAACTTTCACGTCTTCGTAGATTCGCGTTTGCAAACTGTAGTGGAACTGATGCTAATGGTATATTTATATATTCCCAGATATCGCCAGTCGCTGTTCTAATTGGCTCACACTTTCATCCAATAAGTAAAATGTGTGACATGAGCTACTTACATGTACCTGACATGACACACACTAGATGCCTTAACAATGGCATTGGGGCGGAGTTAGATACAGGAGTGACAGATTAGCTAAAGCCATTAGCTGCCACGGCAATTAGTGGGGACATCACGAATCAGCAGGCGTCTTAATAAAAGGTTGTAAACCACAATGAGGCAGTCTGTCTGGCTGAAGACAGGAACATGTCTTGTGTACTGGTGGCGAATTACCTAATTTTACGATGGTCTTAGTGGCAGTCTCCCAGATTAACATAGATATGTTATATATACTGTATATACATATATATATATACATATATATATATATATACGTTTTCATAATTAACACTAATAGTTATTAATTGGTACATTTTGTATTAATTCGGACTTTGGAGTACATTGCATTTTTGTATATGTTATTTCAGTGCTTCTCAACATTTTTGATTTCACAACACACATACAGTTTGCTCGGTCCTCGCGGCACATCGAACCAAATGTTACCTTATCAACGCATGCACTCTAACTGTGTGTAATCAAGTTATCATTAGAAGGCAGACAAAACATGCTCTTTTTCCACACGGGTGAGCAAACTCACAAACGTACTGCATTTACTTTACAATCGACACAAATGCCACAGTTTGGTTATCAAATATTTCAAACAACTGTAGTTTGAAGTTACACTAGGAAAAATCGTCATTACCATTAACCCAATATAACACTCGTTTTCAAAACATTTATCTCAAACATGCCACTAACGCTGACATCTTAGTCAAATAGGTATTTATGCCTACACTGTTCACACAAAACCAGGCTCTTAACGGTTATCAGTGATCTACATCAAATTAACACAGGATGTCATCGCTTGGCGGTAAGACCTCAGTTATGTCTATATATATCAAAGCACAGTGTAATATGAAATATTGAATCGGTCAGATCTGACACATACGTTTTGCCTTGTGGCAAGTTGTGCTACACTGTTGAAGATACAAATTTGTAATGAATGAATAATTAAAATGAATTATACTTTCGTTAAACAAATGATATGTACACATTGAAATTTCAATACACAATTGAGACATAAAGTAGTAAATAGTGTCATGTTAATGGCAAGAATAAATTGATAATGAGACACTGCCAAATAACTTCATAATTTCGAGTCTAAACAGTGCATATCGGACACCATCTTTGTATTGGTTATGTCATTCATGTTAAGTACTGCCTCTCTCGGAATTCATATTTGCATACCGACACTTGCCAAATATTAATTTAGTCTGGTGAATATAATATTTTGTGGGAGATCTTTGTTGAGACTTCATTCATAAGACGAAGATGTAATACAAAAAAGCGTCGAATAACGGATCTATCCAAGATTCTTAAATGTGTCATGGCAGTGTCAGAGCCGCACCTTTAAGTTTAAGTGAACCGAGGACGTGCGTCAAAGCGAGTGCTTGAAGACAGCATTTGCTGTCTCGAGAATTCACACAAAACCAGGCTCTTAACGGCTAACCGTGGTCCACATCAAATTAACACAGGACGTCCTCGGTTGGCGGTAGGACCTCGGTTAGAAGGTATGTATTCTGGCCAGTGTCCTCGGTTGACAACTGTTGCGATTTTTGTATATATAAAAGCACAGTGTAACAAGAAACAATTAATCGTTCTGATATGAGGCATATGTTTTGCCTTGTGCTACACTGTTGAAGATATAAATTTGTAATGAATGGATAGTTAATGTATCCCATTACTATTAAACAAATGAAACGAACAAATTCAACTACCAGGACACAATTGATACGTACTATAGTAATACATATTGTTTCGTTAATGGCAATAATTCACTGTCGTTTGAGAAAGATGTCCTCTTGACTTAAGAAGTGGGTTTACATGCGCATGTTAAAAATCATCTGGAAAAATACCCGAACTCGGTGATACATTTATGACGTTAGTTACTGTACCAAGTAAAGAGTTAAGACATGCTTTCAGCAGTATAGCGGACAATGGATCAATATGTAAATTTGTAATGAATGAATAACTAATGCATTACACTTTCATTAAACAATTGATACGTACATATTGAACTTTCAAAACACAACTGATAGATACAGTACTAGTGTTGTGTTAATGGCAATAATACATTGATAGTGAGATTATGCCAAAGAACTTCGAGTTTAAACAGTGCGTAGCGGACGCCGTCTTAATATTGGGTGTGCCAGTGAAGTGCCTTGTGGAAGTTCATATTAAGTGCTGCCGTGTTCCGAATTCATATTTGTATACGGACACCAGCCGAGTATTACGTCGGTCACGTGAATATGGTATTAAGTGGAAGGTATTTGCTGAAACGTCATTCGTAAGACGAAGACGTAATACAAAAGAGCGTCGAATAACAGATGTATTCGACATTCGTAAATGTGTTATGATAGTGTCAGAGTTGTTTATTTAAGTGAAGTGAGGACGAGCCTCAAAGCGAATGTGTGAAGACAAATGTTGATGATTCGAGAGTTATTTATACATACACAATTCACACAAAACCAGGCTCATAACGGCTAACCGCGGTGTACATTAAATTAACACAGGACATCCTCGGTTGGCGGTAGGACCTCGGTTAGAAGGTATGTATTCTGACCAATGTCCTCCGGTTAAAATTTTTTATGTTTGTGTATATATGAAAACATAATTATAATTACATTTTATTATATTTCAAAATTACAACTGGTTAGTATTGACTTCATCAACCACATCTTCAATGCCACTTACTTCAGGATATGCTACTTCTGCCGCACTTCAATCCGGCTGTTCCTCAGTACACTGATGGAATTGGTCGATATGCTAGACAATGTTGATCTAGTAGTAGTAGTAGTAGTAGTAGTAGTAGTAGTAGTAGTAGTAGGTTTTATTTGGAATTGTATAAATCATACATACAAATATAAACAATCCGTAACACAATTGACAAAAATATATACAATTCCAGGTTGGCAGCGGAGCCAATTAAAGCTGTAACCAGTTTGTTTTAATTATTCCAATATAAGATGATAATGATTAAGTCATCTAGTCGCCGTCATCCCCAAAATAACTATTATTAACAATGATTTCACGTGTAGTGTGTTGGTTACGTTGCTATAATCAATAGAACATATATGTAAATTTAATAACATTAATATTATATGATAAATGTTCACATAAGTAGTCTTGCGAAAAAAAACATGTGGTTATGCCAAGCTTCAGCAATGGTATAACACCTAAGTAGAATAACATTATAGCAAACACATATGTCAGACGTTTCGGGGTGGAATGAAATTAAACTAAAACACCATACCCCCTTACAACATTTGCCTTTAATGATAATATAAAACTATTTAAATTGGGTTTATGTTGTATAACAGTTGGAATTGTATTCCAGACCATCGGACCTTTACATAGCAAACTGTTCGATCTTTGAGTAGAACAGATAATAGGACGTATATTACAGGTTTGTCTTGTTTTGTAAAAGTGGATGTTATAGGTAAATGTAAACATATCCGATAATGAATGTGACAGACTACCGTAGACATAATTATACAAAAAATTTCCAACTTCAATTTCATAAATATCATGCAATTTTATTAGATTTAAACATGTAAAGAGGGGATGTGAATGTTCCCAATAGTTTGTTTGAAGAAAGGAACGAACTATTTTTTGCATAATGAATACTTTTTTGATATGTGTCTTGTATGTGGATCCCCACAAAATGATTCCGTATGTCAAGATCTGCAGAACGAGCCATATATTCCTGATTTATTTCAGCTCTTCCCCATTACGTATCCACAAATACAGTATTCTATGATCAGCCCAGCAGCAAGTATTTGCCTTTCGAAAGTTTTTCCAATAAACCCAAAATAGTCCTTCACACAAATCACAAATGATATTTTGCAGCTGGAAGACTTCTGACAATCACATTGCCAAGATGTGAGGCACCTAAGCATTCCGAATCAAAGTATAACCAAAAATCATGCTAAAATTCTTCTATTGATTGCTAAGAAACTTGTCCCTTTCATAGTGCAGTTATGCCGGGATAACGTTTCTCCCGAAACACTAATCCAATTATTTTAGAGAAATAACTAATCCGGACTAAGTAACTTTCGCAGTGGTTTTTGACTTATTCCGGACTAACTTCTCACTGTGAAAGGGGCTCTTGTATTCACTTGCACACAACTGGTGATTAAAATACTCCAATCAGTGTCTAATCCCTGTACCAGCCTGGTTAGTTTTATTGCATCTTCCTGTTGCCAGCTGATGTTATTCAGAACAGCCTACATGGCACTCCAGGGATGCTATTAGCAGCCAGATAAGATCTAACTACTCTTGACTCTCGCCTTAATTGACTGTATTTCACGTAGTTCACAGTTCTGGCTCTGCCTGACCAGATGTTCAAGATGTTCAACAATTTGCTCAATGTTTTTGGGTGTTTGGGTTTGTGACTTCTTCACTGTATTCTTCGTAGTTGGCATGTCGTTTTTGTGGTTTGTTGTTCGATGTACTGTTTCACAAATTACAACGAGTTTCATTAACAAGTTGTAAACACAGAGAAAGAAAAACACTGCTATATCTCCATCCATCAATCAAAACATTTATTTCCGACAACACGTACAGTCAGTATAATATATTATCGCATTATGAAAATAAATAAAAGTTCATGAATATATGTATTGCCTGCAACAAACTTGAAGCATTAGGATAATAGTACAATTAATAAATAAAGAATATACAATTTCATGCATGTGACATACTATTTACAAATCGTTAACATAATTTTCACGTCTATTCATGGGAGACTGAACAAGAATTTATAAATCTATTTGCATTCCAGACAATCACAATTTGTACATTAAATTGTGCGAAAACCTGAAAGTAATATCATAGTCATCATCATTTGTCAACGTGAATAGTCCAGTATTGAATGTATAACTATTCACTATTTTAACATTATCATTGTTTTGGAAAAGTTTAATACACCACTCCAAGATGTAAATCACTCAACTAATTAGCTAAATCCATTAGCAGTCAGGGCAATTAATTGGACATACAAAGACATCACGAATCAGCAGGCGTCTTAATAAAAGGTTGTAAACTACACGTGTATAGTCCTCTGTGAGGCCGTCTGTTGGCTGAAGACAGAGACATGTTTTGTGTACTGGTGGCGAATTACCTAATTTTAGGATGGTCATAGTGGCAATCTCCGAGACTAACATAGATGTTATGTATGTATATATGTACATATGTATATATGTATGTAAATATATACACACATACACATATATATATTATATAATATATATATATATATACTTTTCATAACGCTAATATTAACGCTAATATTTATTAATTGACAGATTTTGTATTAATTCGGAGTACATTATATGTTACTTGTTGTATACGTTACTTGTCTTGTCGAATAAATAATTCATTACTATATTACATAAGAGTAAATTGAAATAGTACTTAAATTACTTGCCCTATTACACAGAAAACAAACATTGCTAAATAAATAAAATGTACAATTTCACTCATGTGGCAAAACAAATTTCAAGTCATTGTACATATTTTGACGTATATTCATATTCACCATTATGTTTTCCAACATAAATAGTTAAGCACTGAATACATAACTATTCAAAGTGTTAACCTAATAATTGTTTTAGAAAAGATTAATACACAATTCCAATATGTAAATCACTCAACTAATTTGCAAAAGCCGTTAGCTGCCACATCACTTAATGGAGCACTCAAACACTCGACACATCAGCAGGCATCCTAATAAATGGTTGTAAACCACACACGTATAGTCCACTTCTCTGTGAGACAGTCTGTTGGCTGAAGATAAGAACATGGCTTGTGTACTCCTGACAAATTGTGTTGTTTCACTGCTACAGGACACTCGTATTAAGAACTAACATTATGATAAATTTATTGGCAGTGTCCCGGACAAACATGGATATTAATCTTTATAAATTCTTACATTTGGTATTAATTCGTAATATATTGCATTTCTTTATGTCATTGTCGAATAAACAATCCCTGATTCCTGTTCAAGACAGACGCAGTTCAGATGCAACTGCACTGGCCAGATCTGAACGGTATCGGTCAAATACAACTGTTTCCTTACGTGTTATTTTGTGTATAATTTGTATGTATGTAAATATACACGCAACTACAACTGATAGATACAGTACTAGTGTTGTGTTAATGGCAATAATACATTGACAGTGAGATCATACCAAAGAACTTCGAATTTAAACAGTGCGTAGCAGACGTCTATTAATATTGGGTATACCTTGTGGGAATTCATATTAAGTACTGCTTCTTTCCTAATTCATATTTGTATGCCGACACCAGCCGAATATTATGTCAGTCACGTGAATACAATATTTAGTGGAAGATATTTGCTGAAACATCATTCATAAGACGAAGACGTAAGACAAAAGAGCGCCGAATAACAGATGTATTCGAGATTCATATATGTGTTACAGCAGTGTCAAATATGTTTATTTAAGTGAAGTGAGGACGAGCCTCAAGGTGAATGTGTGACGACAGCTTGTGATTATTCGCCAGTTATTTATACATACACAGTTCACACAAAACCAGGCTCATAACGGCTAACCGCGGTGTACATCAAATTAACACAGGCCATCCTCGGTTGGTGGTAGGACCTCGGTCAGAAGGTGTGTATTCTGACAAATGTACTCCGGTTAACAACTTTTATGTCTTGTGTATATATGAAACCATAATGTAATAAGAAATATTGAATCGGTCAGATATGAGGCATATATTTTGCCCTGTGCAATACTGTTGTATATGTTAATTTGTAATGAATGAATAGGTAATGTATTAAACGTTCATTAAACAGATGATATGCCTACGTACATATTGGACTTTCAATACACAATTGGTACATACAGAAAAAAATACTGCTGCGTTAATGGCAAGAATACATTGTTAGTGAGATAATGCCAAAGAACTTATAATATAATAAACGGTGCGTAGCGGACGCCATATTAGTATCGGGTATGTCAGTGAAGTGCCTTTTTGGGATTTCATATTATGTACTGCCTCTCTCCGAATTCATATCCGTATACCGATACAAGCCGAATATTACGTTATACGTGAATATGATATTTTGTGGAAGATCTTAAAAGATGTTATACCAAAAAGCGTCGAATAACAGCGCTGTCTTTGGGCTCACGCTGAACGTCAAAATGCTTTAGCCAATTTGGCTAAAGAAAAAAATTGCTTTAGTCAAATCGCATTTGGATTAGCCAATTTGGCTAAACGTCTCAAATTTGTTTAGCCATATAATTTACGTGGTTTTGCCAAATGTTGAAAATATCTTTTTACATACCCCAAGAGTGTTATTAGATGATGACAGCAGTACACATAATTATATACACTAAAGAAGATATTACAAAACTGCATCATGTGGAGGGTTTACGGAGCTTGGAACAATCATAAAAGCACATATGTACACTTATATAGCATCGCAAACAAAGTTCAAACTAAATTACGCAATCTTCATCAAACGTCCAGTACTCCTAACCATGAAGATGATCACCTAGAGGGTGTTTATAAAATACAGTATAACATGGGTGGATAATGATCAACTGTCACAGCAGAGTATTAATACAAGCCAAATAAAATGCTTACCAAATCACAAATAGGGGTAAAAGCATGAAGTAAATAAAAATAAAAAATGTATTTATTTAAGACAATCCAGCAGTATGTCCATGCTATAAAATTGTTTGCATGCATTTAACATTAAAATTGATAAGACAAATAAATTAGCACACATAGAAATTATATTTTGTTTTATTTGTAAGGACAGTCCTTGAAGTTCACGTGGCACTGGAGCTGGGTCAATGTTTCAATGTGTTTCATTATGATTATTAAACTTAGACATGCCATTTGTTTTAAACCATAATTATCTTAGCGACGATAAAAAAAGTTGTTGAAAACATTACGATGTTGATGATGCAAACGAGACGATCTGTTCTTTCATTCATAATGTTACAAGTTATTGATTAGCAGTTATTAAACTTACTATCTTATATTTAGCTGATAGATAAAATATTAATTAGTGGGTTGTTTGTCGTTGGTGGCGGTACCCCTCGACCTGGGCGAACCGGATCGCGAGACGGGACGACGTGTCGACACCGCTTGCAGATCGCACTTCATGCGATGGACGCTAGTTTGTAAGTCCGCGTTGGTTAATACTAGTTCAAACTCCAGCATGTCAATTTATTTTTCCAATACGAGGTCATTGTATGGTAGTCTAACACATCAGAAATTCACCAAATATGATCCCCGTGTAGTTACAAGAACGCTGACTGAACGTCGGCCAGTGCGATATAGATTTGACAGCCAGCGCCATTGCGGACTACGCGGAACCAAATTATGACTTTTGATCACCGATTCCTAGTTGTGCGGTTGTCCCAAAGAACTCGGCAGTTTACGCAGCACGACGACGAAAGGCGATGTTTATTCGCAACGGGCGCGATCGCGTTATACTGATTGCTACGCTTTATTTAAATATTTTCAATTAAAAAGCAAATGCTGTGGATAACACTAATTAGTTTGTTAATTTGCTTTCGCCAAATTGGCGAAAACGTTTCATTTTCTATTTTTCCAAATACGTACTCGTTTCACCATTAGTGAATGGCGATCGTTAAGCGTGAGCCCAGAATCCGATATTCGTAACTGCGCTACAACGAAATGACGCTGCGGAACAACGGCTCGGACCAGGATATTCACCGTAGAAACGAGGTCATGCGTCAAAGCGAGTGTGTTTCCGACTCGAGAGTTACACACACAGATCACACAAAAACAGGCTCTGAACGGCTAACCGTGGTCTACATCAAATTAACACAGGAAAACACTAGTAGGCGTTTAAAACCGTGCCTGAACTTGGATTGACTATATAATTTCCAACCAAGGACGTCCTCGGTTGGCGGGAGGACCTCGGTTAGAAGGTGTGTATTCTGGCCAATGTCCTCGATTTACACCTTTTGCACACACACACACACACACACACACACACACACACACACACACACACACACACACACACACACACACACACACACACACACACACACACACACACACACGGGACAATTTATATATTTTGTGACCGCTGACTAAATTTATATATTTCATAATGATAATGTATATTAATGTTTTTCTATTCAATTAATTGACTATAATTTATTGATTGAACGCAAAAAGTCAATTAAAAGACAGTGTTTGCAAACACTCCTATCTCTATTCTCTTCCTGATCGCGCCGCGCGATCACTTATAATTATTAACTACAATCGAACCAAGCGCGTGACGCGATCGGGATTGGGAAGGGAGTTGAGTCGTATGCAACTACTCTCTGTGAAATAGTCGTCGTCGGTCATAGGCATATCAGTAAGTATCTGCTAGATACGATTGTTTTGATGACATTTCTAATAAAAATGAAAGAGCAGAACAGAATACAAATGTTTACAGTTTAATTATGAATTATATGCTAATATGACTCACCTGTTACAACTGGTAATGTAATAATCGACCAGTAATGAAATAAAGACCAGTAGTGAAATAACGACCAGTAATGTAATAAAAATTATTAAGTTAAGTATATCATTGTCGTTGTCCTCATCATCGTAATAATAATAACCATCCTCTTCATTATCTTCGTCATGATCATCGCCGTCATTGTCATCGTAGTCATAATGATCATCATCTTCATCAGTAAGATGTCGCATTCGTTATCTTCATCGTCTTCCTCATAATCATTACATTAATTTATCTTCGTCATTATCACCGTCTTCATCACGATTACTAACATCATCATCATCATCATCACTAACACCACCGTCCTCATAATCATCATCACCATCATAGCCATCATAATCATCGTTATAATTATCATCATTATGACCCCTTAATTGTGCTAATTGTTTTGATATTCCTCCTTATCATCATCGTAATCAATTACCATCCTCATCATCACCGTCTTCGTCAGCACTACTAACATCATCCTCATAATCTCCATGATCATCTTCATCACAATCATCTTCTTCGTTTGTATTGCATTATTATATTAGTGAATGGTTATTACATTACTGGTCGATTATTACATTACTGGTTGTAACAGACACCTGTTGCTAGTGTTCTCTTGCGCTACGTTTATCACCCTAATATTGTTCGCCGCCCGTTGTTTATTTATTGACAACTAAAGCAGAAATTCATTGGACACTCAACACACGTGACCAAATTTCAAATACTAATACTGCTTGGCACGTTCACTCAATCCTGATTATACCGGCTGGATAAAATATTTATAGCTAATAAAGCAAAGGAAACACATACACAGCTTGTCCATGTAGATCAAGGACATTAATAGTTAAATAAATGTTAAATTGTCACAGATGCATCACCTTTCAAACATGCAATCCTGCATCTTATCGAACGTCAGAAAGTATGTAGCGACAATGTAATTTGTGAATATTTCGAGACCCTCTACTTCTTTGTCACGCTTTATGAATGACCCCAAATCAGTATTTTGAATAGTGTGAGAAAGTGTGCGTTATTCCTTCCGATGAAACGATAATTCAGTCATCGCAATTCTATTTCAACGAGCTACACACATCGTCTTGCCATGTCGGCAGCTATAATAACATTAATACACCGTATTGGAAAAAAGTTAAATGAGTTCCCCTCATAAATGTTCAAAAACCGCCTAAACAAAATGGATCCTTCAACAAGACTTTGGAAACATGACATTTTAACCCGTTTCAGTGTTGTTTTAATTTGAAAATTAACCAACACGACAACGTGCCGCTAATACGAAATATAATATCAGTAGGGAGCTGCGTTGTTTCGCGCAGCTTGAAACATAATTTTCAATGAATTAATATTATGTTAGGCTTCGAGAGTATTCATCACAGAACGGTCAAACCGCAATTAAAATGATGGTGTTGTGTATAGGTTGTGCAACAACACATTAGCCCATGATACACCATACATTATATCACGTATTAATTTATATTTCACAGCGTGCCAGGATTGTCCGTCTACAAGTACATGCAATGACGTCATCGGCTGTGATAGTTGCGCTCCGGGCAAGCAGCAGCCAAACTGCACAAAAGGTGTGTAATGTTATATTGACAATATCGCGACACGTTGGCAGCGTTGACTATACATTAACAAGGTATCGTACAAGTCACGATGTATATCCTATTTCTATTGTACGCAAAATACAACGACTGAAATTAATGAAGTTTCTATGACATAATTATCTAATTTATCCTCCTAGTATTAACACTGCTATGCATGCGTTACACATTATACGCCACATTATAAAACATATCAATTATATTGTAGCAATTATTATTCTTAAATACAACAATAATATACTGTCATCTAGGGGATGATACTGGATTGTAATAATATCACAATAATATAAATTAGCTGAACACAGTTTAATTAAACATAAACATAGAGTATATACACATAACTCTGTGACATTTACATTATATATATACTGTCGCGGCACACAGTTCAACACACTGCTTGATTCGCTCCCGAGTAATACGGCGTGTCTACGTTTAACCTCATCACCGGTGTTTCAAACACTGCACCGTTGATCATTAAGCAGAGTTTCTTCTCACCTGTGTAGTTGTCGGCGGTACACCGGCTCCGTTAAACAACAGCACCTGGACATGCAGTATCCTGCAAGACCCTCACGTTACCTTCATATCCACATATCCTGTCTATGACAACTGGCATGCCAGTCGAAAATTCAGGACTTAACATGCCGAACTCCACTCCTCGTTCGACTTTACTGTTGCCATATTCATGCTTCATTGGTTCCGTGATCACTCCGGCACTGGTTTACTTCTATTCCTGCCTCGCGTGCATGACTTTCACGTTGCCTGGAGGACCGCTAGGTTTCTTAACAACCCGACAGTCACGAGCAATGTGGCCTTGTTTGTTGCATAGAAAGCACTTCCTCGACTCTCGAGGCGGATGTGCTAAATGCGGCTTAGTCAAGTCTGTACTTTCTGGAGAACTGCTTAGTTGTTCATCAGCACATTTGCCTTGACTGTATTCATCTCTTTTCAAATGCCTACCTTGATTCTGCCTTGGTTTGTTATCAGTGTTACCGAAGTTGTACGTGTTCTCACGTACCTCTAAGTACCGCTCGGCTAAAACACTAATCTCTTGTACATTCTTAGGTCTCCGTTCCTTTATGGATAGCTTCAGATGTATAGATACTACATTCATAGCTTGTTCACCATTGAACGATTTATCTATGTGACGCAAATCGATCCAACGATTAAAGTATCCTTCAATACGTGTCATAAACTGACCAAACGACTCGCCACTTTCAGGCCCAGCTGAACTTAACTTTTCTCTAAACCCCTCCTCTGTCAACAGGAATCTACGCAAAAGCGCTTCTTTCAGCGTGTCACATGTATCCTCCTCGCCAATTTGTTGCCTGTGATACACGTCTAATACGACCCCCTGTAATAACGCGCTCAAGTTTACTGCCCACTTTCCGCTTGGGCATTCTAGCGACGTAGCATACGAATCGAATCTTTGGATGAATGCATCCATGTCGTCGCGGTTCTCATCGTATGGCTGTAACTTGGCATGTTTCTCAGAATCTCTCTGCGGGCTGCAAGCTCCCTCTCCCTTCTCGATCTGCCACTATTTTTCATTTCAGCAAGGCGAAGTTCATGTTCCTGCTCTCGAGCTCTCTCGTCACGTAGAAATGCGGTCATCTCCGAACCCTCTTCTATGGCCATTTCCTTAGCTAGCTTCTTTAATGCTTGTATTTCTTTTAATTCCATATTAAAAAGGTTATGTGGGACACTCGCACTGTAATACTATTAGTATGCTTTATTGAGCTTGGCCACACAACGCACGAGTATCGATACACCTACACACACAGTTTGTATATGTACTAACAAGCCAAACTCATCATCAGTGGAAAGCAGTTTATTCCGTGCTTACCTCCGTGCATGCGCGCAGTGCATTTCACAAATAACACTCAACCGTGTCTATGAGTCGTCAGTATTCAGTTCACCGTCTCAGCTCGTGCTGTATCGATACCATCTGTCTACACAATACAATCATGACTATCATACCATATTTCATATTATTTGTCAAATATAATTACCCCTTAATTCATGTACCGGACGAGTCCCCAAAATTGTCACCTATTGGATGATATAGGATTGTAATAATATCACAATAACATAAATTAGCCGAATACAGTTTATTGAAACATAAACATACAGTATATACGCATTACTCTGTAACATTGATATAAATCATAACATTATAAAGTTCACAGTCCATCCGTACTGCCGCGGTACACAGTTCAACACACTGCTTGATTCACTTCCCCGCACGTCCGCACCGCATCTACGTGCAAGGCATTGCCGCTCAGCGACGCTGTCGTCCGCTGACGTGGCGCATCGTTGACGCTTCGCCTGTCTCGCGCCAGCCCGGTCGCCTTTCCCCGCGTTTGACGCTTCACTGTGCGTTCACTCCAGCGGCGTTTACACCAGCGCAGCCTGGGCAGGGGCTAAATACCCAAACTCGTGTTCCCTACGATCGACCGGTAAGCTTCTGTCCCTGTCACTTGCCCAGCGTCGAATTCGGATGTCGCCGCACAATATTGCATAACAGCGCTACACACGTTCCTTTCTGTTCGCCGCACTATATTGCGCAACATAGCGTGCACATCTAAATCGCCACAATTACAATTTCAGATTACGGCTGTTAATTCATTGGATGAAAGTTTCCCCGCTACACACACACGCCCACACGTACGCGTACATATATACATGCATATATGCATGTACATACATGCATACATACGTGCATGCATGTAAGCATACATTATTGCATGCACACACGCATATACCCTTATACGTATACATACATACATACATACATACATACATACATACATACATACACACATACATACATACATACACACATACATACATACATACATACATACATACATACATACATACATACATTCGTACGTACGTACATACGAGCATACGTGCATACGTGCACACGTACACACGTACACACGTGCACACATGTACATTCATTCATACACTCACACACACACACACACACACACACACACACACACACACACATACATACATACATACATACATACATACATACATACATACACACATACACACATACACACATACATACCTTTTTATTGTTTTGTAGACTGTGAGCAGGGAACTCACGGGACAAATTGTAAAGAGGACTGTGGACATTGCAAGGACATGCAATTGTGTGATATTAAGAACGGACACTGTCCTAGCGGCTGTGAGACGTGGTACACGTCAGATGTTTGCAAGACATACATATGTAAGTAAATTATAACTTTATGTCTCAGACACAATTTATCGTATTTTATTACTTAAGATGCAAAGAAGTGGTTAAGTAATTAACTTTATATTTAGCAATCAAGTGCTGAATAGGAATTTGAGGAATTTGTCTCTAGCAGTCGGACTGCGACCCCTACTTCTCATCGGAGAATGGGCTTCTCAGTATTTTTTTAGAATTTTGAGATGACTTAATCTTTGCTTAGTGATGGCTTTATAAGTCTGACTTATGATATTTCTATTGGTGCACCTTTCGTTTATCCAGTCGTCCTTTGCTTCCCTCGGTCTTTTTCTGGTGTCTTTATTTAATTTTCGATATTGTTTGAGCGCTTCTTCATGGGTGGATCGTTTTTTCAACTCTTATCTCTGGTCATAAAGCATCATTACATCGTCAGGTACCCATGGATGTCGTTTTCTCTTTGGTTTGCCTAGGACGTATTTGGCGATGTCGCGCATTGTTGTGCCGATCGTGCTGATATGGTTGTTGATATCAGACCCCAAACAGGTTAGCGCTGCAAAT
This sequence comes from Paraescarpia echinospica, assembly GCA_020002185.1. Lineage (NCBI taxonomy): Eukaryota > Metazoa > Annelida > Polychaeta > Sabellida > Siboglinidae > Paraescarpia > Paraescarpia echinospica. The sequence continues at coordinate 43,886,893 of CM034539.1, forward strand.
CGTCCTCCAATCGTCGCTTTAAATTGCATTGCAATGTATGGGTCTTGGAATTTCTCTAGATCGAATCGCATCCGAGAGTTCTTGTTTTTTTTTAATTCTGCAACCGCAGCTTTATAGTCATTATTACAAGATTGTGGTTACTTCCTACTTCAGCGCCAGGAAAAGTTCTTGTTTTCGGTTTGATAATACTTGAATTGAATCTTTGAGGTGTCAAGAGTTAGTCGATTTGGCTGTATGGTTTCCCATCAGGAGAATGCCAAGTTGTTTTTCTGGATCTCTTGTGTTAATATAACGTGTTTGCTACGGTAATGCCTTTTACTTACTTATACTTAGTTCCTCCTGTTCCTTTCGGGACATCGGGCGACGAGCTTTCTTCATCTACTACGGTCTTTCGCAATTTATTTGGCCTTATTCCAGGTGATTTCCATTTCTGCCAGATCGTCTTGCGCCAGGTTTTAGTCGGCGAGGATATAACAAAAACTAGACATATTTCACCGACGATGTCTCCGGTTCATATTGGGCATATCGTGGAGAGAACACATCACCAATGAAGAAATGATGAGGAGGGCAGGTCTGGATAGCCTGCATTACATAGTTAAGTCTCGACGACGAAGAATAGCGGAACATATCCTACGCCTACCAAGAGAGAGAACAGCACATGTAGCAATGGAATGGGTGCCTGAAGGTGGAATCAGAAGGAGAGGAAGGCCGACTAAGAATGACTTTACTGCATGCAAATTATAGCTGTCGTCTATCATTTGTGTTCCCATATCCGAATTTGCCGACTGTTCCTGTCCAGTCTTCAAATGCGTCTACGCCTATCTTTGCATGATATCTTGCTTCCGTGTTTAGCGATGGTGTCTTCAAGTGTTTCATAGACGATTTCTCTGTCTTCGTTACTTTACTGTGCGATTTGGTTGGAGCGTATAACAGTGACGTTAATCGGGTTCGCTGCAAATTCTTATCGATATTATTCGCTGTTTACAACCAGTAACGCAATCTCTGATTTCCTTTCTTACAAATAAAGGCTACGTCATACTGATGTTTTTATTTTTCTCCACTGTACCATATCTTGTGGCATTCTTCTGTTGATGTTTCTACTTCACCTGTCGTCTCGTTTCAGCTAGGCCAACTATGTCCCTTTTGTATCGTGAAAGCGTATGCGTTAATTCTTCATATTTTTCTATGGCGTGTATAGTTTAGACGTTCCATGTTCCAATGGAAGTAACCAAGGGTCCAATGTGTAGTGCGGCCGTTGTTGACCCGGGCCTCGACCGATCCAGTGTGATCTCTGCGTTACTCAGTTACGCATTTCAGTGGGCTAATATACTAGGTGACACCCATCTGTTCCTCTTGTCCGCCAGAACCCCGTCAGCCTGTGTCCACACGGAAACAGTTGCCCGGTCTGGAACGCGGGGAGGTGGAGTTGGCTCGTGCTTGTACGGGTCATCAGCAAGCGTCTACTTTTCGCTCTTTCGCTATTCGGCTAGCTGACCCCACTAGTGCTGGGTACACTATTGGACGCGCGCACACACATACCATACAGACCAACTGTTGGTGAGCGCTTGCTTACATACATATGACACAACACCGCATTGTTACGAGGTGCGCGACGCACGAACTTGGGACATGCAACGATACACCAATATGCTGCTGTAGTACTAACATACCCATAACAGCAGTACTAAAGCGATGCTGATCGACAACCTGGTCGTTATAATTCGTTTAGCCTTAACATCCTTTAAACAAAAGTATGCGTTTCAGATAGACAGCTCGAACTGCCAACTTCACCTGTCAAAATTATAATTTCTAGTATATGTATGACACATTCTTTTCTCCAGCCACCCCGTATTTTGAGTTACTCAAGCTACCGGAAATAGCCGTATACGGGAGCTCATCCGTGACAGTGACGTGGCCGAAAGCAAAGAACATATTTTCCGGTCTGGAGACTCACTACTATTACATCGTCTGGCTCCGAGCGGAAGGAGAGACTTATAAGAATATATCCAAACAACCACACACGTCTAATGCGGATCATTTTCAATCGCAAATCACCGGACTACAGTTCAACACGTACTATTCAATAAAGGTTGAACCGTATCGCCAACAGAACGAACTCCGTGAGGCAGGGACAAGTACTGGCGTTACAAGATTCAAAATTAATTGCATTGGTAAGTGGAAGTGATGAGACTGTAGGTTTTAATATACGCCTCAACCAGCAGTTATCAGTATTTTATGTAAACCAACGTATTCGAGTTGCAAACGGCTTTCCTTCTTCGGCACACTGATCTACATACAATGCAGCTTGCATATTTCATGCGGTAAGTTAACGTTTTCCACGTACACAGCTTGAACCCCGACGGCCAAACTTTCTGGGATTAATCTACGACCCCAAGGATAGGACGTAAGACCTATATATATTTTTCAATTACCCCATATATGTCCGACATGTCAACTGAGATTTCAGAAACACAGCATTGCTTACCTCTTTTGTATTTTGTTTGTGTATGTTGAGACAATCATTGCTTCGTCGACGTACTTTGCTAACTGCTGTTGTCTTATTTGTATGTAGCAAGTTGTCAGTTCATTACCAAGGAAATACAAAGTATATCAATACAATAAAACTACTGTTTTCATTATGTGAATTTTAAATTTGATCTTAGGAATATGGGTCATTATTTACATGCTTCACGAACACCGATGAACCTGTCTGACATGCCGAACCCTCCCAGCGGTAGCCACGCGAATAACGTCTTGACCAGTGGTGGTGTTGCACCCGTTGGTACAGCGACAGGGGACGATGCAGGACCCTAGACTGGCCGACAAGCTCGCGAACCGACAACGAGCTCCTGGAATAAATGTTAAAGAAAGAGTTAGCGTCATGCTTTAACAACACAATAACAATAGCTATCATTCACGCGATTCTAAGAACATTTTCCAGAATTTCAACAAAATACACGTCGGAAAGTCTAAACCCACCACATGTTTTCTGATGGCTTGACGGAGGTTTTACTAGGCAACAGGTCACATGATGGATAGGTCAATTAGTTTGTCTGTTGCAAAAATATTTATATCATGTTGTGTACACGGTGATGTTAACAAAGTATGAGTTCAGTGTTTAGTGTCTGGTGGATGCTATTCCATGTTTCTACCCGCATCAATAAGGCAGAGGTGTGGTATTCCAACAACTTTTATGTAACATAATGTCATACATTACACTAATACATATTAATAAAGCATAATACACGTCAGTTTGGTATTATTTACTATGCACAATACAACCGCTTAATTCAAAATTATACGTACGTGTACATGTTTCAACTGGTAGTGTAATGCCAACATCATATAACGTTTCGTAAAACATTCACATAATTTACCAAAGCTGTCAACGAGAGTGATCACCATCAACGTTGTTTTCTTCCAAAACTGCGTATATACAGTATGTTAATTACATTACTAGAGCGGCAACTTGCTCCGTGTTCTTGTCGCAAAGAGTGACACTGGGAATAAGAATGTTTTGCAGAATAAACGACGACATGTTCGATAGCTGCACACGTTCGGCTAGCATTTGAAAGTTTGCCGAACTTTTTTTGCTTGGTAACGTGACAGATAGGGTATTTGTGTTGCTGTGCCAAAAGGAGTTTGCTCAGTCTTATTATAACGTTTCCTCATTTCTGGCACGGTCCTAGTATGGAACCTACTTCTGGTTCGGAATTTCTCTCGAACTGTAATTCCTGCACTTCTATCATTAACGCATTCTCCTCAATATTCGTCCTGCAGGTGATATTACTAATTGTGTTTGTAAATATGTTGTGTATGCGAGGAATCCTGGAGCGAAATTAAATGAATAAATTTTGTTCGTACACAACAATAATAGACATAAAATTTGTTATCATAGTGTGCTTGTGCGTGTGCCTGTCTATGTATGTGCGTGCGTGCATGAACGTGCGTTTGTGCATGTGAATTGGTGTATGTTTCCGGAATACCTCAATAGCACATTAGGATTTAACGTTAGTGAGATGCTGACTATAATTTTTGCACACATTTGGAGGATAATTCAAGTGTTGGTTATTCTGTGATATTATTTGGGATGTATATTGCGACTTGTGTGACATTGTCGAAATGACTAGGCGTTTGCTACGTTGTATTATCATAGAACAATGTGTGTTTGGTTTCAGGTCCTGACACCCCTATTATAGAGATCGTGACGATGTCAGTTCAGAACTACTCCTACAACATCGTTGTCATCTGGAAAGTCAGTACTGCCAGCTTTAGTATAAATAGGTGACTTGCCATAAACCATGTTTATCCAGGCCAATGTTTAATTACTATGTAGGGCAAATTCATGTAATGACTCTTTCAAAGATTAAGGTTTACGACAATAATCCACTTGTGTAAGTGGACATAACATATATGGGTAGCAAAGACAAATGACAAGGACTAACGAGACGATACCGACTGTTTGCTGGGTAAATGCTAATATGCATGTCAAAGAGAAACATTTAGAACCAGAATTTCAACAAAATATACGACATAATAAAGCTTCTGATGATGATGTTCAGTGGCCATTTTATAAGCATGTCAAACTTGGTTAGTAGGCAAACTGTAACGTGGAAGTCAGATACTTACAAGATAACATGTATGGATATATCGGCCAGCGTATGTTGTTGAACTACAATCATATCCTGAAGCGTCATATTTATGTTGATACTCATTGCCACCATGCCCTTCTTAATGTCAGTAGTTATATCTCGATATATGCAAATTGTGTGCTGAAATCAATTACTTGGTCGCCATTGTATTTGCCATTAATAAGGGTATAGGCCTATATACACCGAACAATGTGACAGAAACCATATATTGATTTTATATTCACGATGCGTTGCTCGATGCCATTATTTTGGAACGGTGCATATGTTAAAGTGATATAAACGTAATACTAATAATAAGGTTACTTCTATTGCACCCAAATCCTCGGAAACCAAGATTAGAGGCACATCAAGACAAAAGGGTTGGTCAATCACAAACTCGATAAGCGGTATTCAAGTTGTCAACGGATGGATGGATACGTCAGGGAGCCATGATGGATAAGCAAGATTGTAAAGACAAGTGTTCAAATTGTGTATTATTTTTTAACTGATATAAAACAAAGAGGGAACATATTCCAAAAAATGGATGCAACAACAGAAAAACCGCACGTTCCAACGTTAATTTTAACTCTAGGAACAAAGCGTGTGTCAGAACTAGATAACCGAAGGTGAATATATTTTCTTACGGGATTAAGCAATAAATGTACGGATACATGTTGTCTTTCATGCAAGGGCTTGATAGGTAATTGCACAGATCTTTTTAAATAATTATCTGTCGAACAGGGAGCCTATGCAATGATTTTAGAATTTGTTTGGCACTGAGCGATAACAAACTAGGAGATCATGCAACTACCCTTGCCAAACAATTATGGACACGTTGACGTTTTTGAATATCCTTGCTAGCGGTATTGTAAAGGAAGGAAATGCAGTAGCCAAATATGCTGCTAACAGGAGCTATTGCAATAGTTTTTTTGCGACAGAAAATGTCGTGTACCGGCGAATACGCCAAAGACCTCGGATAGCATAAAACAGCAAGCGCTGAGATGGCTGGAGTGATATTTTGACTCCGGATTTGCGTCGGACAAATATCACATTTACTGCATTGGAGTACCAATGATGTGGAATACAGTTCTATTCGCATTTAACTTCAGTTTGCTATCACCGAGCTGGTTTAGGGGGCAATTTGTCTTATACATTAGATTATGCCTGCAGTTGTCCCGCAAACCAAACATGCAATGCACGTAGCAGGGTCATCAATGTACACATAACAACAAGACAAAGATATCGTACATCATTATTATATGTCATACCCACTTTTGTAGCTGAGTCTGCCGGAAAACACTGTTTTCCAGCGTATTCAATATGTCATATTTTGAAGACATTTCCATGCACTTTGCTTCGCACGGCAATAATACTGTTTTCAACATTCCTACTGTCTAATCATGTATGGTTCATAAACAGTTATAAATATTGTTCCTGATCGGTGTAATGGTTTGAACTCATTTGTACGTAACGACACCTTAGTGACTGTGTATGTACCCAATACGTACCGTGTACCGAAGGTTATAACTGCTAGATACGACGACATGTGTACAACTAAATAGCCTCGAATTCTTGTTTACGGAAACACAGGACAATTGAAATTATACAACGGATATACCTTGGACAGTAAACTAAATTACAGAAAGATCTTGATTCAGGAAGGTTCTTTGATAGTGTACAAGCTGACATATAAAATAACGAATAACCGACTTAATTATTTTATTTTGCTTTCAGCCGCTGAGCAAGAGCGGATGTGATGAGATAGTGAGTGTCCGTGTGTGGTACAAGCGTCAGGCGGTGATGACTGATACGTGGTCGTATAAAACAGCAGAAAGAGTCGACAAAACACACATGATCATCGAGGGCCTCACCGATGAAACATATCTAGTGAAAGTGTCTACGACTAACAATGGAAATATCAGCTCTACAAGCGAAACGTTCATTGCAGATATCCTTACAAGTGAGTCGCAATTAAAATACTAACATTTTGTTACTTATCAAGTGACCAAAACACGTCCATAAATATTGTTATAACCATTTACTACTATCTATTATAATGTCATGTTTTCTACATTTTAGTTTGCTATTATATTGAATTATTAAACTACATTTTTATACCACTCTCTTAACAAATATATTTCACTTCTAGACTAAGTTTAGCTCCCCTCCTCTGTATTTTCGATAGCGTTATATATGTATTGTTTTGTAATAATTGTTGCTTTATACTTGTTTGTATACGTGTATACGATATTATAAATATAACCACTATTGCTTTGAATGAATTGAATGAACGTTTATTCAACAACAACATAATACATGCACAGTCTGGTTTGCTGCTGCTGCTGCTGCTGAAAGGACATAGCTGAAGTCATAGACTTATGTGTTGCTATGCCCTACTCGAACTAAGAAAACTGAATAAATACAACAGGAATTATAAATAAATCACAAAATAATATTCACAACTCATATATAAACTTTTTACCATAGTGCTTGTGTTACTATTACATGGGTTTAACAAAACGTCACATTCAATTCAAATATGTAGAAAGTAATGACAACTTGATTGCTTTTTTAAATTGTGTTAAACTTGGAAGCTGAGTCAATTTATTTGGTAAATTGTTCCACGTTTTTATACCCTTGACGGTGATTGACAGCAGTCGGAGGGTAGTGTTTGTCTTTTTAACATAGAACAGTTTGCTTTGTCTTGTATCATGTAAGTGTATAGCTGCGGTTGGTTCAAATAATGCTTGAACACGACCATTTAAAGAATGATTGTTTGCTTTATAAAGTATGATCATAGTCTTGTATTTAACTAAATCATGAAATTTAAGCATGTTTGAGAGATGGAAAAATACAGATGTATGATCATGGTAATTAAGATTATAAATAATCCGTGTAGCTTTTTTCTGTAACATAAATAGTTTTCTGAGTCTAGATTGATAAGTATTTCCCCAGATCTCACAGCAATATGACATATGTGGTTCAACAAGTGAATTATATAATGTGTGTAACGCTTGACAATCAAGAACATGCCTAGTTTTATACAAAACTGCTATGTTTTTTGATACTTTTGATTCAACCATTTTTATGTGTTCTCTCCACAAAGTTTGATTGGCTGGTTTTTGCCAACACTGCTAAAGTTTGTTCAAAATTGTGCTGGGGTGTAGTATTTACATTGCTTTATACATGCATATTTAATTTCTTTTGGAAAAGTGTAATATTACTTCATAATTAGCAAATCATTAGACTACCCATTGAACCAGCAATCCAACACTGCTTGGAAGCGTTCCAGTCTTAATTATTACTTTGAAAATGTACATTTGTTTTAAACAATAATTACTTTAGCAGGTTTTGTGTGAATATTGTATAATCTTAAGATGGTTGAAAAACGTCTCCGCTTACATATGTGCATGGAGTTGAAATATTAATTTATTTAACGAATTTTCGTACGTGGCTGAGCAGACAATACTTGTACATATATTACATTTATTTCTTATATAAGACTATGTGGCCCAACTGAGCAGAAGACAGATAAACCGAGCGAAATAAAAAGTATTGTCACCAGCCATCGAGTTATATTACAGTCACTCGATCTGACACCGCCAGGATATTTTCAAACCGAATGAAAATAAATATAAGCATGGAGATAAAAAGGGCCGATGCGTATGAAAGCATACTGATCAGTAAACACATAAAAGAAAAAATAACATAACGATTCAAACAGTCAGATATGACAAATGCATGTACATATATACGATGATGATAAGTAGTGAAGCAAAAGGTTTGTGGACAAAGCATCCATAACAAGGAGTGATAGGGTTTTAGACGTATTCATTTGCATAACATTAAAATGACCCGATGTCTGCGCAAATACACTGCACAGTTTGTGTGTCAGTGACTACATGTGGCACGCTGTATCACTCTCCAGAATAACATGATATAACATTGCTTCACATTTTAAAAACAAATAGTAATACAATCCTTATTTTTGTTCGATGGAGGTTTATGCATGGAACTCCGTTGTCCGTTACCAGAGTTTTTCCTTGAGTTGCTCTTTGTTTCCATGTCTTCCCGTGACTGTCTTAAAGCTGCTGTCATATGACATCTACCAATATCGTCACATGACATCAGAGAGCTGCGCACAACATCACTTTATAGGTCCGTCAAACAAGAATCAGTAATCTGTGTGATATGCATACTATCTATTCAAATGAATGTCACGTAATTATACATTAATTTACGCGTGAAATTTTTCACAATGTTTTAGCTGCGATTCCCAGTGTTCAAGCTGTTAATGATGGTTTGGGAACAGGAGCCTGGATCGGTATTGCTGTAGCAACATTCATTCTTGGTTTTATCATTGCAACTGCCCTCATGCTAGCAGCTATGAGGTGAGTCAGTAAATGAATGAACGATTGTAATCCTGTTTATTTTAATATAATAATCAATTCGAAGTTTTGCAGAAATATAAAGGTTAGAAAAGATAGCTAGTACACTGACAACAGCATTGTTTGTTCAACTACCATTACCACTTTGTTCTATAGCTGCTATCAGCGCAAAAATGGTTTTATAATATATGATATTTACTGAAATAATTACCATGTTTAATAATATGTTTAATATATTATAATTTCCGGTCTATTTCGTGACTATCAATTAGTCACGAGCTTCTTTGCCCACTTTAAATTCCTGTCATGTTTGATCTCTCTTAGGATACGATCAAACAACCCGACTTCTAAGACCGAAGGTAACCAGAGAGAACCGCCCCCAATTGAATTGGAATCAGGTAAACATCCTCAAAATGTACGAACTGTGTGCAACTATAACGTATGTGAAATAACGAACGTGCTTGTTTGTGGATGTACTTGGAATTAAAAGAAAATTGGCACATGCGGTTTGATTACATTACAAAACTTACGGTAATTATTTTCATTGTGTTACGTACATTGTGCGGGACTTCCTTTGTTTTTGTTTGTAGTCAGCTAACTCACTAACTCTCTAATGTTCTTGTTTGCCAGATGTCGCCGACTACGACCAACTAGCGAGTGTGTCACGAGAACTGGACGTGCCCAACGTCTATGACGTCATATCCGTCTATTGATGACTCACCATTGAATTAGTGAAATAGATACATTGTTGTTGAAGCTATTACCAGTGGTAATATATATATGTGTGTGTGTGTGTGTGTGTGTGTGTGTATGTGTGTGTGTGTGCGTGCGCGCGCGCGTCTGTGTGAGTGCGTATGCGTGTGTGTGTTTGTGTGTCTGTCTGTCTATCTGTCTGTCTCTCCGTCTGCCTGTCTGTCTGTCTGTCTGTCTGCATGTGTGTGTGTGTATGTATGTTCGTCTGTCTGTATGTCTGTCTGGCTAGTTGTCTGTCTGTCTGTCTGTCTGTCTGTATGTATGTCTGTCTGTCTGTCTGTCTGTCTGTCTGTCTGTCTGTCTGTCTGTCTGTCTGTCTGTCTGTCTGTCTGTCTGTCTGTCTGTCTGTCTGTCTGTCTGTCTGTCTGTCTGTCTGTCTGTCTGTCAGTCTGTCTGACATGATATGTGACAAATACAACTGATTATTATAAAGACTCTCCAGCAAGTGACAACGGTATTGCCAGATTACAACAGCATTAGCCTCGTAGAAAAATTTGTTTGCATGATTAATTAATCCACCACGACATAATTCTCGCATGGTCTCGCCAATGGACAAGCACGGGTATTCCGTTGCTAAAGATACAATGCAAAGTACATTGCACAAAAAGTATTCTGTGTTATGTTTTTTCATAGTATACTTCTTTGGAAAGCGAGATACTTCTGACGTCTTGAATAAGCTGCTTATTAACTTAGAATATAAAATGCTAGGACATAAAACATGTTTACAATGCAATGCTTCAACGTACTTAACTCATTGTCCATGTATCTGGATATATAATTAGTAATATTTCTATAATTCCATTTGCACAATTAAATGCTAATTATAGTCACCGAGTATTTGTTGTTGTGTTTCCTTGATTACATGAATGGCAGTAATATTATACTAATACTTATCAATTAGCGTCTTATTATGTTTATATGTTATCTAGTATGAAGTGCGGTGGAGTAGTTCTTAGAGCATCGGTCTATTAATCGAAATATTCCAGGTCCGAATCCTTCTATAATTACTTCAAACCTTGGCAAATTAGTTCATTCCACGTTTCTCCAATTCAGTCAGCTATATAAATGAGTACATGGTTATAGATTATAGTGGATATGTGTGTACAGCTAGTATTCGGGCCCAGTAATTACAGCGTGGCTGAATGCTTCCCTGATAAGTCGAGATGGTGTTCGATTGAACAGGTCTACCAGTGAGTAAAGTGTAAAGCGCGCCGAGTAGTTCTAAGGACGCGCTATGTAAGAACTTACATTTAATTATACGTGTCAGTGAGTTTGCAGGACAAGTGTCTTTCGGTCCTATAGTAGGTAGCGGATCAAGCTCATATTACTTATTTGGAGATGCCATAACTATTTGGTTCACTTCATCAACTGTTGCAGGTGTGAAAGAAGAAAGAAGATCATTTATTTTTTGGAATTTCAACATGATAGGTTCGGAAATTAAGAACGAATAACGCTAATTTTATCGTTATAATAATTAGAAAACATATCACATATTGATGCCCAATGATTTAAGAAAACATAATTGCACTCTGTACAAAACACCGAATTTGGCACACTGTATGGTTCTCTCAGAAGCCATTCGAACGGGAAAGATTTGGTTTGATTTGATTTATTTTGAGAGCATTGTTTTTCAGAGATTGTATGTCCTATCTTTTAAAATGGAGCGGTCTGCCTATGCTATCTTTAGGAATATATATATATATACTTGAAAGTTATTTATGGTCTGATTGTCATGACAAAAAGCACTTTTGCAACAGGAATACAATTACCGCCCCAATCTCCTATGCTTGGACGTGCGGACTTGTTGAATGCAACATTTCATGAAACAGTAATCGGAAACATTTATCACATGTTTTATTAGCATAGCATGCATGCAACATTATTGTCACAGTTAGCGAGTTTAGTAATTTTCTTTATAACTTTTTCTAAGAGTAATTACACATGTCCTCAATAAAGTAACTGTTAACTCACAACGAGTTGAATTTTTAGTATTTGTAAAACAACGCTTGGTAAATGCAGTTTAGAAAACATGTTAGAATGGCTCAAGGAGTTTCCTACTTAAGCCTGCTGTGTCTTGCTGATTATTGAAGAGAAGTAAGAAACACCCGAGCGAACGAGTGAACGTGCATGTGTGTGCTTATCCAAAAGAACATGACATGGGTCACGACCACTCATGAACCAGTCTGACACGCTTGGCCCTCCCAGTGGTAGCCACTCGGATGACCATCTTGCCGTGTCCGCCGTTGATGCACTGACCAGTGGTTGTCTCGCAGCCGTTGGTACAGCGACAGGGGAAGATGCACGACCCTTGACTCGCAGACGTGCTCGCGAACCGACAACGCGTTCCTAAAATACTTTGACAAAAGAACACATTGCTGCATGACACACAATCAATATAATAGTCAAGAGGACAGTGAACATGAAGATAAATGTATAAATAAACGATACAATATTTAAGTTAGCGACTTGTTTACCTGTGAACACGCATGACTTTTTCAGCCAGTCTCGTGGGAATGTATTCCACTACGTTTCAAATTTTATTAAAGTGCTTCCTGTGAAGGATTACATAGTTAGTGTTAACTGAAGGTTTAAAAAAATAGTCCTTTAATTTAGTCAAGGTAACGCAAACAATGTTTATAACTCAAATGATCAGGCCTGCTCCTTAATATATAATATGACTAATAACGGTTTATTGTGATATTGTGATTGAATAGGTACGTTCTAGATACGACGTCAATTACCAGCATAGGATCGTCGTTGATAATTGCTATGTACCGTTTAGTTCACGCATGTAACTGGCTAGGTGCAACGCTCTATTGAATCAGGAAGTAAACCACAATAAACGTCTCGAACTTAAATAAGATCTACAGGGACAAGCACCGAGTTGTCAGGAGCGATCAAGCCGAAGAGTGAGGCATACTTGACCTATGCCTCCAATTCAATTCAATATTTGAGTTAATGACCCTAAATTTAACGCGACCCATTTTGGCCGCTGTCGGAGAGCTGGAAGAATGGAAAACAAATTAAACCCTGCTGGGTTGACATGGTGTACAAGGAATGTCTAAGACAGAGGGAACTGGCGAGATATTGTGCAAGCCTTACGTGCCAAACCTAGATACGAAGAGGGTAAGTAGGTACGCACGTCATAAGTAATTCGTATTTATAAAAGCAGGAGCAGCACTATTCTATGCTAGAGAATAATCTTAGCCGAGACGAGAGGAACCCAAAACATTTCGTATTTTGATGCATACCCTAGACAAATCACACCACAAACGTTTAGGGCGTGTTGTGCAAAACAACGAAGCTCGCTCCGATGTCTGACTTGACGTCTTCGAGAATCGCTCCCTTCGGTTTTGCGCTCGCAATTGCTGGGTTGGCCCATTGCATCGCTGGCAAAGCACGCGGGTTTGGATTATTTGAGCACCGATTCAAAACAGACGGAGTTTTAGCCTGCTATTCCCAATGATGTCTTCTGGCCAGCGTGATGATTGACAGTTTAGAACTGCTCAATGTATCGATCTGGCGTTTGTCCGAACTCCGTAGTTTTAAAATCGCACGCATTGCTTTCAGTAGTTGGCTGTCGTGAGTGGCGCGTAATACCATCTACATTCGACCGAATGCTAGATGTTTTGGTACATGTGTTAATTCTGTCTTTACCACGTGTTGCCTATGTTAGAGTTGCACACACGTGACGTGTATGCATTTTGTGCGTTCGTCCACCGTTGGCAGCTTGTGATAAATAATATTATGATAAATCAATAGACACGCACCCAAGCCGTTAAGTGCGCGTCTATTGGGGATAATAGGGTAGGTATGTTAATGTAAACACGCTAAAAACAAAAATTACACGGATATGTGGATGCCTCCTTTTTTGTTACATTGATTATATACCCCAAGATATATCTGGGTGACAAAATGAACCCTACTTCCATCAATTGCTGAGTTATTGACGTGAGAACCTGGTATTGTTTTTTCAAATGACAGTAGTTTTTGGTGGTACGCGTACTCGAGTCAGGAAGAAAATTAGCTAAATCAACATTAAGAAAATTCTGCCACAGAACCATCCCTCGGTTAGTTTATAGAAAGATAAATTTAGCAAATAGTATACGTCATAGAAAATGTATTTGGGTGAAACTGTGAAAACAATTCAATCCCCTTATGTCGCGTCTGTCGCACACTCTTTTCCAAACAAGAAAGAAGGAGAAACATACGAGAAAATATGTTATGAATAATGCTGGACCCATTTGCAATTCACAAATTCAAACTGGCAGTTAACAAACTAATTAATCATATCCATCCCTCAAAACGTCGCGTCTATCACATTGTGTATGGCGGACATTTTCTTTGTTACCATGGAAGTGGGTGTGTGAGACCAGGTGACACAAATTCAGCATATTTATTCAGTAAACCAAAAACAATCCAACCTTTGGGCAGAAAAATTGCACTATTTGCATGAATTAAACAGTCATGTCCTACAAACGCAAACAAATTTGAATGATTTATTTTGTCATCCTATATAATAAACACCAGGCAATAAGTAATCTTCTACTTATTACTTCGGTACACTTTCAACCGTATACTACAACATCATATAACAAAATATTAGTTTGGGAATTAAAATGTTTCACTCCCAATTTGTACACAAGTGTTCCACATTTCGTCTATCAAGATGTTGATAACATTGTCTAAATTCGCATTGTCTCTTTTCCCGGGAACCTGCAATCTAAGTACATTTTTGAGTTACTTCATTTCACTTCACATTACCATATCCCGTAAGGATCGTTGGGCCGTTTTCAGTTTAGTAGTATCTAAAAATAAGGTAAAATTGTATTAATGTCTACCAGAATATTTTATCATTTGCTATTGTACGTCGCATGATAATTATAACCTGTATGTATACGTTATACAATCTCTCATTAGCCAATTAAGACATTGTGTTGTGCAGTCATGTGTTGATCTGCATGTGGCTCTGGGGTCATATGCATATAAGTATGCATTTGATAACAAAATTAGGTTTTATTTTTTATATACTATCATAAAACATCATAATTGGTATTCCTGACATTTCAGAAGAAATCCCCCATTGAAGAAGTATTTCGATGGTATCAGTTTGGGACTAATAAACACAGCATTATGTCCTCTACAAACATGGTTTGTATTCGATGCACATCATACCATCATACATCATCTCAGCATCTATTCCACCTGGTTATACATGAACCATGCTGAAATAAAATTTGCATTAGAGACTTAAACAACACTACTGGGCATACACAAGCTGGTGCAACATAGTGATTTGTCACAAATTCACATTTAATCTGTGTATGAAGTCTCCAGATTGCACATGACACAATTCTACCAATACATGAGCATTAATGTTTGTGTCATACTAAATAGCAAATGTGTGCATGTGACATTTGTAGACTTAGGAGAGTTTTGGACTGCCACACAGCCAAAGAACTGCAGCTACAGCCATTGCGAGATAATTATAAAATATCCAATTGGCAGTTAATCTGTTAAATTGCACATGATATAGATCGACCAACATGTGATGGCATTGGAGAGTCTTCAACAGTGTCACTTACCTGTAGTATCAAATATGGATCACTTAGAACATCATAAACATGTTGTGTTGTGGGAAAAAATGAAAGTCCGCATATGAACAATATAATTTTTACCCAACTACAGATCTTATACGAATCATGGCTATACCACTAGCTAAGACTGTAAGCCACATGATCTTTGTTCACTTTATGAATTTATTTAATTTTTTTATTTCACACTTTAATCTAAAAAATACTATTATGTACTTAAGTATTAGGTCACATAAGTATATCTATAAATGAAATGGCACATTGTTTTATTAATCTGGAGTTTTAAAACATGTGTACTTCTATACACTGAATTATATTTCATTGTGAAATGCTTTCCAGCAGTCACATTTATTGTTATTTCTTGCTTTTTTCATAACCACATCATACTTTTAAAAAGTATGACCGATTGAGAACGATTATTTGGTTAGTTATTCAACTTGTATATACTAGGAAGTTTTTCTCTTATCTGGGCACAAGATAAGTGACCAAGAAAGTGTGCAAATATGGCATTTTTTTGTTATAAAACAAGAATACCTCATTACCAGAGACTGGCTCATATACATTTACGTAACCCAATACAGGAGGGTATCGGGTACACGATTGATTCACATTAACAAATGTTGTTTCTGCACAACTGTTGCACCAACGTTTCTTTCAACAGGAAAACAACAGAGGTAGACAAATTTAAAAAGACACACTTGCATCATAAAAAGACAACTGAACAACTCGAAAAAACACGAAGTAGCATAGAATAATGTAATCAAACCTTAACGGTATTAATGCTATGCACTCCATTCTGGTATGGATGGTATGCAAGCTATGATGGTATTGATGTTATGCAATCCACAAAGGTATTGGTAGTATTCAAACCTTGATGGTATGCAAGTCATGATGGTATTAATGGTATACTAGTCTTGATGGAATTGATGGTGTGCTGGTCGTGATAGTAAAGATGGCATGGAACACATGATGTACGCAAATCTTGGTATGCAAGCCGAGGTGATATGATGTCATGCAAGCATTGGTGGTATTGGTGGTTTGAAAAACCGTGGGTGTATTTATGGTATGCAATCCATGCTTGTATGAATGACATGCAGGCCGTAATGGCATTGATATTATACAATCCACATATGTATTGATAGTATTCAAGCCTTCATGGTATACAAGTCATGAGGGTTTTGATGGTGTGCAAGTAATGATAGTTGTGATGGTATGGAAAGCATGATGTATGCACACCGTGGTGGTATGGATAATATGCTAACCACGATGGTAGGCAAGCCAAGGTGATATTGATGGCTTGCAAGCCTTGATGGTTTGCAAACCATGGTGTATTAATGGCATGAATTAAATTGTGGTACATGTGTTATTTACTCACTTAGGCTTCCTACGATGGTATTAATGGTATACAAGCCGTGATGACATTGGTGGTATGCAAACCATATTTATATTATATGCACTAAAGCCAAAAGGAATGACATTATCGTTTTTCCTTATGCTTTAAGAATATGCTATGGAAATAATGAGCCTTTTGTGTGTGCCATTGCTATTAGCAGTGGTCGAAATTAGTCGTTTTGGAGCTTATATATATGTATATATATATATATATAATAGGCATTATCCTCATAAATGTACTTGAATTATATCAAATGTTTGGTTATACAGACAAACCAATCAGAAACTAGCATTGTTATACATGTAGACCAGAGCATTCAAAGGCACATGTCTCACAGAATAGATGAGTTACATTTTACTAAATGTCCATTGATAGCTATTTATGACTACATAATGTAAGTATATAGGATTGTATCTAATGTGACCTTCACTACATGTTTGACATTTTATTTGATGTGAACATTCACACACACACACACACACACACACACACACACACACACACACACACACACACACACACACACACACACACACACACACACACACACACACACACACACACACACACACACGTTCAAGGAACATGAAAAGCACACAAGAATATTCGGGGAAAAGGCCCTCCTCCAAACGGAGCCAGTCTGGTACGCCTATGATGTTGATGGAAATGTGTAATTGTTATTCTTGTCGGAAATGTGCTAATTGCTGGATTACGTTGTTTTATATGCTTACTGCAAGAGCCATTTCATTTTGGTCCTATGTAATTTGTATGTCTGAGCATAATAATATACCTATCACTACATCTGTTTTATTGTGACTAAACTTGTATTTTTGTGTAAAGTTATGTTCCAGATAAATGATATGTATGCGTGTTTGTTATTGTGTGTGTGTGTATATATATATATATATATATATATATGTGTATATATATATATATATATATATATATATATATATATATATATATGTATGTTAGTACACTTGATTTATTTACAGTGTCAAAAGTGTTATTAGACTGATTAGACACTATATTCCCGGATTTAATGGTTTATAAAATAAAGTTTATTATTATTTACAAAGACCTGAATAATTCTTCTGTAAAGGAAATATATATATATGCTAAATTTGTAATACCTAATCCATCAAATTTGTACTAACAAATTGTTACAAAACTTGTTTTAAGTGTAGTACGTACGAAAATAGACCAAAAGAATCCAAATCTCGCAAGACATCTGCATCAAAAACCGTGCTCCTATCTGCCCTTTGTAAAGAACAGAATAAAACTGTCCGCTGTGAATGATGATTAGTTCGTTCTAATGTAATGTGAAGTATTAAGGGCTAAGGGATTTGTAGATCGTGAATTCGGCTTCGTTAGAATTTACATTCACCTCATTGTCGGTAACGCAGTCGCACTCAGCTGCCGAGGACCTTAAATTAAACATAATGTAGTTAATAAGCATTAAAGTTGTGAAACTAGCATGGCAGTCTTACGCCGCGGTTAAATTAAAATATAGCATTGTCCACTATCACAAAGGAACCACTGTGAAGTAAGCACAATTATGCGCAACATTACACCAGTTATAGAAAAACACGAACGCCATTGATTTTCATGAAAAACTGTGTCGTATGTCATAAAAGGTCTGCCATTGGCAGCTCATTGGCTGTACTTTTATACACGTGAAATCACAATATTGCCTGTACATATACAGCTGTACATATAATATGGTTTCAAGTGAAAACAACATTAACAGAAATTACTGTATTTATAAATATGCAATTGAAATAAAAACCAAGCACCTAAGTTTATAAATACATTTTAGACCGTGACAATTTGTGTACTTGTTGTCATTGCAAATGTACATATAATGTGATGTGTATCAGTAGGCACTGTACAGGCAATTTGATAGATAGTGTTATATTATATATATATAATTATATATATATATATATATGTATATATATCACCTTAGTAGTTGGGTCACCTCACAAATAGGGTCACGCTGGGTCAGTCCGAAATATTTCCATAATAAAGGATAGGATATTTATCCCAATAATGTGTGTGTGTGCGTGTGTGTGTGTGTGTGTGTTTGTGTGTGTGTGTGTGTGTGTGTGTGTGTGTGTGTGTGTGTGTGTGTGTGTGTGTGTGTGTGTGTGTGTGTCGGCTATAGCACCATCAGAAGGACAGTTATTTTTGCTAGTGAACTTAGTTAACACGCGATGGTCGGGCTCGTGGTTCCATAATAATATTATTGCAAGTAATTATTTTATTTCATCGTTGTAATCATGGATTAATCCTAACATTGTTTTGGTTGTTTGTGATTGGTTGCTTGTTATTGTTTCGTCGCTATGCCCTGAATCAATTCACATTTATTTAGCTATATTTACTTTCAATGTTTCATCGTTGTGTAATATCCTCTAGTTGACGGCGCTGTGGACATTCAGGTGCTACCGAATGGACTGGCCTTTACCACATCAGTAAGTTCCTGTCGCTGTTTTGTTTGTTCTTATTGCTGCTCCCCTTAGCAGATCCAGGATAGGCTTATCAGGTACCTCAGCGTCTGCTTCATCCGGACAGAGTTGTCATTGCATCTTTATTAGTTGTCTAGCATGTGCACTTCAGCGTCACCACTAACTTGATAGTTTCACAGTTTGGTACAACAGCACTTGAAGACATTTGCTGAATTTAAAATATTAAGCATTATAATTAATCAAGCTGGTCGTGAACAAAGACGGAACAATGTTTTGGGGAAGAAATGGATATTCCGTTATGTTATGTTCGATGAATTTCGGTGGTTACTTTACTCTACTTAACAAATCAGGGATATACAAACTGTTAGTGACATGTCCCACAGTTATTGACTGGATCTGTTGTAGGCGTACCAGATGTCGAAATAAACGTGTCACAATAATACAAAATACAACACACGTAATTGAAAGTGGCATAATCAGCTAAAACGTATAACCAAACACGCAAACGAACGGTTAGTGAATACATATGGTAAGCAACGCAGATTAAAGTAATGTTCTTTTATTTGAAAACAAACAATACAAAAACAATAATATCATCCTTTTTGTTGGACAGGGCATAGGAGCAAACGGTCGTCGCAACATATTTCTGTTTGACTTCAAGAAGCGCATAGATGGGGCACACGCGCTTGACATCGTAGGTGACCTCGACAGAGTCGAATTCTCTCCTCGCTGTCTAAGTATCTGGAGAGACAGTAATCGCAGTAAGGCTTCTTCCAATATAAGATGTTTTCTTTTATTGTCTGTGGTCATACTATATGTCACAGTTAGCATCTTTTACTCGATATCAGTATTTGTGTAATGCGCATAGTCGTACCTGTTTCTCATTTATGTTCGCTCACATACAGAACACTTATCTAGCTAATGACGTCGCTCAGAATAATCGTGGTAACAATGTATATTTTAAATTACTCGTCATGGTTTTTCTTGTTTTCAGGCTTAGTCTAAATATTTGTTGCTAATATTCCGCAAAACAATACAGCGACAGTGGAGAAGTTTCGTTTCGACGAGAAGAGACGAAAGTTGTACCAAGTTCGAACGTACAATGACCCAACAATCACTACGTCAGTGTTGCTAAACGACATCATCTACTACTAAATACTACTCTGTAGAAATGTAAACAATACGAAATTATTTTACCCGTGGACCGGTTTGATATTGATGACTCTGATATGGCGTTTCAGAATCAGGTTCACGTCATAATTCATATTTCTAGTATTCTGAGGCAATTTCCTAGTAGGAAACTATACTGTTGATCTCAATCGATCTCTTTCAAGAACTGCGTAGACAAATATTGATAATAAAATGTGCGGTGTGTCTTCGTGAATGAAATATAAAAATAAAAATTAATGATGCGATCACTTTTTCGCGTGCCCCATTAGCCCCATTAGCCCCATTAGCCCCGCAGAAATCGTGGCGACAGGAGAAGACACTTTCTACTTCATCAACTACTACGAGTTTAACTGGGTCTTGGAAATTTGCTTTGGTATTCGCGTTGGCAATGCCGGTTTCTACGATGGAACAAGCGGACGTATTCTTCTAACGAAACTTGCCTGTCCGTTTGGCTTAAACGCATCACCAAATGGCAAGTATGTGTCCCCTGTATTGTTACATACGCGATGTCTTGATGATAAACCTGATGGTAAAGACATTCTTGATCAGGAAGCTATATGTCTGTATCTACGCGAAACGACTTGAGTAATGTTTGTAAACTACAATGAATGACTTCGAAACGTTTCCTGAAATATCTACAAAATGTAACATAGGTCAAAGATATCGCATGTTGGGGCATACTCCCGTCATTGTATCAATCTCTGCTTCACACCTCGCTCGTACCACCACCTCGTATATCTCTCGTATTGTAGTAACTTGGTAAATGATCATTGCATCATATGGATCTACAGCTTCGTAACCCGATGACATACGCAATAATACGGGTCGGTGGATATTGTCATAACACAACGGTCGTTGTGGGTTAGGTTGTCACAAATTGTCAACATATTTAAACGGACAATTCAATATTACCCTGTCCGTGAATCCATCATGTTTATGTAACGATCTTACGGAAGTAGTAATGTTGAATAATCTGTTATGTTGAACGTTAACAAATATGTTGAATAATATATTATGTTGAACGTTTACTATTTGACATGTATGTGTCCGAGTGACACTTGCCTTGACAAAATTTCAGATACATATACTTGGGGGAGTTTAGTGGGAGAAGCGTGACTGTCTACCACCGGGGGTCGGACAACTCTTTGACGTTGAGACAGGTAAGATAACGTATGTAACAAATCAGAATATCAGGAAACGATCCCTAAAGGTGATTATCAGTTGGTATGATGCGAAACTGCAAGTACGATATTTTAGTAAATTGATTAATTTCCTAGTGGTTAATATATTCCATGGTAACAAAGAGATTGACTATGGATATCTCGTGGTTATGCATCGGACGAGGAAGAAAACAACCAGAAAAACAAAACTACTCCCGCTTATTGGTTTGTTTATTGTTTGTTATAATAATGCATTTCTCTTCAGTTGAGCAGAACGAATCAAAACATGTTGGAACACAGAGACACCACACAGACACCACACAGACATCACACAGACACGCACGAACACGCTCACCACATACACACGCACACATACACACACACACACACACACGCACACACGCACGCACGCACGCACACACGCACGCACGCACACACACACACATAAACAAACATAGCTGTTCGCGTGTTTCAGGTGGTTCCGTTCCCCTCAATGGTCGACGTAATCGACGTTGATTTGGCGACGGGAGACTTGTGGTTGGGAGCGCACCCAGACGCCTACCTGGTATTGAAATACTTTACGCCACCTCACACCTCTATTTCGCCGTCGCAGGTAAGCACTGATAGCGTGCATCGGTATGAATGGGCGCCAGACTGCATCAAGCGATTATGCAAAATAACTGTTTGGTGTGTCTGTATAAGCCCGTGCACATGCATTTAGAAAGGCGTCGCACTGTGACTTAGATGGAACAACACAGCTGTTTCAGAGTGTTCCGTGTGTGGTGCAGTCACTATTATAATTATTATAGGTCTATATATGTAAGTCGCAATAAACGTAAGTTAACTTCTTACAGTGTATTACATCATGCGACATATGGAATGACATTATGCCAAACATTCTATCATACTACATGCTATTTTGCATGGAAATTTGCGCTCATGATCCACGCAGCAACAGAACACCATATCACAGACTAGGGGGGAGCGAAAATAGTAGACAGTGAAGTTAACCGAAGAATCCGACACATAAAACGAGCCATCTATATAAGAAAGACCAAACACAAATCAGTCGAGAAGAGGGCAACTACGATATATCTCATGTGTACGATGACGTGATTATACGTCACATATACTGATGAAGTTTGCACGACAACCAGATGAAACCCTATACTACGTAATTACCGTCTTGAATATGTCAAAAAGATAATGTTTAAATCAAATGATCTGGTCCTGAAGAATGTTTAGTAATCAAACATAGCCATTGTTTATTTGAACAAACTAGTTTCAGCAGATGACATTTGGGGAACTAGTTTTACATTTGAGCAGATTGCATTATGCTATGTGGCAAATACCATATGGTATCAGGGAAATGTCATGATGGCTTCTGAGAACTACCATGGTGGTAGGTTGCAACTGGTAGCCTGCCGTTGACTATAAACACAACCCAAACTTTAACGACACACAGCTGCATCATGTCAATCATGAATATAAACAGGATGGTAGAAATATAATGTGAATGCTAGTAAAACAGCCAATGTATAAAGACTTTGTGAATGGGATATTAGAAGGAAATAACACATGATGACATTTTACACAATGCAAAAAGCAAACAACATGTACTAGGGTGGACATTTTGCCCTAATAACTTCCCATAGTGCTATAGGCTCGTGTATGTGTGTATGTATCATAATCATGACTAAGATCTTTTATTGCGTATTGTTTGTCTCATTATATACTTCATCATAATTTCCACGTGCAGAAATATATACATGCGTGCGTGTTTGTGTGTGTGTATTTGTGTGTGTGTGTGTGTGTGTGTGTGTGCGCGCGCTAGTGTGCGTGTGGGAGTGTGGGTTTGGATGTATATGTGTGCGTGCGGGTGTGTGTGTTTACTATCTGATTACTAGTCCACATGCTGTTCCTTGACGTAGGTGTTTCGACTGAAGATGTGCGACGGAGGCTCCACCGTGCTGCACGTTGAGGAGGTGTACTACAACGATGGACAACAAATCACTGGTGCAAGCATCGGAGTTCACTATGGCCGGCACTTGCTCATTGGCTGCCCCTTCACCAACATTTTTCTTTGTCAATTTCGCCTGTTCTAATCATGAATATTGCAACATTGGAGCATTGTAAGTGTATATCCTATCAGATGCTTAAGTCCACTAGTTTATCTCTACGATCATTCGTTCCCTTGAATCATTGGCCTCCAACCTACCAATTGGTGATGGATTGTTCAACATAAAGTTAGTTATTTTTTGTTATTTACTTTTCCAGTGAACTAATTGATTAATTAGCTACCTGTGGCGCCAGGGTTACACTAGGGCCGAGTGGCCAAATAAATGACGTGGATCAATTGTTTTTATGTAAGTTTAATATTAATTATAATTATTATTAGTTATGGTTGGATTAAATTGTTGTTAGGGTTAAGGCTAGTCACAGTTAGGGTTAGCTGTGATTAGGGTTAGGCTTATTTAGGGTTTGCTTCTCACTTAACCGAAATTTATTATCGGCTGCATGTCACGCTGTGGTGATATGAAATATCAAATGGTCATCGGGAAAGAGTTTATTATCAAAACACAGTAATGGTGAAAACAGCTGCCCGTGGTTTGTTGCCCAATGGGTGGATGTCAAGTAGTGCTTAATGGGTCATCATGACTATTGATATATCCACCGTCTTGTTGTTTTCGCTTATTTTAGTGTTCTCGTTTCCAAATAAAGATGTGTATTGGTATACTTTCACAATTGTTTGAATATTGTCAATCACCAAGAGCCTTCACGTTGATATAAAATATATGTATTCAGGTGCTACGATTTCAAATATGTTTCTTTTGACCTTCGCCGATATTCACAATCACCTACCAAGCCCTTTCATCCAAACAACCTAGTTATTTACACTCAATGCTCACACCAGGTAGACAAGCCAGACAACTTCGGTCGTCTAGTTCGAAGTTGCTATCTGTTCCCAGAGTTAAGACAAAGGCTGGAACTCGCGCTTTTTCAGTTGCCGCGCCAACTATATGGAATTCGCTTCCCGTTAATGTTAAATCAGCAGAAAATATTGTTTCATTTCGTCGTCACCTCAAAACCTATCTTTTCAATATCGCCTATCCTCCCTAGCTTCCTAGCACATCCATCCATTTGTTGACGACTTTCGCCTATCACACGAATACGAGAATGCTCAATCCTTTGGTTTTGGTGCGCCACTGAGCTCGGATTGTCTGAGGATATTGGCGCGTAAGAAGTTATGTATTATTATTATTATTATTCAAATACCCACCATTTGTAAAGCCCGTCACATTTATTATCCCTATATCGTAATGATGCTGATGTTAAGCTGTAGGTTTTCAAGTGCGACACTTTCAAACGTGTTGCTGTTAACCTTCTCCGACTTTCATGTCCGCGGTTTTCAACTCACCATGTGGCCGCCAGATATTCCCAAGTGTGAGACTATGGGCAGTCACTTCAAACGTTGTTTTGATTGTCTTTATAGTGATATTTGCTCCTTAAATACACACCAAGTATTCACAAACGGTTAACACATCCTGCTCACATCAACACCCGGTGATTAGTGCATCGGAATGATTTCCCTACACCGATAGTCAGCACAAACCTGTCGCAGCCATGTTCGCGAGTTAAGCTGACACTTAATAACTGGAAGCAACTGTTACATAATAAACCATAGGTGGCTGAAGAAAAAACCTTCTACCGATTAAATAGGGATGCACATCAAATGGAGAGAAAAAGGCAATAAAGCAGGCATGTTCTTGTATTAGGAAAGTGTAAATTCTAATACATGACAGGCGTATAATGTTTTATATAAAAAACATAGTTTTGACACTAGAGAGGTTACCGATAAAACGAGAACGTTTCTGTATTTTTTTTATAGTATTTCGTAGAATGATCAATGACGATAATTTCCGGCGAAAACAGTACACAAAATATACAGTTTCAGTTATAAGTTAAAGATCCGAACTTATAGCAGTATTTAATTCATATGCTACAAGTATAATTTATCTCATACATAGCCACAATACAATGTCGTCGTTAAGTTTGAAGCTGTGCGAAATTCCTCATAAAACGCAGTGGATTTCTTGGGCTTAAAACCTATTATACCTGAATGATTTTTCACCAACAGGGTGCTATCTCATTCCAAATTGTAAAGATACAGAACAATTACTAGTCATTACCTGTAATGTTACGTTAATACTGTTGTGAGACATCGATATTCTTTTCGACCTTAAAACGTAACTTGTCTATTTTAAGTAATGTCTTAAACACATCAATATCAAATTTACCATCATATGCTAATGTATCTACATTTACGCATAGACGAAAACATACTTATCTCGTCGCGGCACTTTCAAAGAACAAATGACCGGCCTACGAAGGTCATGTACTGAGAAAACCGTGTAGCTGGAACTGTGTTTTGATCGTCGACATGTCACGGATTGGGCATGATGACTTGATGATCCCCGGAGCAGTCTGTCTCCACACCAGGTCACCGCTGCGGTGACATACGAGGATCTCAGAACATTTACCTTGATGGAGACAGTCAACGAATGTTGTACAGTGGAACGCTGCAAACAGCCATATCTCAAAAGGGCTCTAGAAATCATGTTGGGGTACCTAAAAAATCATCCGTGCCAGGATTTATATGTGACCTCTACCAATCACAAAAAGCCCGGGTGACATTTTTATTGTGATTGAGCTATTTGTGAAAATGGTGCCATGGCTTTTTGAACGTTTTTCTACTAATTATAGGGATATTCGATAATATTTTATGTCAGCATGTGTGAAAAAACGAGGTATGTATGAGCAGCAACTTCTATATCAATACAATAGATAGAATTCAAGATGAAAGCACAAAATATACCAAATTACATTGAAATTTTAGATAGGTTTCGTGCACGACGGTGCACAATAGTTCAAAACAATTACTTACAGACGTGACACATGACAACTATTTGACATCGAAAACTTCCCAATTCATTTCCAATAAAACAACACTAGATTTTTTGACAAACGATGTGATTTAACAAGATTTAACAAGATTGCCATCCAGAAAATTACTCTGGATGGCAGGTGGACAAGGAAGCCTTTTGGCTTATCGAGAGTCCAATACTTTTTATCTACATGTATCCCGCCTTTTTAAGGTGTGTGTCGATTTTATTTTTAAACATATTCACGCTACTAGCACCAACACAATCAGGAGATAATCTGTTCCATTCATTTACAGTCCTTTGTGAGAATGAGAACTTTCTTATATCTAATCTACACTGCTCCTTTACTAATGTAGCTTCATGTCCTCTGGTCCTTCTATTTTTCTTAACTGAGAAAAAAATGTTTCTATCAATATTTTCATAACCATTCAATAATTAAAACACTTCTATGTGATCTCCTCTCAATCTCCTGGTCTGTAATGTTGTTAAACCACATTCTTTTAGGCGTATTTCGTAACTAAAATCCCTCAGATTTGGTATCATTTTAGTCGCTCTCCTCTGTACTCTTTCTAGCATATCTATGTCCTTCTTGCGATATGGCCTCCATGCTTGTATACAATATTCTAAATGAGGCCTCACTATTGTTTTGTACAGCGGTCCTATTAATTCTTTTTTCTTATACGCTATATTTCGCCTAATTAATCCAAGGATTTGATTTCCCTTTGACGCTGCAATTCCGCACTGCTCTGAAACCTTCATATCAGCACTAATGGTTAACCCCAAGTCCTTTTCTTTTACAGTAGTACTTAGAACAGTACCCCCCATTTTATATTTTACCTCTTCATTCCCATGACCTGTGTGGAGGCATTTACATTTCCCAAAATTGAACAGCATTTGCCACTTTTCAGACCATTTGATCAACCTATCAAGATCATCTTGTAAATGCTGTCTGTCTCCATCACTTTTAATCCTTCTAAACACTTTTGTATCATCCGCAAATTTTAACACCTTGCTTGTTATATCATCGTCCAAATCGTTGATATATATTAAGAATAATATAGGTCCTAGTACTGATCCCTGTGGTACCCCACTCAATACCGATTTCCAGTTTGAAGCCTCCCCATCAACTACTACACGTTGTCTTCTGTCATTCAGCCATTTTTCTATCCAGTTTATTATACCATTTCCTATGCCATGGGCCTTTAGCTTAAGGAGTAATCTTTGATGTGGTATTTTGTCGAAAGCTTTTTGAAAATCTAAATAGATGATATCTACTGGTGATCCCTCATCTACCCACCTAGTGATGTCTTCCAAAAAACATAACATATTTGTTAAGCATGACCTCGCTTTTAAAAACCCATGTTGAGATGGGTTTATCAAGTTATGTTTAACATTTGATATATAGCAAGCACAAACAAAATTGTAAGTTTTCCCCCTAAATGTTCATAACCGCCGCCCAAGAATTTAATCCGCAATATATGAAATAATTACAAGGTTAAATAGATCATTTTGTTATAAAAAATGTCTCGAATGGAATGGTGAGATATATATTTCTAGTTAATGCATTAATCGATATCATACACGAAGTTGAAAGAAAAACACAACATATGCTAAGATATATTAACAATTTAGTTTGGTTTCGTGAAAGGTGGGAAGTAGTTCAAATCATCATTTACTCATCTGGTGTATGACAATTATGTGTTATCTCCGAACAACCCCAGTTCATTTTCAAATAAAATAACACTAGATTATCTGACAAACTATGTAATATTTTGCATACAAAACCGAAAGACTAACCCGCTTATTTTTCGTAACCACTATCTTCATACACAATCGACTATATATCTACTATTTGCAGAGCTATATAGCTAATTTTTAGTTCACAATGTTTGCAAAGTTAAGGTACGAATTTGTAGTTAATACGAATACCAATATTGCAGATGTACTTGAAAGAAAAACGCAACATATGCTGTGATTGTGTTAACATTTTCATGGGTTTACAATGTTCAAATTATTTCTTACTCAAATGGCGCATGACAATTGTTTTTATCTCGCAACCATCTCAGTTCATTTGTAAATAAAATACCATTAGTTTATCATACAACGAATGTAACATATTGCATACACATCCAAAACACTAAACCTACCCCCTTAGTTTTCATAACCACCGTAGTCAAACACATTAGGCTATAACACTATTATTAGCAGAGCTACATCACTAGTTTTTGTACGAAAATGTTTGAAAGATAATATCCGTATTTGTAGTTAATGTAGGTGTAAATATTGCAGACACACTTCAACAAAAAGAACAAAATAGGCTCAAATATGTTAACATTTTAGTTTGGTTAAATGATCCAAGGTGTGCAATAGTTCAATGCGTTACATACACATGTGGCGCATGACAATTATTTATTATCTTACAATAATCCAGTTTATTTCCAAATAAAGTACCGTTAGTTTGTGAGACAAATATTATGTCATATTGCGTACAAAACAAAACATTAATCCTACGCGTTATTTTCATAACCACCTTCCACAAAAACAATTGGCTATTATAGCTACTAATTAATGAGCTACAGTCATAGCTAATGTTGGCATCAACACATCTTGTTTTACCTCACAACAATCCCAGTTCATTTCAAAATAAAACAACTCTACATTTTCTCGTAAAGAATGTAATATATTGCATATACAACCAAAATACTAACACTACCCCGTTACTTTTCAGAACCGCCTTCTTCAAACACAGTTGGTTATATGTTTACTAATTAAAGGGCTACATATATAATTATTTTGATGTCCAGCTGATATATATATACGCTTCACGTATATGATTATCCGATATAACTATGTGAATATTTCTGGACTGTTTTCCAGTTTTACTTTTCCAAACCTACGCACCTACGTATCACATATACTTAATGCTTAATAAAATGGTATTTTCCTTAGATGTGTGAGTTACGGTGATATTATGGACAACAGCAAACCGTCGTTTTGACGCAGCAGTTGTTCTTGTCAAAAGATCTTGACTTGACTTGTGTTGCAATTTTCAGTGCAAAGGAGTAAAAAGCACCAACGAATATTTGCTTAAGATAATCATTCAAGCCCTGCTGAACAAATTGTATCAGCATGTGATATAATACACTTACATTGTCCTTTCATGGGATGATTTGAGTAGATGAACATCAGGACCATGTAACATTTTTGCAGGGCTTCCAGGTGTGACAACTCACACTTTCTAAATAATGCGTTTGGTTTCACCATAATTAGCCCCCTCAGCAGTTGAGTCAGATTAGATTGGCTACATGTAATATCAACCTCTGCTGCACATATATATTTCGTGCGATTGTAAATTGCGTCTAAAATATTCATGTACGTATTTACTAAAAATAAGCATCTCACCATTGGAAACATCTTGACACCAAAATTAGCTGTGTAATTTTATATAATTAGTACATATATTGCGGATTATGTTCTTGGGCGGCGGTTATAAAACATAAGGGGTAGGGTTTCTATTTTGGTTGTGTATCCAATATGTTTCATCGTTTGTCAGAGAATCTAGTGTTGTTTTATTTGGAAATGAATTGGGAAGATTATGAAGTAAATATGGTTGCCATGTACCACGTATGTAAGTAATTGTTTTGAACAATTTTACACCTTCAGTCACGAAACCTAACAAAAATGTCAATATAATTCGGTATATGTAGTGCTTTCATTTCAATTATATATATATATATATATATTGTATTGATGAAAAATTGTCTGCACATACGTGACTTGTTTTTCCACACATGCTGACACAGAATGTTATCGTGTAGCCCAATAATTAGTAGATATATAGCCGATTATGTACATGTTGAAAATCCTTCAAAAAGCTCTGCCTCAATTTTCACAAAATAGCTCATTATGCAATAAAAAGTCACATCACAATAGAAAGTGTCATCCGAGCTGGTTATAACCGGTAAAGGTATTATATATATCCTGGCATTGATGACAGTTGTAACATTTAGGTACCCCTGATGTAATTGTTTGGATATGTTGGGCCTAGACTACTTACAGCGGTGCCGAGGTCGCCACTGTCTCCGGCCTTCCGGGACCCTGTTGCTTTTCCGGAAGTGGCCGAATGATCGCGACTGGTTCCGAGGACGGGTGTATTCAAGTGTGGGAGTTCAATGGTGCACAGGTGAGGCGACAGTGTGATTTTAGGTTTTACTTGCAAGAAACACGCACGCGCACGCGCACCCGCACGCGCACGCACACGCACAATCTACAACGCGCCGTCCGGCGTGGCTGCGTACAATCTAAATGATCGCATGGCTGTGGTGCGTCCAGTTCACGTCATATGGCGGTAATCTACTGTCGTGTTCATCCGATAGGTGAGGGATATTATGGTTCGATGTAATCGTGATTGAATTCAGCCGCACTATGGTAAAACAAAAGTACGATATTTGACTAATCTCTGATTAGTGTGTGTGGACGTCTCGAAGATGTAAAACACAACCATTCAACATTATTCAACGCTTACACATAATACCAATACCATGCATGAATACAATTAAAAACATTAAGAATCAAATATATACTATTTGATCAATAATAATGGAAGCCAAATAAACACTCAATTACTGGTATATCAAAAATTACTGTCTTGTTTGACCTCACGGTGCGCAACACGGGCAGTGCATGTGTTGTGCGCGTCAACCACACGTCACCTAATGCCGTTACTAAACGTTATATGTAGACCTAGCAAGTTAATCTGAATTTGTATGATAGCGCTATGTATAGCAACCGGTCACTGTAGGTCGTTGAAGACACAGGCACAATGATGTGATGAGTCTCGGCGGTCACTTGCATCGCTTGTCGTCGGTGTCCATCTGTCCGGTCGCCGGCGACATCTTTATGACGTCAACACTCGACTGATATATATATATATTTGTATTTATTCATATCAAAATGAACAGACTAACACATTGTTTAATGTCGTTCTGACATAGATATTTTGTAATGTAATCTAATGTTGCAGTGTTACACAAACATTGTACACCTAGTGTTTAAATGTCTCATTAATTGCTTGTTAATGGTACATGTCTTTTCCTAAGTGGTTTAATAATTGATGGCATGCCTGTAATTTTTGGTTTACTTAACACGATACCTTTCAATTATTAAGTTTAACGCGGTGTCTAAGTAAGTCTAGCACACATTGTTGTTCTAGGGCATATAATTATATATATATAAAAACATGGCCTCGAATACGGTTCCAATTTGTTATGAGCAATGTTATAATTAATGTAACTATATAATGCTTGTGTATATTTCGTAAGTAATTCCTTTGTTTATTTTGTAATCTCTCATCTAGTGTATTACTGTACAATGGTTTAAGCAACTATTTCTCACTTCGTTGTTGTGAACTATGGCATGGTAGCATCTTTTTATGCAGCCAGCAAAGCCATTTACGTTTTATTTGTTTCTGTTTCTTCTTGTTGACTATGTGTACAGTACTGATACATGTCCATCATCATATTATTTTGCTTTATTTGTTGAACATTGTCTAACAAAATATACAAACAAACACAATGATGCAACTACCCAAACGTATATTATTCGGTTAGCGTTCACCAAGACATTATTTATTGCCTCTTTTGTGCAAATACCCTCGTTATACACTATACCCTGCACGTGTACATAGTTGTTTTTCATACTTCTTAATCTACCAATTAATGACAAAACAGTATGATCGCATTTTTCTTTCACACTTGGGTGGTACTGACAACAACAATTTAATCAACACGTTAGATAATGATAACAATGAATTGCAAGTCATAAACATTCATCGTATTACGACGTGGATCATTTTAATATTTGCTGATAATAAAAATGGACAATTTTCAATACTCAGCTTAAATATTCAATCTATAAATTCTAAATTTGATGAACTAGTTTCATTCGTCAGCTCACTACAGGACATAAATTAATAAGTTAGTGTAATTTGCCTACAAGAATGTTGGATATCCAACATAACCGACTTAGCAAATATACAACTACCTGGGTACGCTTGTATTGCTCAAGGAAAGAGTAGCAGTAACAATGGTGGCTTAATCACATATATTGACAAAAGATTCCAACATATAGTAAAACTAAACATAAATACATACGAACACTGGGAGGGACTAATTATTAATGTAACTGGAGGTGGTTTATCAAAACCAATTACTATTGGCAACATAATATTATACAGACCTCCGAGTATGATAACAGAACATGTCAGGCAATTTATTAATGAATTCACCACACTTATCTTGTAAATAGAACAATCGAACACAAACGTTAGAATTGCCGGAGACTTCAATCGTAATCTCCTCAAGACAAACGAAATAACAATTTGCAGTGAATTCTTCGATCTGTTGACATCTCATAGTTTATTTCTACAAATTCCACTTCCCACAAAATTATCACGCTCAAATGGCACATTAATTGACAATATATTCTGTAAAAGTCATAACTACATATAGTATATTAATAAATAAGATATTCGATCACCTCCCTTGCATTATTCTCTCAGAAATTTTGTTAGTAAATCCACCAAACCCTAGATCGATTAAAATTAATACAATAAACGATAAAGCCACTCAAATTATAATAAACGACATTATTCGTCTGATTTGTCAACGTACTTGACAAAAATTTGAAGACAGACCCTAATCTAAGCTACGACATTATATTTGAAGTAATTGAAATGGCCAAGAACAAGCATATGGTAAGAAATGTGTTAAGTTTAATAAATACAAACACACAAAAATCTAAGTGGATTACCACGGGTCTGCTAAAATCCATAAAGTTTCGAAATAAATTATATAAGAGAATGAAACTTTCAAATCCCAATTCAAGGGAATACGAAATTATGCGTATTAACTTAAAAACTTATGGTACCATATTAAAGAGAAGAATTAATCCAAACAAAATAATTTTGCGTCAACTTTCGTTAAATATAAATCTGATATCAGAAACACGTGGAAAACTATCAATGAAATTATTTCAAGAAAAACAATAAGAATAGTTTTCCGGAATCATTCAGTATAAATAATATAGAAACTACAAACACTCTAGATATACCTAACGCATTTAACACCTTCTTTACAAATATCGGGAGAAAACTGGTTAATAACATAACATATTTAGGTGACAAAGATTTTAGGCATTGCTTTGATAAACATTTTAGCTGCAAATTTGTACTTACAACGTTGACGAACTAATTGTACAAAAACAATAGACAACCTTCCGTCTAAAAATGGTACGGGGTCTGATTTCATTTCAACCAATTTGCAAAAACAAATCGCACCTAAGATAATAAAATCTTTAACGCTACTTATAAATCAAGTTTTTAATACGGGAATATTCCTTGAAAAACTAAAGGTGGCCAAAGTTATTCCGTTATTTAAAAACGGTGACCCATCAATAATCAACAAATATAGACCAATTTTCTCCTGCGTGCTATATCTAAAGTATTGGAAACAATTATGGGAAATCAACTACCTTCCTATTTTGAAAGTAACAACCTTTTGTCGAAATCCCGGTATGGCTTTCGTGCTGGTCACTCGACGGAATGTGCTGTATTAGATCTTGTAGACCGAATAACAACCTACATGGATAAGAATGAGGTACCTTTTAGCATATTTCTGGATCTCTCTGAAGCATTTGACACCTTAGACCAGAATACATTACTTTGTAAATTAAAACATTACGGCATTGAAGAGGTGTCTCTGAAACTTAATGAAAGTTATCTATCAAATAGAACACGATATGTAGAAATTTATTATATAAAATCTGTAATATTATCTGTAAAAATGGGAGTACCCCAAGGCTCCATTCTTGGACCAATTCTATTTATTATTTATATTAATGACTTTTTTCAAGCGAGCCAAATGTTAAATTTCATATCTTATGCAGACGACACAACTTTGTTAAGTACAATTCACAATTTCACACACCGATGATGCTGAAACATTGATTAATGAAGAACTCCACAAAATTAATGAATAACTTAACTAAATCTAAATTCATGGTTTTCCACACACCAAAAAAACACATAACACACCTATTCCTAAAATCAATAATAGCATAATTACAAAAGTTGACAGTTTTAATTTCCTGGGATTAACATTTGATACACATCTAAACTGGAAAAAAACACTCTGAAAATGTATCAAACAAATGTTCCAGAATAATCGGTATACTAAAATAGACTTAAAACAAATTCTGCCAATGAAAATAAAAATGATATTATATAATACATTATTAGTAGCACACATAGCTTACTGTCTAACAACGTGGGGGTACCTCTCTCGAAGAATTAATCAATTTCAGAAAAGGGATGTACACATAATAACTTTGAGTCATTTTTATGCTCATGCTGACCCTTCAAGAATTAAAATTTTACTATAAATTTATACATAACAGATTACCTGCTCACCTTCTACATTGGAAAATAGCTACAAATACCATGATTCATGGTCACAATACGCGCAACCAACACAAAATTCACATATACGGTACAAATAATTCATTTGCAAAACTATGTCTTAAATACAGTTTACCAAATACAATTAACAACACTTGACAGCTAAACTGTATACACACAGTTTACATGTTTTTTTTATAATTACGCTAAGAAACATTTCATTCAAAATTATAACAACACGTGCACAAACATTAACTGTTATGCCTGCATGTATACACGCAATCAACCACAATGACCTCACCCACAACCAAACACCATAACATACTTTTACCTGCTTACCTCACCACATTCTATGAACATAGATCTTACAATAAAATAATCTATTCTGTTTTTTTCAGTGACGATGTATCTTATTTTATGTTATTGCTTATGTATTAAATAATAGACAACATATTTTTTCTTTCAACTATAATTATACTAGTTGTTGCTCCCACGGTAGCGACTTCTTTTCAAGTCTTAGTGGGAGTCTCCATCATCCTCATTGTACACCTTTTTATACTATAATGTCATTATTTGTCATATTATTATTACATACAGTCTGGATAAATAAATCAACTTCTGTTCTGTTCTGTTCTGACTGCAGTCTCAAAGTGTGGAACATGGCGGCCGTCGCTTCCTGTAGGGATGCCGCCTATCGGCGGACTGCACTACACAATCGTGGAGCTAAATCATATTTCAAAACGGGGGGAAATTGTAAAATATTGTGTTATTCAAATGTTTCGATCAGTATGTTTGTATCTATTCAATAGTCATCATAACGGGTGGCAGAATCATTAGTATGTTTACACGAGCGATTAATTATCAACCTAGATTACCTCCCACTAAAGAACAAAGTAAGGGCGGCAATTATCACAATTACAGTATTTTTATTTTTAATATTCGTTCCCATGAACATTTAATTTCTACTATCACCAATTACGACATTGCAGGTAGCAGATAGTAAAATTTTCCGATAAATGGAACATAACGCCACAGTGGCGCCACCTATAGAATAGCTACCCACCCTATTTGTTACATAAAAAGTAACTATAGATAACTACGTTTGGGTCCTTGAAATACATTGCCAATATACATAATCTCTGTCAATCTTTGTCTTACAAATTTCGCGCAAAGACAAATTTTCCACACAATAATAAAACGATGTGGGGTGTAGGGTAGAACCTGGAGGGATAGTCCCTTTGGTGATGGGCAGCCGCTCCACTTCTGAGGAGGCTCTAACCACTGGTTCCCACAGTCTATCTAGCTCATGTATGGCTCCTAGAAACTGCTAGTGTACCGCAGTGGCCACACCCCGGGCAATGGTCTCGGCTGACCAGCAAAACTACATGAGTAAGGCTTGTAGGCTAATGCCTATTGAGTCGAGGGACGTCTGCCCTCAGTACACAAAGACTGCTTCGGAGGAGTAGGCGGCCAGTCGATTGGCTACACCCCCGGCTACAAACGCGAAACAGCAACAGCCTTTCACCAGGCTGCAAGGTACCTACCAAGACGCATGTGGAAGGACCGGTGACCCGCTGTCCTGCGGTGCAAGACTTTTTAGTCAAGGAATAATGGAGTTAACCATACACAAACCAGCGGAAAGCAGTGGGCAACTACCGCTGTATTAGCCCAAGAAACCTTGATGGAGAATACAGACAGTAAGAGAGGTCCTAGTGGTGAGCCCCCAGGCTGGATAGGACGACACATACTGGGGAAGAGCTTGGAGATGTTGGAAGTAACGCCAGAGCTGATGACGGTAGTATGCCCGACTGTGCGGGAGGTAAAACCAGCAACAAAAAGCTAAAAGGGAAAATCCGTGTGGCAACATGGAACATCAGAAAAACGAGTCATGGAACACTACAAATGGTAACATCGGAAGCAGAAAGATATGGGGTAGATATATTAGGGATTGCGGAACACAGGTTGGCCGAACAAGGACACTTTCGCCCGGATTCAGGAGGAAAGTTTATATACTCAGGAGCAACTAAGCCAGGGATGAGTGGATTGACAGAATTATTACCATACTAATACGAGCAAAACCCACGAATATAACGTATTCAAATTTATGCACCAACAAGCACTGCAGAGGACGATGTAATAGAAACGTTTTATGATACACTCCAACGAACAGTTGACGAGGTAAACAGGAGAGACATGGTAGTACTGATGGGCGATTTCAATGCAAAAGTTGGCAGTTGTCAAAACGAAGAAGAAAATGGAAATATCGGGAAATATGGACTAGGCGAGAGAAATGGGAGAGGAGATAGACTTGTTGAGTTTATCAAAGAAGACTGTACACTTGGACAACACCAGATGGTCGGAACAGAAATCAAATCGACTTTATACTGATACCAAAACGATGGAGGACGCCTGTGTTTAATGCAAATACATTACCGGGAGCCGATTGTGGCTCTGACCATGAATTGCTAAGCGCCAAGATTGCGATAAAATTAAGAAAGATGAAGAGAGGGAAAGAGATAGTGAGGTATGACGTCAGTGATATCAAAGAAGCGATACCGAGTAGAGGTTATGAACCGTTTCGGAGTATTACAGACAGTGGCTGACGAGAAGGAACCAGAAGAGTTTGTAGTAGAAATTAGGAACAGCATTATGGAATCAGCTGACAAACACTTCACTAAAAAGAGGAGACAAAAACAACCATGGATAAGCAAAGACACACTGCAGATGATTGACGAAAGGAAAGAGATAAAGAAGAACAAAGAAATGAGTGAAAATTATCATGAGAAATACAGAGAGAAGTGCAAGATGATTAAACGAATGTGTAAGGAAGACAAGAAGAAATATCTAGAGAAGAAATGCGAAAAGATAGAACTATGTATGAGAAGGAACGATAGTCGCAGCATGTTCGAGGAAATCAAGTCTATGACACAGTCATTCAAACCTGGACTTGGCGTTATTAAAGATGAAACGGGAATGACTCTGACAGAAAGCGATGATATACTTGAAAGATGGAAGCAATATTGTGAAAGCATGTTTAAGAAAGAAGAAACAGAAGAGGTAGACATGGATGAAGGCAGAGAGAGGACAGAACCAGAAGATGAACTTGAGCCTTTGCGTTCAGAGGTGGAGTGGGCAATAAAAAGTCTAAAAGACGGAAAATCACCTGGCACTGATAACATCACTGCAGAGGTAATAAGAGCAAGTGGAGAAGCAGGCGTGGATATCTATCACACATTATGCAAGAAAATATGGATAAGTGGAAAATGGCCCATGGACTGGAAACGAGCCATCCTTATACCAATACCGAAAAAAGGTGACATACAAGAATGCTCAAACCACAGGACTATATCCCTCATCAGCCATGCGAGCAAAATTATGCTAAAAATCATAATGAAGAGAATCGCAACAAAATTAGAATGCGAAGTCAACAAAACACAAGCTGGTTTCCGGACTGGAAGAGGAACAAGAGATCACATTTTCAACCTGAAGATGTTAATTCAGAAATGCAGAGAATTCAACCATGACCTTAGGATCTGTTTCATAGATTATTCAAAAGCTTTTGATAATGTTAGTCATCAACAACTCTGGAAAACCTTGATACGCATGGAATTTGACCAGAAAATTACATCACTTATCAAAAATGTATATGTTGGACAGCAGTCTGCAGTGAGATTAGAGTGTGGTACCACAGATTGGTTCCCAGTCGGCAAGGGAGTGAGACAGGGGTGCATTTTGTCCCCCCACCTATTCAGTCTATACACAGAGAATATCATGAGAGAAGTCGAGACTGACACGAGAAGCAAGTTTGTTAATGGACTGAAAGTGAATGGACAGGAGATATACGAATTGAGATATGCCGATGACACAGCGTTAATATCCGATACAAAAGAGGGATTGGATAAACTGATAACTACCGTTAAAGAGCATAGCGAGATGAAAGGATTGAAACTAAACGTAAAGAAGACTAAGATTATGGATGTGAAGGGATGTCGAGAACGATCAGAAGTCACAGTAGATGGCGAGGAAATAGAACGAGTGGAAAATTTTGAATATCTGGGGTCACTGATAGAAGCGGATAGAAATGGGACGAAAGAGATCAAGCGGAGGTTGGCAATGGCGAGTAAAAAGTTGACGGAGATGAAGAAGCTGTGGAAAGCAACGAACAAAGATATGAAACTACAAATTATCCGAGTGTGCATATTTCCAACGGCTACATATGGATGCGAAACCTGGACTCTTAATAAGAACATTACTAAACGTATAAATGCATTTGAAAACAAGTGTTATAGAAAGATATTACGAGTTTCGTGGACTGAACGCAGAACTATCGAATCCAACGCAGATGAGCTTGGTGCTATACCCGGGACTTTATTGAACTTTGTAAAGAAACAGAAACTAAGTTATTTCGGCCATGTGAAACGGCATCAGTCTCTAGAGAGACTAATAATGGAAGGAAAAGTGGAAGACACCAGAAGCAGAGGAAGACCTAGGAGACAATGGGGGAAGGACATAGAGGAATGTTCTTTCATTCACAGTAGTTTTAATGTGAACATCTTTATAGTATGTAATAAAATGTTGTGTTCTTGTTAATGACAACAGGCAGGTAATAACGCACAGATTCGCGTTGGCTTCTATATTATCATACAATAGCTTGGTATTTGTATTGTTGAAATTTCTTCCTATTGAGGTTCTGTCGCGTGCACTGGACAACAGTCTAATATCATCTGCCAAATACAAAAATCCAACCAGAACGCAAAACCAAAGCGCCAAAGGTACAATATGTGCAATAGTTAACAATAGTAAAGCTGTATCAACTAGACCAGATGAGACGTATTTTTATAGAACACAATTGAAAGTTCACGACAGTAACTTTTCAGACACACCATAGTATACACTTTCTATATTTTTTTGCTTTTGGCAATGTCCTCCGTGACAAAAAGGATGCATGTGATAGCATTTAAATATACACCTTCCTAAACAACAATAAATAATCAGTAATGCAGTCGACTATGGAGCATACCTTACATGTATATATACGAAATAACAAAGCAGGGGTCCCAACAAAAATGCAAGCCATGGTTGGTATTTGACTTCACTATCCCTGCCGTTCAATCGAAGCAAATCCGTTGTACTTTGTCACATTTATTATTCCCGTCACGTGGTTCCTGGAACGGGCTCAACCAGAAAACACACTTCAGGAACTAACCAAGACTAGCTGGCGTTCACGAGACGTCCAACGAAAGCGCTACAAAGACATCCTGAAGAGAACGCTGAAGTCATGCTCCATCCCCCACGACACCTGGGAAGAGATTGCAACCAATCGTCCCCTCTGGCGTCACACCTGCATGACTGGCCGGCAAGACCTGAACAGAAACGGCGTCAACAACTCAAAGACAAAAAAATGCAACGGAAGAATGGTCAACCTCCGCCGGGACATATGACCACCTGTGACTGTGTCATCTGTGGTCGCCAATACGCTTCGCGCATCGGCCTACACAGTCATCAAAGACGCACCACTGACTCGGAACGAGATCCGTCGTTCGACGGCTCACTCCACTGATTCGGTATACAACTAAATGAGGCAACAACACACATATAAATAGAACACGTTTGCTAAACAAGATCGCTAAACCGCTATCAGTTGACACATGATACAGTGCCGTCTGCATGGACCAGTGACAACCATGCTAATGCACGGCAATAAGCTAATGCAGGGGCAGTGCGTATACAGCACAGCAACCAGTTTTCCTTCTGTATAGATTACACTCTTTGTTTCCCATTTATGTGCCCCTAAACAAAATAAGCTTTGTTATTATTTGTCGGAGTGATCGCATATTCCCATGTGCGAAGATCTTGGTATGTTTTTTTCGCGTAAGTCTTGATCCTTCTACCAGGTATGCACTGAAATGGTCATCAGCAGCAGCTTGCGTGAAGACAACATTAATTATTTCCCCTCTGCTCCATGACAGCTATTTCCACCTGCAGATTAAGATTATTTTTTAATGTTATCTGACCAATTTCCGCAAGGACACATCTCCTGCAAAAAAGTGTCAATACTTTTTTCAGTTGTTTAGAAACTCAAAGTTTGTTGTTAGGGTACACTTTGCACTTCTTTACGGGTATAACAGTGTCAACACAGGAAGGAATGTAACTGGTCACAACGTCGGTAAGTTCATTCAGTTTATCACAGGAATCGTTTATCACGGGAATCCCGAAAAACATCCTAGTTACCACAATCAAAACAGCCCTGTAGTCTAGTTATGCTGTCTTCATTCCATACTTTGACACGTCTTACAACACATTTAGCACGCTTCAGAAGACATCTGTAAAGAGGAACCAAGTGAATCGTCTTGTGATCGGTGTCGCCGATCGGCGGCTTGACTATGGACCTATACGCATTGGGCACAGAACCGTAGCAAAAGTCAGTCGTCTGGTGCATGCGAGTTGGGCACGTGATGTACTGGTGGTAGGTAGGCAGGCTTTTGTTTAGGATGCACTGATTGAATGACATCACCCAGTATGAAGTTAGGTGCATCGGTGGACAAACCGTCCAGTTTCTGTGTCACGTCACAAATATGCTGGATATGGCTCGGTCCATCGTCGTGTGCCAGGATGTTCAATGCCAGTAAATTGTCACGGCTGAGTCAGCCATGATGGGTGTTTCCATGCTGGCCGTAGCACAGATGAATCCAAGCCGCGAGAACCATAATACGTCCAAAACGCAGACGCGTCCACTTCACCATTTTAGCGATAACTCTTGCATAAACCAAAATCTCTGTACATCCGGCGATCACAATAAAAGCGTCATAAAACACGAATCCAACGAATAAGACGAGGCACGAACAACTGGTCGCCACAGAGTAGCGCCCCATATATACTTCCCTGGTCTTTAGACAGCACGGAATTGACATGCTAGATTACATATCTTTTATACCAAAGGTTGCGGCCGACGAAATGTGCAAAGCAAGTCGCCAATAACATCTTGTTTTAGTAATTAATTAATCTTGTTATATTGACTATTTAGCTATTATTGTATTTTTTCTTATTACTTTACACACGACAATGAACAAACATATGATAAAACATAATATATAAATTAGTTTATTTTAAATTTCACTAGACCTATTTATGATGAAGAGAATTGGACTCATTTTAATGCATACACAGCCACTGAGTTGTTGCTAGCCGATGACGTAGTGCAATCTCTTACCGCTAGATGCGCAAGAAAAAGATTGCTGCGGACCAAACGCTCTTATGGGGATGTTTGGAAATATGCCTTGTTTTTTATTAATTTCTAGTTCATTTTTGTTATATAACATATATGCCTATAATCTGAAAATGTCACGTAATTAAAACGTCGTGTCTCTTAAAAAAATAATATATCCAAATGTGTTTTAGAAAGTCTAGACTAGTCTTTACTGTTTTCATATATGTACATTTACCATGCCATATCTCACAATTTTCATCGATGTCCTTTTAAAATTGTACACAACTTAATAAGTACAACAAATAATATCTGTGCAGTGGGCACACGTAATTCACTGTCAGCTGTTCTTATTTTTTCACGATGTAGAACAGTACTGCGGCCACCATTTGAAGTATTGGAATGCACCTCAAGAACCTGTTTGCGCAATTTGTCATTGCACAAATTAACTGCACACACCCGATAACTGATGTATTGTTTAATCTGACTACCTTCGTTTTCTTTGCAAGATCCCATGATATTAGATATGACAAGGGTAGCCAAACATGGTGCCAATGACCAAACCGATAACATCGTAACTACATCAGTACATCCACGGTAGTATCCACGAAGTGGCGCTTTTCGCCAAGTCTGAGTTGGCCAACTGCATACTGCAATATTAGGCGGTCAGTGCAGGGCGATAGTAAAATACGAATATACATACTCGTCCCTAATTGGGTGAATACCACACCTGTGGTTCATCCGTCTGGTCAACCAATACAGGCCGCCCGCCTGGGTGCGGTCTGAAATCCTGTGATAACGCAATGATGTCAGTCGTGTAAACAAACTGTCCAGAGCAATGCACACTTGGATTTAAATGCGGTCATGATTTTTGGTTTCCGTGACCCCTATTTCAATCCCAGTGTACATTGCGCGAGATACTTTGTTTACGCGGCTGACGTCACCATGCCGCCACATCGAGCAAGACTGTTTCGGGTGATCAGATGGATTAAGCAACGGTGCGTTTTATCACACACATATGTATAGTGTGAATATGTTTAAAAAAAAATCGACACATACCTCAGAAGGGCTGGATATATGTAAATAAAAGGGTTGGACTCTCGATAAGCCAAAGGGCTTCCTTGTCCACCTGCCATCTAGAGTTAATTCTCTGGATGGCAATCTTGTTAAATCTTGTTAAATCTTGTATTTATTTGCAGTATGTACAGTCAGGAACGAACGAGGTTTAGAACTACCACGTGTCTTTTACTGTAACGTAGAGCGCAGGTGCACAGTGGCTAAAGCATCGTATGTACTTTCAATAACGACACAGAGCACTATGTGATTATGGCGCTATATGAAATTC
Organism: Paraescarpia echinospica; assembly: GCA_020002185.1. Taxonomy (NCBI): domain Eukaryota; kingdom Metazoa; phylum Annelida; class Polychaeta; order Sabellida; family Siboglinidae; genus Paraescarpia; species Paraescarpia echinospica. Next base: position 43,930,397 of record CM034539.1, read on the forward strand.
GTATTTTATTATTATTACAGAGATAAGCCGGATTCGAATCCTTTGCTGCGGTGTCGAACCTTGGGCAAGTTCGTTCATTCTTCGTTGGTTCAGTTCACCCAGCTGTATGAACCAGTACCTGGCCATAGACAGTGGTGGATATTTGCCTCTGAATAGTCTTCGTGTATTAATTGCAGCATGGCTGAATGTTTCCCAGAGAAATCGAGATGGTGTACGATTGAACAGGTCTGCCAGGGAATAAAGTGTAAAGCGTTTTGAGCAGTCCCGAGGCCTGGATACTGCGCTATATAAATACTTACCTTTTACTTTTTTGTCAAGAGTTATTAGTGGGTTTTAGGTTAAATCAATTGTACGCAGCATGTAAGGTAACCGGCAACAATCAGCAGATGCGCACGCGGCCAGCCCAGCTAAAATGTACGTCATGTATGTACAAGTAGATCGAGAAACGCTCTTAATTTTCTCACTTATGCGTGTGTGTGCGTGTGTGTGTACATCGGAACGGATTCTCCAACCTATATATTTTGTTGCCCTTTGATATTTTGCTGGGTTCCATATTAGATAGCCATTACTCAGATTAATCGAAGTTCTTCCTTTGTCTAAATTTATAAGTATTTAACTGAAAAACGGTTTTTCTAACAAGATGTATGGACGCCATTTAATGAAATAACTGATACTAATTACTAATAATATTACTAATCAGTATTGCATATGAAAAGAGGTTCATTTAGATTGTTTTTAAACATGTTCGATTTACTCTCGGCAGAAACTATCTGGAGCGGTATACTCGGGCGTACCAATTTCGCCGTATATAACGGGAGATCCAGAACTGACAAATCCTTGGATTAATTAGGCAAAATATAGCGTAACAACAAATAACTAATTATACTGCAGTACAAAGCAATAGTTAGGCCTAATTTAGAAGCGTGGAGGCCATATCGCAAGAAGAACATAGATATGCTAGAAAGTGTACAAAGGAGAGTGACTAAATTTATATCAAAAATGAGGGATCTTAGTTACGAAATACGCCTAAGAGAATGTGGTTTAACAACAGGAGATTGAGAGGAGATCAGATCGAAGTGTTTAAAATATTGAATGGTTATGAAAATATTGATAGGAATATTTGCTTCTCAGTTAAGAAAGATACATATAGAAGGCCCAGAGGATATGCATTTATATTAGTAAAGAAGCAGTGTAGATTATATATAAGAACGTTATCATTATCACAAAGGACTGTAAATGAATGGAACATATTATCTCCTGATTGTGTTGGTGCTAGTAGCGTGAATATGTTTAAAAATAAAATCGACACATACCTCAGGAGGGCGGTATGCATGTAGATTAAATGATTGGACTCTCGATAAGCCAGAGGCTTGTTGTCCACCTGCCATCTAGATATCATTCTCTGGGTGGCAATCTTGTTAAATCTTGTTAAATCTTGTAAATAATGTGAAAAGCATAGTTAACACTGTAAAACGACAGTTAACAATGTGAAAATCACTGCCGACAGAGAGAAAACTTTAAAGCTGTTTTTTTTTGTTAAAACCACATTTCGCATTTTCGACATTAAAATTGCTGTATCCCTGGAATAATGTGAATATAAGTTGCATTGACATTGCGTTTTGCTACTGAATGTGCTTTATTCGAATATGTAACAGAAGCACAATTGTTTCGAGACTTGTCTTAATTTAACGTGTTCGGTTACATATGCATTGGACATATCTGCCAGTTCACAAGGCTGAGCAAATTATTAGCGCCAGGCAGTGCCCCTAAGCTTCTTTGGACCCTTCTTGTTGTCCGTCCTTGTAATATCGTTACCAAACAAACTGTTCTGTTTTAGTTGTTCTGCCTAGCATGTCTTGGAAAAGGAAGACTATATGGTTTCTAGGACGTCTTAGGCGACGACCAGCGTACTTTCTTCTTATTGTGTTCTCCATGGGTGCGTATTTGGTAAGTATCTCAGAAATATATATGGCAGTCGTTCGCACACCTACCACCGTCGTTGCAAAGTAGTTCAGTTTGATCCAAATATGACACAAGAAAATAACAAACAATTGATGTTTCATTTCCTTTCGTGATAAAATATTACCTACAATGTAGATAATACATACAAGGTTTTGTTGACATTAGTAACAAGTTTAAATACACTTTCTGCATAAAACCTAAGCCAACGGACATCGACAAATTCAATCTTTGTAAGGGGTCTCAAACATCGTAAGCAATCATCCGCCGATAGTTCTTAATCCAGTTTTAAACAAACACAATTTGTTTGGCATAATTCGAAATATATAACATTGAAGTAATTCCAAATATAAAAAAACTTGACTCTCGGGTGCATGTTCCCCTATACATCGGTATATTAAATGCGAGCCCACCCCAGAGTCCACCGCCCCATTACTTGATAAATAATATTACCTGATCTAATTTTTATCATTCAAACCCTTCGTCTAGATTACACCCCACATTTGATGCATTTGTAACACGTATGTGTCGATATTTGGGTCTCAAATATCTGACGAAGGAATCTACAATCACCATATGCTTTTAATTGTTTTTCAGCAATACACAGGCCGGTCACCATCACATCGCCCAGCGTGTCACGTAAGAAGCGGGGATGCAACTAGAAACAAGCAGGCTCACACATTGAACATTCCCACCCCGGAGCCTACCACCCCGGATCCCCCAACTCGGCGATGGGTCGTTGTCGTCGGCAAGAACACATCTTGTGACTCGCTGGCCTTGAGATTCGCTATTTGGACGGTGCTCATGGTTGATGGGGGAATAGAACGAAGCAGGTATATTGATATTTATGTGATTGTAGTGGAATGTAATTTGAATAGCGGCTACAAGATATAACGCATGGCGCATGTAGGGCATAACTGAGATTTTAAAACAATAGTGTTCGCATATACCAAACTTTTTTTTCACCAAATTTCGCTTGTGTCTTACCAACAGTAATTTAATAATTTTTTAATAATTAATTATCAATTTTACTAAATATCACTTTAGTACAAAATTGTCAGGATGTCGTGGGTAGGTTTGGTTGTTTACGACATGAAAATTAAACGAAGAACGAAGTGATATTTATCGCGTAGCGATAAACGAAACTGCCACAAGCCCTCTACATCGGCACACGTCAATTATTATTCTCTCAATGAACTGGAGGAACTAGTGTTCCATGCAGTCCACAGTGTCATAACAGTGTTCATAGTAGTGATTTCCAATGGTGCATAAATGGGCTTACCTTTAGTTGCAAATGTGACGGCAAGTGGGTGTGCTTTCTTATAGCCACTGATCATAGTGCCCCAATTCACTAACTTACATACACGGGTAGCTGTTTTGCATACACTGGTAGAACATTCTTAATTAATTTAACCATTATTATAATTACACACAAATTGTATGACTACGAGTCTGTTTTATATTTGTAATTTATAGAAACTTAATTGCTATTCCATATGTATGAGCATTGAACTATTTTGACACTCTCCTTACTGTTTCAGTCATTACCGATGTGTGGCGTTGAACCAAGGTGACATCGAAAGACGAACCGCTAAGTTGTTTGATAAACGACAGTCACGTCTCCTGGCGGCCTATCTCTACGCCATCCACGTTGGTAACGAGGCAAGCTCGTCTGTATATAATCTCGTTCTTCAACTAGTTGTTTGATCTTCACCCTGACTCTTTTCGTGCAGTTCTTCGTGGTGCTTCGCATCATTAAGTCGACAGCGGCCACGCATAAATCAAGGGGATCGTTTAACTAAAAACATGATAAAAATCCATAATTAAATGGTTTTCAAATAAAAAAGTCATCGCAGTATCACCAAGGACAATATTTGCATGTCAGACTAACGAGTGGTTCACTTGAAAGTATTCAAGTGGAAATTGCCAGTTTTCAACGAGGTCGATCGTAAATAGCAAAAAACGGCTTATGAGCTGAATATCATGTTAGTTAGATTACCTGATAAGATCACATATATTCGCTTTACACCGCTGTCTTCTGCTACACGTGTATTAACATATATTAATATTATTTCAACCTAGGTGTGTGACCGCATTGTCTAAGTGATGTCCATGTGTTTTTACACTGACACGGTAAAATACTTTCTTGAAATACATTAACGTAATAAGCTGTCATATCGTATCGCGGATGACAAAACATTGTTACACGACATTACGTTGGATATATTGGCATTTTGTTGTGAAGTCCAACGTATGTGTTGCTGGCATTATTTTTGATTTATTCTGCTGTTCTGTTTTGCAGAAAGGTGCGCAGGTGATCTTCCCTGTGAAGGAGTCAGGCGGTGCCAACATAATTCAACCTCCCAAGCACTCAGTAACGGTCGGTCCACAGACCGGCTTAGTTCTAACATCTCGCGGCTATACGGTTGATGTCGGAGCTCACTTTGGCTGCAACAGGACAATTAAAAGAAAGCAACCCTCAAATCCGCTGTCCTATTCGCTGTGTCGCCACAAAATCGCAGCACTTCAGACAACGGCAGCATGCTCAGAAATGAAAACTTCAGAGTCCTTCAACGCACGCTCTGCGTGTGATTCTCACGCACCGCCGGTGGCATTAGCAGACGGTAAATTTATTCCAGTTCATCTTATAGATGCGCTGTATACTAGAGATGCATTCTGGGCTTTCCCTGCGTCGTTGGTGGCTGATTCTGAGGAGAGGTTCGTGTGGAGCTTGGTTGTACAGCGTTTACTGTGGCTCAGCGGCAACCAGATTGTTGTACGACGTTGCAAAGCCAGTTTGAACGAAACAGCGAATCGTCGGCTATTAATCGCAGAAAAAACAATTGACCGAGTGGCGCTGTTGGGCTACGTCTGTGAAGCAGTGCATTCTGGATCTTTTAGCCAATAACTCTTTGCTGTTGCAACATTCTATTAAGTTGTCTTATAGCCGCTGGTTGAATGTTTTAAGTGAATCTGGCTACGTATTCCCACATTTCAGTCACACGTTCAATGACAATTGTGACAATGTGATATTACATGCAGTAGATCATTCTGTGCCCGTGTCACGTCGCCCTTTTGGTGACGGTGTGTACTCCCCAATTACTAACCTCGAATCCTTAGAGAACGTTTATAAAGAGACATGTCACCGTCCTAATGTAACATTTCCTAAGACCGGACACATCAACTTTGCACACCCGCGTGCACAGCTTGATGATGTGCTTCTCGTAGTTATTTTCAACAACCCGCATTATGAAGCTATTCCGTACATCGAAACACTTGATCGGCCATTCTTCTCGACTATACTATATTGTGGCCCAGATATAATTGATGTTAACCGTTATCCAAGTGTTAAAAAAATTACATTTTCTTTCGTTTCCTTCAGAAGTAATCCTAGACGCTATAAGTCCGGTTCTTTCACCCAAAGATGTATGACGATGGCGATGCAAAGGATGAAAGGATATTTGGCAGCTGCGGATGATCTGCTTCTAGTTGTGCAATCTCTGGCAGACTTAGATAGGAGTGTCGTGTGGTTCGATCCTCGGCTTTTTGTCGTTGAATTCACCAGTCTCATGGAGTGTAAATTAGGCGTGTCTGACTACCGTCCCCCGCATGGTCGCAGGTTAGGATGGTGGGCGAGATATCAAACTCCAACCTTGAATGCTCTTGCAGAGATTGCACGAAGAAGACTCTCATCTGTGACCATGAATGCATGTTACAAGCTCTTGCTATCTGAGAACGGAGGGGTGGGTCGTGCTAATGCTGGTTTCTCAGACATCTATTACATTCCGAGCAGCCGTTCGCAAGACTTCGTAGAACTGGTCGACATATTTCTGCAGCATAAGGTCATGGTAGAGATTGCCGTGCCAACTATTATACGGTGTTTGGCAGCATCAACGGAAATTCAACAGCTTCTCGGAGATATGTGGGCTGGGAAGGCTAGAGATGAGCCATGGAAGAACATTAAGACGAAACTCCTTGCGGGGAAGAGCTACACCCATCCCATCAAATGGGGATTTCTGTCACGTGGCGAAACACAGTATATTTCGATGTATTGCAGTATATTGCCTTATCTACATGGACGTCTTGCGGAAAAGATCGACGTAAATATATCTGCTCTTCAACCGCTCAGATATTATTAACCCCGAGACTTGATACTCAACAGTACTTACACGAATAACACCTCTGAAATCGAATGCCCACATTCCATTACACATGCAATACAATCTGCTCCTCTGTATATTTAAGTTCAAATTTCAGTCACAAATAAAACCACTTATGTTAAAATATGGAGTATTGACGTGTGTCTGTAAATATTGTTCGTGATAATTAGTACATTGGCGACATGGCTATATGTTTTTTTATTAGGCACCTACGTACAAGTTTATTCTGATTGCGAAAACTTTGGTTTGACGATAAACACAAAAACAATGAAGTGGTGTACCAACAATAATTTTAAAACACCAAAACCTAGTAACTGTGAACAAACTCAACTACCTTGTGAGTATACTATCCTGCTTTGTTCACTCTGTAGGCCCCGTGTTAGTTGGGTGCACGAGAGTCTCGCGAGGCGGGACGATAGTGGTGTGTTGATGTAGAGGAAAAATAAATGCATGTGGTTTCACCGACATTCCTAACAAGTGTGGCATAAGAGTATATATACGTACTGACTCTAAAACTCTAAAAAAAATCAATGCAAAGATTGCCAAAGCATGTACGCCTTTTGGAACGACTCCGCATCCCAGTTTTGGGAGCGTAGATGAATACGCCTACGAACAAAACTGAGTCTTCAAGGGGGTTGTCATCCCATTAGTACTCTACGAGAGCGAAACAAGGATTATGTACCAGCGTCATGCCAGAAAGTTAAACCAATTTCACATGAACTGTCAGTGAACGTTGCTGATAATTTAAAGGCAGCACAAAGAATCAGACACCGAGATACTCGAGCAGGCCGGCTTGCTAAGTGTGCCAGTCACGCTTAAGCCGCACAGCTGACGTGGGCTGGCCATGAGGTCAGAACGCTAAAAGATGACTGCCAATACGATGTTCTACTGCTAAGTATGACCCGGTCTTTCGGAGCGTACAAGAAACGGAAGAAAGATATATTGAAGACATCCCTAAAGAATTTTGTTATGGACCATAGCGTTTTGGAGAGGAAAGGATCTGACGGGCCAACTTGATGCTGTGAAACAAAAGCGGGTGCTGTGCCGTTTGGACACAGACGCGTTGCAGAGGCCGAGAAGAGACGAAGCGAGGAACGTGTCGACACAATAACAATAGACGATGATAAATATGGTATATTCGCTTAGTAAAGAACAAGCAACAAGCTAATACACTTTTAAATTATTATAAAATAATATTTGTTTTGTGTTTTCTCACTTAATTATCGCGTGTCTGTATATGCGCCACATAAAAGTACAAAGGAAAGTTCTTATAGTGTGCAGTATCCAGTCCTCCGGACAGCTCAGAGCGCTTTACACTTTACAATTCAATCGAAGATCTTCTCGACTTCTCTTGGAAACATCCACCCACGCTGCAATTAATGCGCGAAGAAGATTGTACACAAATATACACCACTACCTATAGCCAGATACTCATTCTAACAGCTGAGTGAACTGGAGCAACACAGAGTAAACGAAAGTTTGACACCGTAGCACAGGATTCGAACCCGTCGCATGAGAGCATTCCTCAGAATATCGCTGGAAGATTGTAACCGATGTCTATGTTTATCGCTGATAGCCGCTCTCGTATATAGACGGTATAATAGGCGAGAAGTGTACACGCTGTGTAGTCTTGAATTTCGAAACCCAATGCGAGATGAAGCGATACGCCATACGACGGACGATGCGCGATGCGATGGAAGATGCGCGATGCTATGAGCGATTCTGTGACAAAAAAAGCCATCGCGGATAGGATCGTCCATAGCGTCGCGCATCGTTCATCGCATCAATCATGGAGGTCATCTTAAAGGTATGTTCTTATATAGCGCAGTATCCAGTCCTCAAGACTTCTCAAAGTGCTTTACATGTTATTCCCTGGCAGACCTGTTCAGTCAAACACCATCTCGTCTTCTCTGAGAAGAATCTTGCGTCGGAGTGTGTCATCGTTTCAGCGTTCCGTGCTTACATGATGCCGCTTAATTTGTGTCGTTCAAAATAATAGATTTTTGTGACAGGCCAACGAACCACGCAAATAGTTGAAGACTTTATTAGACGCCTGCATGATAAAACAAATTTAGGAGTATTGACAGTGTAATACTCTGCATAGACCGTGCAAATAAACACACGTCACTAATTCAAAATCAGTTCCGTTTTTCGTTATTGAAAAGTGAATCTAAGCGTACGAGGGAACAAACTGTACAAAGTATATAACGGGATGTTTCACGTGTAAACATTTTATTTCAGAGGGATTTGTCTGGTACCTGGCGTTGGATTATCACATGTAGGGGGTTAATAATATTTGCGCGGTTGAAGTACAGATACATTTACATCGATCTTTTCCACAACACGGTCGTGCAGATACGGCAGAATACTACAGTACAACGAAGCATAATGCGTTTCGCCCCAGGACAAAAATCCCCACTTGATGGGATGGGTGTAACTCTTCCCCGCAAGGAGTTTCGTCTTAATGTTCTTCCATGGCTCATTTCTACCCGGCCCGTCCCACATATCACCAAGCAGATGTTGAATTTCCGTTGACGACACCAAGCACCGTATTATAGTTGGCAAGGCTATTTCTGCCATAACCTTGTGATGCATAAATATGTCAAACAGTTCTAGGAAGTCTTGCGAACGGCTGGCCGGAATGTAGTAGATGTCGGAGAAAGCAGCATTAGCACGACTCACCGCTCCGTTCTGAGATAGCAAAAGTTTGTAACAAGCATTCATGGTCGCTGATGAGAGTCTACTGCGAGAAATCTCCGCAAGAGCATTGAACGTTGGAGTCTGGTACTTTTCCCACCATCCTAGCAAGCGATCGTATGAGGGATGTATGTTACACACGTTTAATCTGCACTCCGTGAGGCTGCTGAGTTCGGCGACAAATACACGGGGATCGAACCACATCGCACTCCTACTCAGGTCTGCCAGCGAATGCACAACGACAAGTAGATCGTCCGCAGCTGCTAAATATCCCTTCACGGAGTAGTCCATTTGTAGCGCCATCGCCATACACTTATGAGTCAAAGCACCAACCACGTGACCGCGGAGGTTACTTCCAAAGGACACGAAAGAAAAGGTAAAGTTTTTGACATGTGGATAAAGATTCGTATCGATTATGCCAGGGCCACAATAGAGGATGTTTGGGAAGAATGGCCGATACAGTGTTTCGACGTATGGAATAGCTTCGTAATGCGCTGTGTTGAAAATTACTACGAGAAGCACATCATCAAACTGTGTCTACGGTTGAGCAAAGTTGATGTGTCCGTTCTTAGCCAACGTTACATTAGGATCATGACATGTATCATTATATACTTTCATTATGGACTTCAGGTTAGTAATTGGGGTGTTTAGACCTTCACCGAATGGACGACGTGACACGGGCACAAAATGATCTACTGCACGTAATATCACATTTTCACAATTGTCATTGAACGTGTGACTAAATTGTGGGAGTACGTAGCCAGATTCGCATAAAACATCCAACCAGCGGATGTAGGGCATCTTCGTTTAATCGTGCAACAGCACAGAGGTATTCGCTATCATATCCAGAATGCACTGCTGCATAGACGTACCCCAACAGTGCCATTCGATCAGTTGTTTTTCTGCGAGTAATAGCCGACTGTTCGCTGGCTCGTTCAAGCTGGTTTTGCAACGTTGTACAACAACCTGGTTGCCGCTGAGCCACAGTAAACGCTGCACAACCAAGCTCCACATGAACCTCTCCTCAGAATCAGTAACCAACGACGCAGGGAAAGCCCAGAATGCATATCTAGTATACAGCGCGTTTTCAAGATGAACTGGAGTGAATCTTCCGTTCGCCAGTGCCACAGGTGGAGCGTGAACATCACACGCAGGACGGGAGATGGAAGAGTCTGGAGTCTTCGCTCCTGAGCATGCTGCCGCTGTCTGAATGGCTGCGTTTTTGCGGCGACACAGTGAATAGGACAATTCAGGTGATGATTTCTTTTGATGAGTTGTCCTGTTGCAGCCAAAGTGAGCTGTCGCATCAAACGTAATGCCGCCAGTTGTGAGAACTAGCCCGGTCTGTGGTCTGGTCGTTGTTGAGTGTTTGGGAGGTTGAATTGTGCTGCCATCGTCTGATTCCATAATAGGAAAGATCACCTGTGCACCTTGCTACAAAACAGAGTAGCAAAGTTCACGATACATATCTGTGCTGCTACATACATATATTGAACTTAACAGCTATGTAAAATAGGCCAACGTAAAGCAAATAAAAGAAAAGTTATCGTCCGCAAAACAATATAATAATTATATTAAAGAAACATGCACATATGTGCTTACCATTCGATGCGTTATTATATTGTTTTGTGGACGATAACTTTTCGTTTATTGTCTCATCCATGTTGCCCCTTGAGCAGTCTTTTGAGTTGCTTCGCAAAATCCTGGCGATGGCAATCATGAAATGTAAAACAACTGGCGATAGTTTCACTAAGATAATGAATTCACAAGGAAAATCCATCATTGAACATAATACGCTAAACAACAGACAACAGAGAGACGATGCGATATACCACATACGTTGAACGAAATTATATAATGTGTTAACATGCAGCTTGTATATACAACACAGATGGCAGTTGCACGAATAATGGTATAACTTTGCGAAGCAACTCAAAGGTCCGCACAAGAGGCGACAGGATGAAGACAAGACAATGAGTGGTAGAAATACGTTATATGTTTACATATATACAGACGAGCTCGCTTTATACCAACCTGGATGGCGTAGAGATAGGCCGCCAGGAGACGTGACTGTCGCTTATCAGACAGAAACAACTTAGCGGTCCGTCTGTCAATATCATCTTGGTTCAACGCCACACATCCAGAATGACTGAAACAGTATTAATATTTGCATCCCCGCATATGTAATTGATAACGTAAACTGTTTGCTGATATTTCCCATCTTCCCAAAGATAATCACGGATGGAATCATACCAGCGATTTGACAAGGTTAATGTCAGCATAATTCAATGCTCGTAAATATGGAATAGCAACTTAGCTTCTAGTCAAAAAGGGGCAATATGATCAATGGAAACAGGAAAGGACAGCGAATTGCCGTCACATTTGCAAATAAATGTAACCCCATGTTTTACGAATAAAAATTCACTACTATGAAATGGACTGCAATTTTATGACGTTGTGGACTGCATGATACAGCAGTTTTATGACGTTGTGGACTGCATGATACAGCAGTTTTATGACGTTGTGGACTGCATGATACAGCAGTTTTATGACGTTGTGGACTGCATGATACAGCAGTTTTATGACGTTGTGGACTGGATGATACAGCAGTTTTATGACGTTGTGGACTGCATGATACAGCAGTTTTATGACGTTGTGGACTGCATGATACAGTAGTTTTATGACGTTGTGGACTGCATGATATAGCAGTTTTATGACGTTGTGGACTGCATGATACAGCAGTTTTATGACGTTGTGGACTGCATGATACAGCAATGTTATGACGTTGTGGACTGCATGATACAGCAATTTTATGACGTTGTGGACTGCATGATACAGCAGTTTTATGACGTTGTGGACTGCATGATACAGCAATGTTACGACGTGTGGACTGCATGATACAGCAGTTTTATGACGTTGTGGACTGCATGATACAGCAATGTTATGACGTGTGGACTGCATGATACGGCAGTTGTACCAGTTCATTGAAAGAATAATGACATGTGTCAATGTACAGAGCTGGTGACAATTTAATTCACAGCTACGCCAGAAACGTCACTTTACCATCGTCTCGTATCGTTGTCATTTCACAAACAACACGACCTTAGCCAGGATTGTGAACTTTCCAATTTATCCGTTCTCATCTTTTTATTTACCCGTTATGCTTATTAAAATCCCATCAAAATGTCTTTGATGAGATTGCAAGCGAGATACCTGTTTCGTTCCTGTCCTCCATCAACCATGAGCACCGTCCAATTAGCGAATCTCAAGGCTAGCGTGTCACAAGATGTGTTCTTGCCGACGACAACGACCCAGCGCCGGGTTTGAGGATCCGGGGTGGTATACTCCCGGGTGGGAGATACCGGGGTGGTAGGTTCCGGGGTGCGAATATACAAAATGTGAGCCAGCTTGTTTGGTCTCTCTTCCGCGCTTCTTACAGTCATTTGCAAAAGTTTAAGACCAGGCACGATTTTTAAGCATTTTATGGTATGGCATCAGATTGCATCAGATAATGTCTGGATTGCATCGTCCTATTTGGGCCTTGAAGCAATACGCCTAGTCAGTACTTCCAGGTCATTTGTTTGCTGCTGTCAGTATCGATTAGGTGTTTTTCAGTTTTGTCTTCATCCCTGAAATGGGCAAAAAATCGTCTTTGACAGAGGTTCTAAGGGTACAAATAGTGACTCTACATGGAGAAGGATATACGGAAAGAGACATTCGTGCTAAATTACGTTATTCCAAGACAGCCGTGCACAACGCCATCGTCAAATTCAATACTGATGGCACTTTTCGTGACAGTAAAAGGAGTGGTTGTCCACGGAAAACTACGCTCAGGGATGACCACGCAATGAAACGAATCGTGATGTGTTCGCAAATGAACTCATGCAAGAAAATTCGGGCTGCTCTACGCTTAAGAGGTACGGAAATAAGTCTCAGTACTATTTCGAGACGTCTCAGCAAGGAATTTGGGCTCAAGTCCCGCAAGCCGGCCCGGAAGCCACGCTTGACACCTGTGATGAAAAAAAAGAGACTGGACTTTGCCAGACGACATCGCCACTGGACTCTCGCGCAGTGGAAGAAAGTGTTGTTCTCAGATGAATCGACCATGCAACAGTTTATACCTCGCAAGAGGCATTTAAGCGGCCAGTAGGTAAGCGATTTGATGAGAAATATACAGCAGCCACAATGAAACACCCGCCAAGTCAGATGATTTGGGGTGCCATGTCATGTTTTGGCCCTTCTGGTCTGTATTTTATTCCACCTAACACCACTATGAATGGACCTAGGTACGCGGAATTGCTGAAGGAGAAGCTGAAACTGCATATGGACATCCACAAATGTACGATTTATATGCAAGATGGCGCTCCTTGTCACCGATCCAAGGTAGCCACTGATTTGCTCAAGAAGAACAAAATCTCCGTGCTGGAATGGCCTGGGAACAGCCCATATCTAAATCCCATTGAGAACCCGTGGACTATAATGAAGGATAAGGTGGCAGACAAACAACCATCAAGTGCTCAAAACTTGAAACAAGCTATCAAGGACGTTTGGGTCACCGAAATCACCCAGGAGTACTGCGAATCTCTGGTTTCTAGCATGCCATATCGCTTCCAGGCGGTCATTGACAGCAAAGGAGGCCACACTAAATACTGAAAAGTAGAGACACTGACACTTTTGGACGACATAAAGTTTCATATTATGTTGTACTACGTTTATTTGGCGAAATAAACTGATATAATGTGATGTGAAGGCCAAAAAATCATAGTTTTGTCAAATTTCTTCAAAAAATCGTGCCTGGTCTTAAACTTTTGCAAATGACAGTATATGAGACGCTCGGCGTGGTGATGGAGACCGGCCTATGTACTGCTGCAAAACAATTAAGCGTAGATGATGATGTGATGTGTAAATTATTTACTTGATTCAACGTCTGTATTGCCTATCATCAGAATAATTGTCTGTATATTTTTTGTTGCTTCTTGATGTGTCATAATATTAATATTACGCTGTATTTTAGTCTATCTTTTATTTTAAAATTTTCCTCATTTATTAAATATTCAAAATTATCATTATGTATAACTATTTCTGAAAATGTTTAATGTACATGATAAAGTTGTGTTATCAGAACAAATTATTAAATTAAACAATTTACTGGCTTGAACAACATAATTTATATACTAATCTAATTTAAACCAAAAGGGCAAAATTACCGTCATTCATAAATTACCGAATGATGTATATTGTGAAAAAGTGTGTGAGTATGTTCAAGAACAGTTTTGCATGCGCGGGACTGCAATGTTGTAATCACGCTGACTGGATCATTTTATTTGGGGGTTGATATATTTAGAGACTTCTGAATTTCACCCGATCATATTTAGATTTTTGTATTGAACACAATTTTAACGTCATCTTAAATATAGTATAAATATATTATTACTATCTGCAGATGTGTCACTAGTTGTGCGCGAAAATGTAATTCATGGTCACATTCGTGCAGTTTGCGTGTGAGTACAACACGCTGGCAAAGCGATATAATGATATGAATTATATATATTTTTTAAATCGTGACGCGATACACACGTGTTGCAAAGGTATCAAATCACAGTTTAATCAAGACGAAGGACTTTTAGAAACTAAATCATTTCAGCGGTCATAATTGATAAAGAGATGGGCCTTTGGAATCTGAGTGGGCTTACTTTAAACACACTGACTTTTGGGTTGAACGTGATGTAACGATTTGATACTTTGAATTGGAACTTTGGAGAAAGATTTCAGTGAATATTATTGGTGGGTGGGACATGATTATGAGACCGCTTCCAAAGATTGAGTGTGTAGATATCTGTTGGCATTGCCATAGGTGTGGGACATGATTATGAGACCGCTTCCAAAGATTGAGTGTGTAGATATCTGTTGGCATTGCCATAGGTGTGGGACATGATTATGAGACCGCTTCCAAAGATTGAGTGTGTAGATATCTGTTGGCATTGCCATAGGTGTGGGACATGATTATGAGACCGCTTCCAAAGATTGAGTGTGTAGATATCTGTTGGCATTGCCATAGGTGTGGGACATGATTATGAGACCGCTTCCAAAGATTGAGTGTGTAGATATCTGTTGGCATTGCCATAGGTGTGGGACATGATTATGAGACCGCTTCCAAAGATTGAGTGTGTAGATATCTGTTGGCATTGCCATAGGTGTGGGACATGATTATGAGACCGCTTCCAAAGATTGAGTGTGTAGATATCTGTTGGCATTGCCATAGGTGTGGGACATGATTATGAGACCGCTTCCAAAGATTGAGTGTGTAGATATCTGTTGGCATTGCCATAGGTGTGGGACATGATTATGAGACCGCTTCCAAAGATTGAGTGTGTAGATATCTGTTGGCATTGCCATAGGTGTGGGACATGATTATGAGACCGCTTCCAAAGATTGAGTGTGTAGATATCTGTTGGCATTGCCATAGGTGTGGGACATGATTATGAGACCGCTTCCAAAGATTGAGTGTGTAGATATCTGTTGGCATTGCCATAGGTGTGGGACATGATTATGAGACCGCTTCCAAAGATTGAGTGTGTAGATATCTGTTGGCATTGCCATAGGTGTGGGACATGATTATGAGACCGCTTCCAAAGATTGAGTGTGTAGATATCTGTTGGCATTGCCATAGGTGTGGGACATGATTATGAGACCGCTTCCAAAGATTGAGTGTGTAGATATCTGTTGGCATTGCCATAGGTGTGGGACATGATTATGAGACCGCTTCCAAAGATTGAGTGTGTAGATATCTGTTGGCATTGCCATAGGTGTGGGACATGATTATGAGACCGCTTCCAAAGATTGAGTGTGTAGATATCTGTTGGCATTGCCATAGGTGTGGGACATGATTATGAGACCGCTTCCAAAGATTGAGTGTGTAGATATCTGTTGGCATTGCCATAGGTGTTGTGCATAAAATATGTCAGCTACTTATTAATATAACAAAACTCGTATGTGGAAAATGATATGAGTCTTTAATAAATACAATCTCTTATGCACATCGACTCCACCAAATTAAGTCGAATACCAACGTCAATTTGTCTGCATGCAACAGTGTAAACCGTTTTTGTTATATGACAACAACCAAGTTTCAAAACATGCGACAAGCGACAAGCGAACACGGCATAACGTGAAGAAGATATTTGGTAAGGAAAGGAACCGGCATGTTCTGAAAACATTATTGTATGGATAACACATATTGCATGTAATATTTTTGAATAAAAAATACGTTTATTGATATGTATATATATATATATATATATATTTAGTGAAATATTTGTTATATTTAGCTCAAACGGAACTATTTTGCATCGGGGAAGGGGTGCGAACGTCTGTCACATACATGCAGTCCCATAGCCACGGGGTTCTCTGGGTTCACGTGAACCCACATTTTGTGAAACCCCTTTCTCCAAATTGTGAACCTCCAAACTTTCATCTCTAAAATGTGAACCCATAATTGTATATCTTAATATTATATCACGTTTCTCAAAAGCGTGATCCCCTTCCTAAACGCTTCTGGAAGGTTTTCAAACATTACTAGGCATGTCAAGGAAGCCTGATTTGTTTACGGATGTTAAAGGGCGAACCCTTATCTACTAAGTGGTCGGTAGTGAATGAATGGGAAACCTGGCTGTGTGGTCTGTCCGCACTGCATGGGTGAAAATTGCTTTTACTAAAGGAATTTGTATCACAAGATCTTTGTGTCCAATTAGCCATGCAGCAGGACTTCGCACTCTCCTTGTGTCTCCTGTTATGTAAACTCAAGGGGGAATACATACACATGAAGCCAATTTTACACCAAAGGTAAATGAGTCAGATTAGTCATAATCACTCGGAGGTGATTGATGCAGACCAACTCCTGGTGGATGAAAGCGGTGACGATGACTTAGCAATTACTAGCTCAGAAACAATTAATTAGGCCATACAAAAATAATTCCTAGTGTATCATCATAACACTGTCAGAACGTAAATGTAGGGTGCACCTGTTTAATTGTAGTATGCTGATTAAGGTAACCTCTGACTGTCAAAAAACGCTGCTCTCAACAATAATTGTGTGGTTGTATGGTTGCTGAAACACTGTGGTTGCTAGTTGCATGTTTCTAAATCTCTAGTCTCGGATATGGAGGCAAGAATGTGTGAAGGGCCTTAATTTATTATCAATTACTATGTTAATGTTATGTGCTGTGTATTTGTTCAATACAGTTTGCGTTTCCTGCAGCCTGTGTTGCGCAGACGCTCCGGTACTTGACTGCTTGACACCTAGACTTAAATTCAAATTCCACAGGAGGATATTAATGTTTTATATTTGTTTCAATTACGGTACATGTTTTATAAAGATTTGTCAAGAGTAATTAAGTGAATTCTGTTTTTATAAATTACAGAACTTTTGCACTGTTGATCAGATAAATATAATTTACTACTTGACTGGAAACCAGATTGTAAATGTCAGAAAATTGTAACATTTGAAGTGTTTATTCTAAAAAATAACTTGGACACAACAACTCTTCTTGGTGCCTGGTTTATTATACTAATATGAATATATTCAAAACAATTGCACCCATGGCGAAGGATGTAAGTAAATAATTAAGTTACAGTAATAACACTCTATCACTGCGTGTTGGCTTTTATGAAAAACTGTTAGACTTAATCAGCAATACAATGGGACACATCTCCACATATTAGTCCCACTTTGTCTGAAAACACCCCCCCCCCTAAACGACCTCGCTACGGGCCTGCTGGTGATGCTAATGTGATATTTGGGTATCAGGTAAAATTATATAAAATGAAACTATACGGTCCACCAACCTTACAACCACTCCATTGTCCTTCCAACTACAAACCTACCCCTCTGTAGTATGAACCCCACGTGAATGAGTGGCGCCCTCAACACTGTGAGAAACATAAACCCACACGAACTTGTAGCGCCCCTTGTATTGGGAAAATGTGAACCCCCCTGTCATGGAACGCTGGCTACGGGTCTGACATCTGAGATACTTACCAAATACGCAACCATGGAGAACACAATGAGAAGAAAGCATGTTGCTAGTTGTCGCTCCAAACGTCCCAGAGACCACATCGTCTTTGTTGTCAGAGCCAATCTAAGCAGTGCATCTAAAAGAGAACAAATATATATATTACAAGGGGAACAAGACGGATCCAAGCACGCTCAGGGGTACGACGCTACTATACATGGTGCTGAGACGGAGCTCAGCCTTGTGTATTGGCAGATGTAACCAAAGCATATGTTTGCAATCTGAACAAAAATACTTGTCAGACTTACATTTTATATCTTCAAACATCTTACCTTCAAAAGAACTTTAGAAAGTGATTTATACCCCAAAGTTTACGCTAAATGTAGCAAAAATCACATGATGCGGTGTTAATGGCCAAACCTATAACACGTCAAGGCCCAAGGTGACTACATTACGGGATTAGTACAGCTACATATCCTCAAGACAGAGCCTGTGACCAAGTCTGAGTTTGATAACTTCTATAGTCCTATTGCGTAGCGTAAGCTATGCAAAGAATAAATATTTGTGCTAAAAACGCACAATTGCATAATCTATCAGGCCATCCGAATCAGTTTTGCAGTCTGTGGCGGCATGATGACGTTAGCCGCGTAAACGAACTATCCCGCGCAAAGCACTTTGGGACTGAAGTGAGGGCCCGATAACCGGAAATGATTACTGCTTTTTACATATTTAAATCCCAATGTACATTGCGTGGGATAGTTTGTTTACGTGGCTGCGGTATCGTGCTGCCATAGTCTTGACATACCGTAATCAAGCGGGGCGGCCTGTTTTGTTTGATCAGACGGATTAAGCTGAGGTGCGGTATTCAACCAATTACCGACGAGTATGTGTCTGCTTATTCTACTAGCGTCCTGCATTGGCGAACGGTTAGCTGGCATCCAGTTTTCCAGCAAATTATTCCAAGTGTCCGCCTTTTCTATGTGAGCAGTAAATGGTTATAGTAACTAGGTTATAGACACGCTGTATGTTTACGAGAAACAATATGGAGCGTGAATACATATACGGATTTGTGTTAATATATTTCGTTAATTGGATTATGACCATCTCGATAATAGAACGCTGCAGAAATTATTTTGCGAGGCTTGTTTTTTTATAAACACAATAGCACGGGTTTCGATAAAATTACATTGTCTAAAAATGTTAATTATACAATTGACAGAGCACTGCGATACAGATATCGTTCGCATACGCGTCAATTTTTGTGTGAAAACAGCTCGTTTTTCTATTAAGTGATTTCGACAATATTTCAAATATATTACGTTAAGTTAATCCATAGTGGTTATGGTAATAAGGAGGCAAACATTTCCATAGTCGATATAATGTATTGTGATATGATGACCTAAGCGAACTTTGTCAGTGAAAGTATACTTAATTTGCAAATTTTGAAATGGATTTGTTTATAAACGGAACTGATTTTCATCTTTTTCGTTTGCTTCAAACATAATGTGGCTCATTTGCCAATACCACATGCACCCAATATGAACAATTTACATCAAATGTCACGTGAATTAGAAATGCCGTGTGATATGATATTGCATGGCATTTGAAATTGATGCACCATTGAACAGAAGACACATACCGCTCACTTTCAGGTGTGCTCATACCAGTCACGTACTTCTCGTTGATAGAAAGAATCTTTTCAACACCACATCAATCACCCACCATGACTTCAGAATCTAGTTAATTTGGGGTGTACATAGTGTCATGCTGTGCATGGAGTAGCGCAGGCTGGTTGGCGTTCGCTGATTGTGTAACTTAAACGACTGCCGAGGCTAGGTTGATGGGCGTGGAGATCAACAGTTCACCAGATCAGCAATAATCGACATATGGGCTAATTACGCATTTGTTGTTTCATTTATTAGTCTCTATTATGTGCAATTTTGGGCGCGTAAAACTTGTAAAACTTGCAAAATCGCACTGTTTTGTTAAAATTTATATTTCTTTCATTATAAGCGATACGTTTTATTTGTCTCGCTACATACATTGCATGCAGTTATGTGCGTTGAACACACATAACACATTCTCATAAACCAAGGCTAACATACAAGAATTCGAGATAAATCGTTTTGACAATAAACCTACAAAAATTTATAACGTTTTGAAAAAAAAAATTGTAATGTAACATATAATATTGTATGTAACCATTTAAGTAACTAGCAAAATATATTGACATTTATCACAGTTTGTTGATAACGAATAATATACCTTGAACATACACATGTATACAAACTTAGTAAATATGCAGATAAATAAAGTCGTTTCAAATGCTTTATTGATATATATACCTAAGTGATTTTAAAGATATGATTTAGGCTGCGGATCAATCTGATGCCACGTACAAACAGATATGGACATTTAATTATTTATACTGATTTGTAGAGTGTAGTGAACTTGAAGGGAAATATTCGTGTTTCGCTGATTGAAGGAACTAAAAATTACAATTACCCAAAGCATCGTTGAATTTATTGATTACTTATTACTGTGGTATGATGTTAATTTACATCGTGTATTTGTGTGCTATGTGCAACCGTAGAAATGTAGCCATGTTGACTGTGTATTTACACCGTACCATATCACTTAGTTTCAACAATGTATCTGAATGAACTTTTTACCACCTTTGCGTCGCTCTACAAATGTACTTATTACTGTTACAAAACGAATTGAAGCTAAATTCTTCTAACTGTGATACTTTGTTGGCAATGGACGGAAACTCACTAACACCAAACGAATACTGCAGGATATGCTTCTACAGCCAGGAACATAATAGTAAACCATTACAGTTCGCTCGCCTCGTTATCTATCTAAGATATGTAAACCAAAATAAACTAATGAATTGTTATGTGTCTAAATAAATAACAATTGTGTGTAACGTTATTTACTCGTATTAATAAAATATAAAACAATGAATTGACTCTTGGATATAATTTCTAGCCTCGATCACACGATACTACCCGGCTGACAGGGTGTACCAAAACGCAAAACCCCCCTCCCATCATGCATCTGATATTACCTCGTTTCCAATGTTCGTTCTATCGCTCGCCAAGGCATATGTGTTTTCTGCTTGTCGTAATAATACACACACACACATATATATATATATATATATATATATTCCTTGGTTCTGTGGAGGGTTTAAAATGGTTTTTTTATTTGTAAGGATACATTCTTACTGCGTACGGACGCATTTTAGCATCAGCTATGTATAGTCCCGAACGGCGTAGACGTAGATAGGTATTTAGTTTGTCCATGTCATTTTGATTCGTTCAAACCCAGACTAATTTTCATTTAACTTTTAGTTCGACGTAGTTCCTACTCTGGAATGACGTAATATGTTACTGTCGCCTTTTTAGGTGTGCTGACTACACCTTTATAGGTGTGCTGAGTACACCTTTTTAGGTGTGCTGACTACACCTTTTTAGGTGTGCTAACTCCTTATCCAGTTGAGATATCGCGTCATGTGGTAGAGTTCAACGAAGGATCTCATCCAAATTATGAACCTTTGTATTGTAGAGAGAGAGAGAGAGAGGAAATTCGTCCTACTTTTGCGGATCATTTAGACACGATTCGCCACTTGCTACAGGATGATATTCTTACTCCTGTTCCTATACACAGGAACTCATGTTTGCTGTTATCACTTTCATTGTTAGAGACTGGCTTTCAGGAAGAGTCAACCTTGTACAATAATTTCTACGACTACAAGAACGGCTTTCGATAGGGGAATGGCCAATCTTAATGGCGCGATGAAACCTTTCATTAAGCCCTTGATCAGTTTTCTGCCTGAGAAGGATGTCCTGACCCCATTAAGGTCACTGCAAACCCCTTATGACAGAGCCGGGTTTGCAGGGGTCTGGCAGCTCTGCAGTGTTCAGTGGATTATATCCGCTTACAGTAAGAGTTTTCTGCAGAGGTGTCAGACCAGTTGATTTATGTCTCCAAGCAAATAAATTTCCTTGGCAAGATGCGGGAAGATGGGATTGCCATTGATTCGCAATCTGCTGCCAAATTACACCGGTCCTTCCGGGATGCTACTTTAAACCAGGTTGGCTTTCTACTACAATGTCAGAAAGATCAATTACGCCAAATCCCAGTTTTTGGTTCACCCATTTTTAATGGCGAGTTAACCAAAGTGGAGTTTGTTAGTGAGGGGTCACAGAGATTTCGCGATCGTCAACTTATTGATGCTGTCACAGAGATGCGCGTACCATCTTCACTTCCTTCGACGGCAGTGAACGTTACAGTGAATCGGTACATAACCTAATCTCTTTCCTAATCAGTACATGACCTAATCCCTTTCCTAAACAGGTATTTCAACATTCTTCAAACACCCCCTCTCGCATTTCAGTTCCACGAGGGCGCGACCGCGGTCTTCCTCCCCCACCTACAGGGATACGGAGGAGAAGTTCTAGCCGTACTTGTCTCTGACGCCACGCGTCACCCTTTTCCTGTATACAATGAACTGCCTACGCCCGGCGTAATAATAGGTGCATCCGATTATGGTGTAAAACTGAATTATTGTCCAATTTACAATCATACTCCCTGCAATCTAAAAGTGGGTGGCATATTATTCCTACATTCCGGGTGGAGACAGCAGAACGAATTTGCAATTGTCTGCATCAGAACGCTTGGGTGATTTCTCTCGATCTGGTCTTTTCATATACCCAATCACCGGGCATCCTGGAAATACCTCCGATTCCAGATCGAGGATCAGTATTTTTAATTTCGAACTCTGCCTTCCGGTCTTGCGACAGCTCCGTGGCTGTTCACGAAAATTGTACAGGAAGCAAAGAAGATTGCAGACATATGCCTACAGGGGATTCAATTATATCAGTATATCGACGACTGGTTAATCCAAGCGCTATCTCAGGTTTTATGCAATCTGCACACCTAGACTGTTCTCTCATTATGTCGCAGTCTGGGTCTGCTCATAATCTGTAGAAATCTTCCATGATACCAGTTCAGAAGTTTCTTTTTTTAGACTACCAGTTAGATCAGGTCAAGTACCTTTGCACTCCGCCAATATACATATATTTCAAGATAGTGGAGCTATCCAACCGCATTAGCAGTCAACACGGAGCTCCAGCCCGTCTATGGCAGGTCTTGCTAGATTTGTTGGCGTCCTCCGAGAAAGTGGTACCTCTCGGTCGACTACATTCACGTGAAATTCATTTCGCACTTGATACGCAGTCGCATCTCAATCAGTGCACAAATCATCGATTCGTACCTCTTCTCCAACCTGGACTGAAGGAACTGACCTGGTGGATGTCAGAACCAAATGTATTCAGGGGTTCAAGGATTACACCATGGAAACCCGACATTCATATTCTGATAGATGCATCAGAGCTGGGTTAGGGCGCTCATCTAGTTTGGGAGACAACTTCAGTCCAGTGGTTCCCAGATCTGCTGTATCAGGGCAATCTCTACCACAGAGACCCCTCCAACTTGCGGTTTCACGCACTCTATTATCAGGGAAGCCATTGAACAATGTTTTTTTAGAACAAGTTGCTGATTGCGCATCACAACAGGCTTCTACTCTCGCCATCTATGAAGCAAAATGGCGGACTTTTGTCAATTGGTGTAGTAAAAGGAAAGCAAATACATTATCTGCCTCTTCGGCTTTAGTGGGCGGCTTCATTCTTTTCCTCGTTAATGAGATTAAACTAAATATTTCTACTATTGAGGGATAAAGAATGGCTATAACAAGTGCTTTGTGTACCACTACTGGTGCGGAGGTGGGTGGTCGTTGGCTCTGATTATAAATCTTGGAGTTGACCAGGCCAAAGTCCGCCGTCCTGTACGGACAGGGATCTCTTCTTGGTTCTCAAGCGACTGTCACAAGCCCCTTTAAAACCCTTAGAGTATGTTTTTTTGAAGCATTTGACATGGAAAACTGCATTTTTAGTTGTACTTGCTTCTGACAATAGAAAGAGTGAGTTACACGCCTTTTTGGAAGCTAGACTGTTCTTCTATAACTTGTTCAGTTAGCGCTTCCTTTCTGGCAAAAACCCAGTTAGCAGAGAAGGGTGCAGAAACGTTACTGTCGGTAAGGAGGGGACATGCAAGAATATCTTCTACTGTGCCCTGTTAAGGCAATGAAAATTTACCTCCACGAACCAAAGAAACTCGAAATGATAAGAGATTATTTTCTAATATAATTTCAACCGAACCATGAATGGGATATATCCCTAGTTACTTTATCCGAAAGGATAAGATCTTGAATTTCATTTTGTTATAATCTGGAGGGTGCCTGATTGCTATCTACTCCTAATGTGCACATAGTTCGAGCTTTGGCGACTTCCTTGGCCTTCTTTTAATAAGCTTCCATGCAGCAGATTCTATCTGCAGGAACTTGGAAGTCATCGAGCACCTTTATGTCATATTATTTAAAGGACATGACTCTTCTGAGTGGCCAGATATCTCGCCTGTCACCACTAGTGATTGCGAGAGTTACCTTGATGTATGTGAGTTGTCTTCTCATCATCCTAACTCTCGATTCATTCATTGTTTCCGATGGTAATTATCTGGCGTAATAGAGTTTAATATTTTAGTATTAAAATATATTTCCATTAGCCTAGATATTTAACATCGGAACTTCTTCGGAGTCCAAAACCCGGAACGGGCAGACATGGTATATCTGGTGTAAAAAACTTGGCTCTCAAAACTGGGAATCCTTCGTGACTCGGAAATCACGTTAATGTCGGTCTCGTCTCAATTTGGGACGTAAAAGAACCACTGAGGACGACAATCACCATGGCTGTGACGAACACCCCCCAGTGCCAGCATAGAAAGGTCGGTATGGCAATAAAGTTCTCAAAAAGGCTGCCTAGTTGAAAAAAATTAATCAAATATCTAATTACCCTAAACTATCACATGCTACGGCAATGAATGGGGACAGTCACGGGCTTAATAAGCCCAGCTTAGGCTGCCTTACCACTTCGGCTTGGCGGCAAAAGTTGATGGCTTCGGTGGGACAATTCGGTTGCACTAGCGGCGTTTTACAAAATAAAATCGCTGAAATTGTACAATCGGCGCCGTTGTTTTATCAAAGGTTTCGACTACTATATTAATTATACTAACATTTTTGTGGTAAATTACTTAATTAAATAATTTTCACAGAGTCGATGCCTACACGATTAATGTCACCTAGTTTCTTACTACATTTGTAATTATATATTATGAATAGACGCTTAGCAGACACACGGTGCTGCTGTATGATTAGTCTTAGTTAAACCCAATGGCATGTGCACACCTCTAGTAGCCTGTGACTGCGATCAGTCAGACAACTGTTGAATTATAGTCGATTGTTGCACTTGATACACCGCACGACTCGTCCGCTATATTATGTGTCTTCCAAGAAGAATTTGAAAAGATCAAACAACGGTCGACCGCTCTGTAAAGCACGGTACACGCAGACGTATGATAGGAACCCGTAGACATACGCAGACATATAATAGAAACACGTAGACAGACGCATACATAAGATAAAAACACGTGGACACACGCGCATTCACACATAACAGGAACATGTGGACACACGCATTCACACACACATACTCACGAACTGTCTTCAACTGCACTCTTGCAAAACGTTATATAAGTTGGCATTTTTATGTATGACAAATGTGGAGAACAAACACATTGTATTGTAGCAAAATACAACATACGGTGAATACAATACAAATAACTGCTCATGTAGATCGTATTGTTGAAATGTAGTTTAACAACGAAGGTATGCATAAACACATATTTACAAACTAAAAACTAGTGAAACGTTATTTAAATATAAACTGATTAAATATATATGTAGTTAAGCAATTAGAAAAAAATTTCTCTCCGTGTAAATACAATTATTCATTACCTAAAAAGGTATAATAAATTAAATTAAAATGAAGTTCAGCAACAATCAAAAGTACTACGATCCCAAAAATAATGTTCATCTTTAAAATGTCAACTCGTCAGGCAGCAATATTCTTTGCGGAAAAGGAACCTATTGATGACTTTCTTGAATGACACCACCGAACCCGAAGATCTGGCTGACACAGGCAGCGGATTTCAGACAACAGGTACGACTACAACAAAGGAGCGGTTCCCATATCGCTTCAGTCTACTCCTTGGCACGATAAGACTAATAAATGTTGTTCAGCGGATCGCAGCAAACGCTTGGCGCTGTGCCATTGTAACTAGTCAGTTAAATTGTATGAGGTCGTGGCGTAAAAACATACATTGACAAGCAGGAGAATATTACATTTTATTCTGCGGTGAACGGGTGATGTGCCAACAAATGGCGTAAAATCAACAAATGTCGCAACCAACGATACAAATCGCAAAACTAAATGTCTCAAAATCGACAGTTGTTGCACAACGCCACAAATGTCGCAAAGTCGACGAAATTCATAAATTGATATATAAGCGACTATATATGTTGTAACGACAAATGTCCATGCTCATATCGCAAAGCATTTGTCAGCACAAGAGACTGGCAACTGTACCTCCCGGAGAAGCTCTCTCACGCTCTTTGCCTCTGCCTCTGCCTCTGCCTCTGCCTCTGCCTCCGCCTCCGCCTCCGCCTCCGCCTCCGCCTCCGCCTCCGCCTCCGCCTCCGCCTCCGCCTCCGCCTCCGCCTCCGCCTCCGCCTCCGCCTCCGCCTCCGCCTCCGCCTCCGCCTCCGCCTCCGCCTCCGCCTCCGCCTCCGCCTCCGCCTCCGCCTCCGCCTCCGCCTCCGCCTCCGCCTCCGCCTCCGCCTCCGCCTCCGCCTCCGCCTCGCCTCTGCCTCTGCCTCTGCCTCAGCCTCTGCCTCTGCCTCTGCCTCCGCCTCAGCCTCCGCCTCCGCCTCCGCCTCCGCCTCCGCCTCCGCCTCCGCCTCCGCCTCCGCCTCCGCCTCCGCCTCCGCCTCCGCCTCCGCCTCTGCCTCTGCCTCAGTTTGCGGGCGCGTATATGTGATTTTTATTTTTTAATTGTGTGTACAGTGTATTGTAAAATGTTACAACACAATTGTTTTTATATCCTATTTGACTACGCGGATGGATTAATAAATGCTCACAACCAGTTGGTGGATTACAGTAATTTGGAATGATACATAAATCAAACAAACATATACCAAACCATTACATCTAAGTGTTGTTCGTGTGGAAGTTAGAGAAGGAACACACACACACACACACACACACACACACACACACACACACAGACATACACACACACACACACACACACACATACACACACACACACATACACACAGACACAGACAGACAGACACACACACACACACACACACACGCATGCGCGAGCGAGCGCGTGCACGCACACACACACACACATTTGTCGTCACCCGTCCACCGCAGAATAAAGTATAATATAATATCTGCTTGCCTATCTATGTTTGTACGCCACGAACCCACGATTTCATATAATTTAACTGACTTGCTACATTGACAAAGCGCCAAGCGTTCGCTGCGATCCGCTGAACAACAATTATTAGTCTTATCGTGCTAAGGAGTAGACTGACGCGATATTGGAACCGCTCCTTTGTTGTAGTCGTATCTGTTGTCTGAAATGCGCTGCCTGTGTCAGCCGGATCTTCGGGTTCGGTGGTGTCATTCAAGAAAGCCATCAACAGGTTCCTTTTCCGCAAAGAATATTGCTGCCTTAAGAGTTGGAATTTTAAAGTTGAACATTATCTTTAATATCGTATCACTTTTGATTGTTGTTGAACTTAATTTTAATTTTATTTATTAAGAATTATTTATAATTGCTTAATTACATATACATTTAATCTGTTTATATTTTAATAAAGTTTCTAAATAGGTGTTTATGCTTATCTTCATTGTTAAATTACATTTGAATAATACGATCTACGTGAACAGTTAATTGTACTATATTCACCGTATGTTGTATTTTGTTACAATACAATTTATTTGTTCTCCATATTTGTCATACATACAAATGCCAACTTATATAACGTGTTGCAAGAGTGCAGTTGTAGACAGTTCGTGAGTATGTGTGTGTTAATGCGTGTGTCCACGTGTTCCTGTAATGTGTGGATGTGCGTGTGTCCGCGTGTTTCTATTATGTGTGTACGCATGCCTACCGGCTCCTATTATACGTCTGCGTGTACCGTGCCTTACTGACCGATCGACCGTTGTTTGATCGTTTCAAATCCTTCTTGGAAGACATATAATACAGCGGACGAGTAGTGCGGAGTATTAAATGCAACAATCGGCTATAACTGAAAAGTTGGACTGATTGCAATCATATGATATTGAATGTGTGCCAATGCTATTGAATATAACTAAGTCTAATCTTACAGCAGCACCGAGTGTCTGCTAAGCGTGTATTCATAATATATAATAACAAATGTAGTAAGAAACGAGGTGATATTAATCGTGTATGCATGGACGCTATGAAAATTAAGTAATTTACCACGACAATTTGAGTATATTTAATTTAGCAGACGAAACCTTTCATAAAACAACGACGCCGAAACGACCAATATTCGCCCGTACTTGTCGCGTCAGCATCGATACTACTTCGGAGACGAGGCAATTTAAGCGAAAAACGAGAGGCGGCGTAGTCGTTCGTATTTCATTTTGATGCAGTGAAAACGAAAAACGGTTTGTTTTATCGTTATTTTGTTTTTCTAACATATATTAAAAATACCGCGAATAGCAAATTGTATTCGGTTTTCGCACTTCAAATATGAAAACAAAAAACGAACATCCTTTGCTTTTTTGCTTTTTCGTTCGCAAATTTCAAAACGAAAAAGGAAAAGACACGGACCCACCTGTGCTCCACTCAACCAGGGCTATGGAACGCCTTATATGAACAAGAGAAGTGCAGTGGAGACAGTCATTTAATTAGATTGACCATGATTTAATCATAAAAATGGTATTGCGCGCGTTCTTAGTGGGTAAATAAATGCTTGCGAATATAATTATAGTCACAGTAGTAGTATAGAAGCGTTTTAGAGGCCCGTGCAAGACACCTTTGGTGACTTTTGGGCAAAACTTTACTAATAAAAAACGTTTTTATTACCCCTAAACGTTTTCGGGAACCTACTTATAAAAAAAGATCAAAGGATTTTATAACACTAAACGTTTTCGGGAACCTACTTATAAAAAACGTGATGGATTACCCACCTCTAAGTACATTTGAGGTGCCACCTAGCGGTGAGCGCAGTGATCATTTTAGTTTTCTCCCTAGCGATCAACGCCGTGCCTAGCGCGTGCTTACCTAAGCAATAATGCGTTTATCGCGCGGCTATGTAACCGCGATAAAACCACTGTATAAACGTCGACGACGGATTAGCTCTCCTGGGAGAGTGTTCGACTAGGGATCGAAAGATTCCCGGTCCGAGTCCGTGCGTCGACCCTTTTTAGAATCGCGGTCTAGCGGCGACGACGGCGATGGATGTATATAAGCGGTGGCGGTAGCGGGTTATCGGTAGTCGGTATGCCGTCGTCGCCGCCTATAAAGTTTGGCGGATAGCGCTCGTTCTTGTCGAATATGTATACGTGTCGATTGACGGTGTGCGGTCGGGGCTTCCGATCCGTCGAGCACGCCTATCAGTATAGGAAAGCAATGTTCAACGAAGACGTGGTATGCGCCGAGCGTATCAAAAGTGCGCGATCGCCTTATGTAGCGAAACGACGCGGTTACGAAATTCGAAAAAAGAGAACGGGAACCGAATGGAACGCCGTTAGGTTCGCGTGTATGAAGGCGTTGTTGATGAGGAAGTTTGGCGGGTCGGCCGAGTTGAAGGCCGACCTGTTGGCCACCGGGGACGCCGAATTGGTGGAATGGGTACCGAGTAGGGAGGGTTTCTGGGGTACCAGGATCGGGGGCGTTGCGGGGGAGTCCATGCTCGGTAAACTGTTGAAGGAGGTGCGCGACGTTTATAAAGACGCGTAAAAAGCGTTCGCCGGTATCAGTCGTGGAAAATGGGCGGACCGTCGTTGAAGCATCCTTTTACATGTATAGTAGCCGGTCCTACGGGGTGCGGTAAGACGACGTTCGTCGACCGTC